>BMAU01021362.1:600000-1071295 GCA_019973935.1 Trichonephila clavipes
ATTGATGGTATAATGAATAAATATGTCTATCTTGACATTCTCAAATAAAATTTAAAGCAAAGTGCGAGCAAGCTGTGAATCTCAGTATATTTTAAATTGAATCAAGATAATGACCCGAAATATTCTGTAGATATTTGCAAGTTATGGGTCCTCTACTACTCTCCTAGTGTTATTAAGACTCATGTACAAAGTCCAGACCTTAATCCCATTGAACAGGGATGGGAGTATTTGAACAAAAACTATATGAGCACCAAATTTCTAACAAGCATGATTTAAGAAAATATTTGGTCGAAGAGTGAACCAAAATCGATAGATCGTTTTTCAAAAGCTGGTTCCAATCCATGCCAAATAGATTTCAATGGATCATAAACAGCAAAGGAGGCTTAACAAGATATTAATTTCTAAGTTTGAATTGTTTTTCATCAATTATTTGGAAGTATCCCAATACTTTTTTGAGCACGTTTCGTAACTCTCGATTTCTTTTATTTTCAACTTCAACCATAATTACATTAATGTATGGATTTTTTTAAAATTATTATTTGTATTTATACCAAAATAACATTCACTTCCTTTTTTTGGTTTCATTTGTATGTTTAAGTAAAATATTACGATAAAAATCTATGAACTGGTAGTATGTCCCAATACTTTTTTGAGTGACTGTATCTAATGCCCTCTTTGAACATTTTATCTCGCGTTATACAGCTCCAATACAAATAATTAGTGATAATAGTCTCCAATTTGTATACGAGATGTCGCAGATTAAACGTAAGACACAAAAGCGGTCACATATAGACCGCAATTTAACCAGAGAAAGAGGGTAAATCCCATCCTTCTCTAAATGATTTCCAGGTATGTTGAGGAATACTACGAAACTTCGGATGAATTTCTAAGAAATTCACTTATCGACAGTGCATGAGACGGCAGGAAAAGCGCAGGTGAAACTATTTCTGGGTAGAAAGTTGATAACCCCGTTTCAGTGTTGGAAATGGTATTGAACGGTGCAAAGTTAGCGTGTGAAAATACAGAAAAATTGTTTGAGGATGTGAGACATAGGACAAAGATCCAGCAAGGCAAATGGGCAAAATATTATAAAAGATAGAGAACAGAACCAAATGTTAAGGCGAATGATCAGGTGTGGTCGCAACCACACCCTATGAGTTCTGAGAGCAAAAACATAGTTATGAAATTTCAGTCTAATTTCGAAGGTCCATACAAGGCGATGTGATTAGAGAAAAATTATGTGATGGTATGGAAAGAGGGTAAACCTATAACGGTCAATGTAGAAAAGGTTCGATTTTATCACCCGAGAGACAGGGGTAAGGATGATGTTAAGAATAGCAAGTACAGTAAAGTTACAGTGGGCTCTAGAAGAGCAGACCACTGGAATAAATAAAATCTCCTTTGACATCTTATATTTATTCTATAGCCTCTGAGCGTGTAGTTACTTTAGGGGCAATAAAGGAAGGTCGAGGAATGCCAAGGAAAGTTCTCCAAATCGAGTGGACCTGAAAAGTTCACTACCATCTTCTCTGCAGTCTGGTAGAAGCGCAAAGAGAAGAACACCTAAAATAATCAATCGGAATAAGAGGTCAATGCCATCTTCGCTGCAAACTAGTGTTATACCAATTAGAAGAGCTTCGCAACGGGTGAACATGAAGAGGATGGCGGCAAAACCAAAATATCAAGAGGAGGCCAAGGGGTTGTAAAAGCAGGGAAGCAGTGACATCCAAAGCAGTATCACCGAAAGCATGTACAACAATGGATTCCTTGAACAAAGTCCTTATCCACTCAGTAGTAGAGCGAGATCCAGGAGGAGGCAAAGAGAGGAGTCAGCAGTGAATAGAAAAGATATTCGTGCCAGACCTTACAACCTACGCAGCATAGTGAACTCCAAGGGGCTCAACCTGCGGATCGGAGATTCATCCTCAGCCATTTCGAAAACCAAATCAGCCAAACATCTTCCCGTTTGGAAGTAGTGAGCGACGACTCAACATGGAATCCATGAAAAAATGCCAGGTTGTATTGTCTTTAACAACCTTTTATAAGTTTCACTTGTATGTAACGGAATGTTGAACTCACAATGTTTACCCTTTTTAAAAGGTCAGATTAATTTGAAATTTTGCACACTTGTCCAGGACCGATGACAATACAATAATTTAATAGTTTTGTTTCAGGGTCTTGATCCTGTTAATTAGGATTAACGATTTTCCATTTTCAAATCCCATCCCGCATCTGGCAACTAATTTCAGATCCCATTTCCAGGTTTTGCGACTGAAGGATTAAGTTGCAACTTTGCTCGATTAACTACAAAAGGGTGTTTTTAATTAAGTTGTAACTTATTAAACTGTAATTTATTTTTTATTTCTTCTCGCAAGCAGTCAGGTCATTTTTGTAGAAAGTCAAGTCCGGATTCATAATCACTTTTTTGAGTAAAATTTGGTCACCAAGATGGGTGTATTTTTCTTTAACTAAAAATGAACTTTTGTGAGTACAATTTCTTCCAAATTTTGGAAACATTTGTTATTAACAACTGTTTTGCTGTGAATGAAACTTGTCTAATAGGCGAGAATTTCTTGAGTTGTTTGCATATTGTATGTTATATTAATAGTATGTATTTATTGTATGTGAGTAAGTATATAGAGTATCTGGATCGGTACGTGGCTTGGGTAGGCAAAAATAACAATAACGCTGACTGCGTTACACGAAAGGAGGAAGAGTTATTTTTGAAAAACCAAAATGTGTTTATATGTAGAAATACATATTTTTAATTGGTTAGAGTTAGAAATGTATGTATTTATATGGTTAATTAATATTACAAATGTATGTAGTGACGCTTGATTAATATTAAATGTACAGTTGTATGCTACTGTTATGATTCGTTAGGAGTCCTATTTCCATTTCACAGTTTCATACCTTGAAGTTTTAAAAATTAGATGTAAGCTGTCCAGTTCGTAAATGAGCAAGTCATGGGCTAATTCATCTGAACCATATTTGTTTCTAAATGCCATTTTGTGGTAGATTGCTGGGGTTTTTTTTCCTCCATAGGAGGGGTTTTCTCTCAGTCCAAGGCCAAACTGGGGTGTACTTGCGTGTTGTATATATATTAAGGATTAAAAAAATGCGCTTCCTCTCTGATTTTGAGTGATTTATTAAATTTAGGATAAAGGAAATTTGTGTGTTAGTTGGATTTTTTGCACGATTTTGCAAGTGCGTGATTTGTCAGGAATTAGGGTAAATTTAGATAGTTTGGCAATTTCATGAACAGTAGTTAAATTTAGCAATATAATTTTTGTCGGATCGTTGAGACCCACCTGTAAAATCCTGCATTCTTTACAGGGGGGGAGGTTTAAACGGATTATATTCGGTTTTCTACTAATTCGCTTGTGTAAGATACTCTTTTTAACTGTGATTTTAGTTTAAAACAACACTACTTTCTGAAGAGACGATTTAATTTTATGTAAATGCAAGCTTCTATTTTAGTACTTGTCATAGAGTAGGTAGGATGATGATGGTTATAAATTGAATATAAGAGAGCATAGTGGGAGCGACAGGTGGTCGCACTTAGTATTCTTAATCCAACAAGGAAAGATTAAGCAAGTGTTGAAGTAAGAGTGTTCAGGAGAATAGATAAGTGCTCTTAATTATATTATAGTTAGATTAATCAATTTGGTTTTTCGTCGGATTTAGTTATTAGAGTTTATTCTCCATATTCTTAGAAAGTTTAAAAAGAGGGAAAAAGAAATAAAATTGTTTAAATTGAGATATTTCTGTGTGTGATTCTTACTTGGACCCTCTCATACCCAAGGTCGAAGGACTGCGACAAGTTTAAAATAGCTTTTAGAGAGAACACTATTCTACTTAATCGTTCTACTAACATTTTCTTTTCTGGTGTTAATGAATAGACGTTCATTCAAAAAAGATTTTTCTTCCCTGAAACATTTTCACTCATTCTCCGTTGTTAAATATTTATTTTTTTAATCTAATGTTTTGTTGTAAAACAAAGATACTTTTAAAATATGTAAAAACGTCGAATTTCTTTTCAATATTGAACACATTGTCATACCTGAAGGGAACATCAGTTTAAGTATGTGGGATTTACCTTTTCATAATCTTTTCCTATTAAAGACTCCGCACATCCATATGTGTTTTATTAAAACCTTATTTGTAATAATATCAGAATGTAGTTTAAAATAAAAACTTCAGTACCTTCTGAAACAGAATTTTCTTGTTACAGAATCCGTTCTTACAGCGATATAGAAAATTTCATAGATATAAAAAAAAATTCTCAAAGAAGGAACACAAAGAAATGATGCGCGTAACATCATACAAATTGTAGGAGTTATATTGGTGAGATGGATACGAAAATGATTAAAATTTTCCCGCATCTAATTACGTGGCACTCATATTAGGGCTATAAATGGCAGCAACTTTCCTTTCTCATAAGCAGCATCTGAGGTTTTATGTAGCATTAGCGACTATAGAAAAAGCGTTGAAAATGCATCTGGGACGTCAACGAGGTCAATACTGGGGGATGTTACCATGTTATCGAACTGCATGAACTCTCTGAGCACTCGTGTTGGGCACAATGTGAGTATCATCCAATTGTTTCTCACACGATGGATTCAGGAAAGTCTACGTGAGCATCGAAGACAAAGTGGTGCGCACACTGGCATGTCTGAGTGTACAAACTGACGTGTTCGCCATTTGACTATTCGAAACCCTTTCTCACAGCATGAAGCTGGTTCCAAAGACGGTTGCCTCCGGAAGCAGAGAGGTGGGTCTGTGTCTCCTCTAAATCATACGCAACAATACACTTTCGTGAAGTACAGTTACGTGCACTGGTACCAACAGCAGGTATATCGTTGACTACCTAACACAAAGCAAGATGTCTGACCATGGTATCATCGTCATTGTACCTGAACCGTCAAATAGCACCAGGTATTGTACACGATTGACTCTCATTTCTATCTGTAGAGGAATGGCGGTCAACGATGGGTATGACGGTGACCCGGAGAACGCTACAAAATAACCCATTTCACCGAGTGTCAAAAAGGTCCTACACTGGGCATCATGATTTGGGGCGGCATAGTGTTTGATTACATGGCGCCTTTGGTACACATTGACGGTCATTTGAGAGCAGACCGGTAGGTCACATAAGTTGTGGAGACCTTTGTTTTAATCTTGTTGCATGGCACACCCGACACGATATTCCAGCAAGACAATGCCAGGTAGCATGTCTCACAGAGAACTCTTAGCAACCTGACTGGATTCGACATTCTTCCTTGACTGGAAGACTCTCCTGGTTTAAATCCCATCGAACTCCTGTGGAATCTCATTGGACGTAACATGAACCAAGGACCACTAGCGCAAACCGCGTGGATTATCTACGCGCAGCAGTGGATGTTGCGAATGTTGCTTGGGAGCGGTTACCTCAGACAATCATCACTGGATTAATTGATAAATTACCTCTCTTGTATTGCTGCCAGAGATGGGCACATTAGATACATAATAAACTAATTTATAATGATTTTATTTGTCTGTTTTATTAATGATGTGCGTATCAACCTTACTACTACCGGTATTGAAATTTGCATGACTACGTGCATTACTTTTTGGTGTTCTAATTTCACTTTCGAAGAGTGTATAATGTAGAGAAGAGACTAAATTGCTCATTTTCACAGTATCTCTTGAATATAAATATTAATTCTACATATATTCAAAAACGTCTTTAGTAAACCATACGTGATTACTTTGCGGAACGGTTTCATATTATTTCTTTAAGTTTTTTAAAGTACCGGGTGCGCAAAAAGTCCGTAAAAACTTTAAAAATTCATAAAATCCGGAGAAATGAGCGAAAAAAAACTGTTTGAATGATCAGCAATAGTATGTCACGGGATTTATTTTAAGCTAGAAAAAAAAAATTCGAAAATCATCCGGTAGGTGGCGCTGTTACAAGCGTCTGTGTTGGAAATATGCAAATTAGATGGCTATAAAAACCTTTGCTCTCAATGAATCGACATTCATTTCACCATTACAAACAGTGAATGTGAGCAAGGATGCTCAGTGCGCCGGATGAAGCTTTGTTGGTGAAGTTATTTTACATGAAAGAAGAATCAGCGACCATTGCCTTGCGTAAATTCCAAATTCAGAAAAATGTGAAGAGTGGAAAAAGCCCTTTACCACCTGCAGGTCTCTTAAAGCTTGTTAAACTTTTTGAGGAAACTGGAAAGTTGAAGAATCGAGCACGAGCTCGACGACCATGCTTTAAAGAAGCACGTGCAGCCTGCATTGCTGTCGAAATGGAAGCCATTGCGTCCGAAGCAGCTTCAGGGACCAGCATTGCTCGTGAAGCTGCCAGACGATTGGGCTTACCACCATCATCTGTCCGCAATATTCTTCGTTGAATCCTCCAGCTGTACCCATACAAATTGCAATCGTGCCATGAACTTTTGCCAGCAGATACCGCACAGAGGGAAGCATTTGCGAAATGGGCCTTCTTTAAAATGGAACAGGATCCCACCTGGGTTTTTAACATCTTGTAGACAGATGAAGCTCATTTCTCAATTCATGGTGACGTTAACAACCATAACTGTCGCATTTGGGCGACCTCTAATCCACGTGAGTGCATACAGAAGCTATTGCATTCCCCAAAAGTTACAGCATGGTGTGGTTTCACTGGTTCATTTATCATATGACCCTTCTTCTTTGAAACGCAGTGCCCAGTAAATGGATGAATAAAGGAAACGGTAAATGCTCAGTGTTATCTAACGCTTCTGTGGGAGACTGTCGTGCCATGTTTAATTCAACGAGGTCAGATTTCGAATGTCACGTTCATGCAGGATGGAGCAACCAGTCACACTGCTAACCCGGTTAAGGCATTCCTGATACAGACGTTCGGGGAAGACAGAATCGTTAGCAGGCGCTGCAGGTACCCATGGCCTCCTCGGTCTCCAGATTTAACACTCGCATACTTCTGGTTGTGGGGATATTTGAAATCTCACGTGTATCTATCCAGTCCATCAAGTCTGTTGGAACTGAAAGATGCGATCCGCAGAGAAGTATCCTCCATACATCCGGACATGTTGCACTCTGCCGTTGCTGGATTTGTCACTCGTCTGGAATGTCTTCTCCCCTGTGGTGGTGGTCATGTGGAACATATTCTGGTGTAATAAAGTTGTGAAAGTTTTCTGCTCATTATTTATGCATTGTTTCTTTGATTTGCGTACATCAGCGCCACCTACCGGATGATTTTCGAATTATTTTTCTTCTAGCTTAAAAGAAATCCCGTGACATACTAATGCTGATCCTGCAAACAGTTTTTTTTTCGTTCATTTCCCCGGATTTTATGAATTTTTAAAATTTTTACGGACTTTTTGCCCACCTGGTACTATAATTAAGTTTATATCTTAATTCAAAGTTCGATCATGAATACTTCCTAAATTTTTGGCATCGCTTAAAATTTTAATATATGATTAATTTAAT
Source organism: Trichonephila clavipes (assembly GCA_019973935.1). Classification (NCBI taxonomy): domain Eukaryota; kingdom Metazoa; phylum Arthropoda; class Arachnida; order Araneae; family Nephilidae; genus Trichonephila; species Trichonephila clavipes. Next base: position 607,483 of record BMAU01021362.1, read on the forward strand.
AACATAACCGTTCTGTTGTACTATATTTATTTCATTTAAGAAATGTTCCCATATTTTTTTTTATTTTTAATAATCGCATTACTGTTTTTTTTTCTTGCTTTTAGAAAAGAAAAAAGGTAAATCGTTGGGTATAAAAATGTTCTAAAATTTTTAAGAACTCAATTTTATACTGAAAAATAATCTAGATTACCAATTATATCATTTGAGTAACCATTTTTAAACATTCACTTCTCCTAAGCTATGAAACAGAAAACTACAAAATTTAAATTGAGCTAATTTAAAGGTGAAGAATCAGAGACGAATAAAAAATGATACATATAAAATAAAGATATTAGGAAGTTATATAATTATATTAATTAAAGTAACGTATCAATCTCTTAATACCTCAAGTTAGTCGCTTTCTTTTTGATTAATTAAATCTTATATTTTTATACACATATGATTAGAATTACAAAAAGTTTTATAGATGTATCTATTTGAAGAAGTATACATAATTTCTGCAGTAATTTTCAGTAAGACATAAAATTCAACATTCAAAAGGATTTATCTCTTTGTGACCAAATTAAATACATGATAGGAACTTGTATGGAAAAAAACTTTTACAATATCTACAACAAATAGTTAATTATCTTTGAAAGATCTCTACAAAGAATAGTACTGTTACGCTGATCGAGGTTAGAGGATTTTATGCAAAACTGTCACGATGAAAAAAGCAGTTCTGAAATAGCGATGCGAATTTATTGTTGAAAATCCAATCCTTGAAATACAGAATTGAGCAGCAATATTCACAGAATAAATCTCAGGAGGTCTTAACACCTTCAACAGCACTCAGACACAATTATCGGTGCCTAAAATACATGTATGTAAAAGATTATTCATAAGATCATCCGAGCTAATTGATAATCCCGGTCAAGGCAAGTCTACTAATCACTAGTCAAAACAATACTCGCTAGTCGCTGCTTGAAACAATATAAGTTGATGGATTATTGGAGTACCTGCTTCCCGCAGGGAAGCTCAAACTCCTTTCATGAGATACTGGGTGGTTACATGGGTTCAGCTTATCTCTTAGCCCTTTGCTGCATCATTAATAAAATTTGTGTGATTAAATAAAAGTAGTTAAGAAATTAAAAAGTGTGATAAAAATGAGAATTTAAGTGTGAGGAAATAAATTATTGACTTGGGTATTAGCTTAAATGCCTGAGTGTTGAAATAAAAAAGAGTGATCGCTAGGAGCGGTCAATAAAGTTCGCGTTGAATAGGCGTTTACTTTTGGGCGTCTGAACTGTAAAACAGTCCTAAATCCCATATCGTGAGAGTCTATGATGTTGGGCATGGCAAAAGTGGAGTTTAACATTCTGCTGAGTGGCATGATGGCGATTGGTTGGGTGATGGAATCCGGGGGGCGTGGCTATGGTTCTTCATCTGGGTGGAAAGTTTTTGAGTTTTTTGGCTTGGCTGAGAGCTAAGAGATTGCTCTCTGATTGGATGTTGGGTAGAGTGATCATTGACTCCGATTGGCTGCCCCGGGGGCTGAGATTTAAATTATGGGGAGGAGCATGTCCAATGGGGAGAGCAAGAGAAAAATATTGACAAAAAATAAAGTTAAATTTTAGCAATTATGGTGTGCAATAAAAATTGCACGAGGAAATAGAATTACGGGGGATTATAGGAGTCAAGAAGAATTCTTGGTCTCTTTGTATTGTCATTAGGGGTATATTGAGATAAATTTTGCATATTTATATTATTGGTAGCTTCTAAATCGTTAAAAAAGTTAATAGCTATATTCTGAATGTGAGATTCGAAACTTTTAATCTTAAGAGCATTACGTATGTCGTCATTACGCATGTATCTTATGGCTTTGACGATCATACGTATTAAAGAATTTTGCAGGGTATCAAGTATATTAATATTTGTTTTAGCGGCATAACCCCAAACTGGACATGCATAAGCTAAGATGGGACGCATAACGGCTGTATAGAGAAGCACTTTGTTTTCTATACTTAAATGAGAATTCCGGCCAATTAGGGGGTAAAGTTTAAACATTATTTTCCGGAATTTTTGTCGCGAACGTAATAAATGTGTTGTTTCCAAGTTAGGTGTGTATCAAAGATAATTCCAAGGTATTTGGCTTCCTGAGACCAGGGGATTTGAGTGTTGTACATGATAATAGGTGGTGGGAGAGACTGTTTTTTCGTAAAAATAATGGCAGTAGATTTTTCGACATTAATACTTATTTTCCATTTGTCGTAGAAATTTTGCAAGAGTAGAAGGGGTTTGTTTAATGCGAAGGAAATTGTTTTAAGATTTTTATACGTGGCGTGAATGGCAGTATCATCAGCGTAAAGATTAATTTTAGTGAGTGAATAGTCAGGGATATCGTTGATGTAGAGGTTAAATAGCAAGGAACCTTGGGGACACCCTGCAGAAACAGAGTATTCATTAGAAAGGATCTCATTAATTCTGATTCGGAAGGAGCGATTAGTGAGGTATGAGTGAATAAGATGAATCAGAGGATGTGGAATTTTAAAGGTAATTAGCTTAAAAGTAAGACCATTAATCCAAACACGGTCGAAGGCTTTCTGGATATCCAGAAAAACTGCTCCCGTGCTTTTCTTTTTCTGGAAACCTTCAGAGATATTTTCGGTTAGTCTTAAAAGTGGGTGAAGGGTAGAGAGCTTGTTAGTGAAACCATACTGATTGGGATTGAGGATGTTATTTTCATTGATAAAATTTTTTAGTCTGTGAAGAATAATAGATTCGGTTAGTTTACCGATAGTGAAAAGGAGAGATATTGGTCTGTAACTAGATGTGAGATGAGGATCCTTGCCAGGTTTGTTAATGGGGAAAATAATGGCTTCTTTCCAGTTATCTGGAAAGTGATTGAATTTGAGGATTTTGTTAATTAGGATTGTTAAAATTAGGATTAGTTTAATGGGAAAGTTTTTTAACATGCGGTTAGTTATAGAATCTTTACCAGGGGCTTTTTTGGCATTGATATGTTTAATGTAGTGGATAATTTCATCCGGGAGAGCGGGTTCGATGAAAGAATTAGAGGGGGTAGAAAGAAAATTATTTACGGTAGTATTTATTAAAGCATCATTTTGATTATAATTATCATCTTCGCGATCGTTTTCAACAAAATTATTTTTTATGTTAGTTGCAAGAAGGTTAGCTTTTTGCTGATCAGTGACTGCCGTACCTGTCGCACAGTTAAGAGGTGGAATTTTTGGTCATTTATTTTTGAAAAATTTTTGCGTGCGACAAAGGCTATTGTCTGCGGTGTTAAGAGCTTCGAGTCTTTTTTGCCAAATGATATCATTATATTTTTTAAGTTCTTTTTTAAGATCAGATTGAGCTCTGTTATAATGTGATTTGAAAATGGGATTGAGGGTTTGATGATAACGTTTTCTGAAGTAATTTTTGATTTTAATCAGCTGGTTAATGTTATGCGGAGTGAAGTTCCTTCGGTCTGTTTCTATTGGTCGGGAGGCGTGGCTATGAGTATCAATGACCGCCTCGGTGAACTCTGTGATTTTTTGTTCTAGGTCGTTAGTGTTGTTAATATTATTAGGATGGAAATCAAAGAGAGAAAGATTTTTATTTAGATTTATTTTGAAAGTTTTCCAATCTGTGGAGACCGCTCTGGGATTTGGGGGTACTTCTGCGAGTTTGAAGTTGAAATTTAAGAAAACCGGATTATGGTCTGAGGAAAGATCGTCGATTGAGTTAATTGTAAAGGGGTAGTAGAAGTTTTTAATTAGTGCGATGTCAATGGTGTTAGCGGAATTGTGACCAAATCTAGTAGGAGTTGAGGGAAAAGCGATATTTATAAGTTGATCATATTAGCGAAATTAAAGAGGTGTCTTCCTCTTGTAGTAGTATTTTTACAATTCCAAGCGTTATGAGTTGCGTTGAAATCTCCGAAGAGAATACAATTACTAGCTGTTTGAATAAAGTGCTCAAAGTCAATAGTAAATAAATTTTCATCGGAAGAGGGAGGAATGTAAACACAAGTAATTGAAATAGGATCATGCTTGGGGGGAGTTAGTATTATATTAGTTGCTTCAAGAGCTCGAAGAGGAGGGGTGGGGAGGCAGTAGTGTTTGAGAGAGTTTTTAACTAGGATCAGAGTTCCACCTGCGGTCCGCGGTCCATGGGAGATTCTGTCATTTCTGTAACAGGTGTAATTCGCTATATTAAAGTTGTGTGAAGGTCTCAGGTGAGTTTCTTGTATGAGAAAAATATCCGGGGAGTGCTTCTCTATAAAAATACGTAGTTCAGCAATTTTTCTTAGTAAGCCGTTTGCGTTCCATGAACACAAACTGAGACCAATCGGGGATGAACTATACATTATTAATATTGTTACACGATGCCTCTATTTGGGCGTACATTTGATTGGGATTTAATTGTTGGTTTGTATTTAAATCATTACCGTTACAAAGAATTTGGGAAAGCTGCATTAGACAGTGCATTGTCATTTGCAGCGTTGTTTGGATATTAATATTATTGTTATTATTCATGTTATTAAAGTTAAAATTGTTATTTCTACGATTAAAATTGGGGAAGTGATTATTATTATATCTGTTATTGGGGGAATTGGTTTGTTGGTCTCAGTTTGTGCCGAAGACCCAGGTCCGCGTGTCGCCATCTGAGGGGGTGTTTTTGAATTAATAGCTCCGGTTGTCGCTTGTGCGTAGGAGATATTAGGTCTAACTAAGCTATTGTAAATGTTGGTGTAAGAATTTCTGTTGTTTTTCGCGGCTCCTTTTGGGGGTTTGGGGAATGAGGGGCAACCTCTATAGTTTGCCATATGACCGTAGATGTTGCAATTTATGCAGTAAAGCGTTTCAAGTTTTTGTTTAATGGGGCAATCTCGGGGGTGAGGTGGTTTTCACCACATTTTAGACATCTTGGGTTTAGATGGCAGTTTTCAGAGCTGTGATTGAAATTGTTGCAGGTGTAACATTGAGTTACACCCCTACCATCATAACCCTCAACTCTGATGCTGAGGTAATTTAGGGTTTTAAGATCGAATATTTTGAGATTGTCAAGATTACGGGGGAGGGTAATTAAAAAGATTGGGAGGGGGCGTTTGTTTTTTCTTCCAATTAATTGATTAACTCTATCTGGGGTGAATCCTAGGATTTCCAAATCCTGTTTAATTTCCTCTTGGTTTGTGTTTCTGGGGAGGCCCTTGATAACTACTTTAATGGGGCGTTCTGCTTTTGATTTTATAGTATAAAATTGAAATTTAAGTAATTTAAGGTGTTGTACGGCCATGCGTCTTTCTTCGGCGCTGTCAATGTACAGTTTTAGAAATTCACCCGTTAGGCGGGATCTTATTTTGGGGAATGCTTTTGTTATTGCAGCCATTTGGGCTTTGTAGTTCTTTTCGACGAAAAGCATGATGGGTGGTGGGAGTTGATTTTGTGGAGTATTTTGACTGGCCGAATTGTTCGAACCATTGGGGTTTTCGTTGGCGACGGGACCTGAGTTTTCGAGGTTGTTAAAGTGAGTGCCTTGTGGTAGTTCAAATTTATTTTGTGACAAATTTATTTCTTCATTATCGGTATTTTCAAGAATTACTTTTCTTGCAGTTTTTCTTTGGGGGGGATATTCGAAGTTGGAAATTTCTTTCCTTTTTCCAGAGTAGTTAGTATCAGGAGTCGATTTTAAAGGGGAATTTTGAGGAGTTTTTTCATGATGGGGGCAGCCAGGGATAATGCAGGGTTCGAATGAGTCAATGTCACTTACCGCCAGTGCCATGGTTTCTTCGATGTCGTGCAGCTCAGTGAGTGCTCTGACGTAGAAGGGTTCGTCTGGGTGGTGGTCGGGCATCATCATCAGTGCGTCAACGCAGGCCTGCTTGCATCTGCGAAAAGTTTCCATTTGGGCAAGTTGAGCGTTATTGTATTTCAACTGCTCACATGGTGTAAGCTGAGGCGAAGGTGTCCTCGTAGCGTTCCGATGCGATTCTGCTAGTTCCAGTTCCATGTCGGTAGGTAGGTTGGCCATTTCCAAGTCGTAAACGTTTTATCAGCAGGGTAGAAAGAGTAGAGGTTGACTCTGTCGCAAGAGCCCTGAAAAGGGCTGTGGGAGTCAGAAAAGTACGTGCTCAGTCTGTGGCTTCCGAACTGAATCTATAATAAAGTTCGCCCAAAACGGGCGCCTATATGAGAGAATTAGGGAGAGTCTGGGTGGTCCAATCAGGGGGCAGCCTATCGGAACTTGTTGAAGTGGGTGTGTCTGAGTAGGTGGAGTTCTGGAAGCCGAGGCGTTCTCAGAGCTCGTGATGCTAGTGGACGGCTCACTCTGTTCCTATTGGTCGAGAGTGAGTTCGCTAGAGGAATTGTGAATTTCGAGAGAGAGGATGATTTGCAAAGTTAAATTAACATATTTCGTGGTCTGTTGAATAAAGGATTAATGTTATATTTATCAATGCGAGCAATTGCTCGATTAGTATGAGAATCTATGTTGTTGAAAAAAATCGCGATTTTTTTGAAGAATTCTTTTAATGTTTTAATTTTTAACGCAAATCTGATTTCATCATTTCTGATGTACCAGGGAGAGTCTGTGATAATTTTTAAAATTTTGTTTTGTGCTGTTTCTAACATTTTAATATTAGAATAGGCTGCGTGGTCCCAGATTGGACTTGCATATTGTAGGACAGGTCTGAGAACGAGTTTATAAATAAGCAACTTGTTTCTTAATGATAAACACGATTTCCGTGCGATTAAAGGGAAAACTTTAGCGACGGAAATGTTAAAATTTCGGCGAACGCGAATGATATGTTGTTTGAAAGTGAGCCTGTTATCAAGGATCACCCCTAAGTATTTGGTGTTTTTAGACCAGGGTATGTGTGTGTTGTGAAGGTATAACTTGGGTGGTTCTTTTCTGATGTGGTATGAGAAGAAGACGGCCTCTGTCTTTGCTACATTTAGAGCAATTTTCCATGTAGAGAACCAGTCTTCTAGTTTAGCAATGTGCTTGTGTAGGAAGTGAGTAACGAGTTGGAGTTCGTTACTTTGTGCCAGGATCGCCGTGTCATCGGCAAACATGCAAATCGTGGATTGGCTGGTTCTAGGAATATCGTTAACATAGATATTAAATAGGATCGGAGAGATGGAACTACCCTGGGGAGTTCCTGCAATTATTCTTCTGTTGGAAGAATGCGAGTTATTAACTTTCACCGTGAAAGAACGGTTATTTAGAAAAGAATTAATTAGTTTACTTAAGTGGGGAGGGGTTTTAATTTTAATTAATTTGTTGAGTAGTCCCACATGCCATACTCTATCAAATGCCTTCTGGATGTCTAGGAAAACAGCGCCGGTAGATTTCCGGTCTTGGAATCCTGATTTTATGTACCCCACCACCCGTAGAAGCTGGTGTGATGTGGAGAGTCCGGCGCGGAAGCCGTGTTGCTGGGGAATTAGGATGTCGTTATCGTTTAGATGTAGACATAGTCTTTTTTGAATAATTTTCTCAGTTATTTTACTGAGAACAGGTAATAACGAGATTGGGCGAAAACTATATCTGGGAGGGTAGGATCTTTCCCAGGTTTGAGGATCGGAATTACCGATGCTGTTATCCATAGTTGTGGGAAGTAACCCACTTTAAGAATATTGTTAATTATTAGACTGACTCCTTTCGGCGAGCATCGCTCTATTTATCGACCTGGCGGAAACTTCGAGAAAGTTCCTCTTGCGTCATAGATCGTGAAATTAGTGGGTTTCTCCCCTATTATTTAGAAGAATCCATAGGGTTCCGAACTCGCTTCGACTTGGCTCTAACGCAGTGTTTCTCAAAGTGTGATCCCCTGGGGGCGCAAGATAACCCTACAAGGGGGCGCGAGCATACCGAAAATTTAAAGATTTAAAAAAAATAACCGGAAATAAAAGTAAAACAAAATACTTTCTTCCATAATAAAAAAAATACGCAACACACACTGATATAATTTATGTTTATCATCTGTCTTCTTTCCGTCATTAAATAGTTATATTTGATCCCAAAGCCAAATTAAAGAAGAAAACATTTTATTTAATCTCCTGTATTTCCTCAATGAGAGATTTTTTTATTACGTTTTCTTTTTAACCATCAAATATTACTCGTTAAAAGAAAATACAAAATCCAGACCCTGAGAAAAATTCTAATAAGATAAACAATTCATCACTGTAATTATTGATTAAATACTGTACATTATTAGTTTTAGAAAGAAAAGGTAGACATAATTCACTTTTCAGCCAGGCAGCATAATACATTTGCTGATCATTTGATTGACCTTCAAACTTACTGGTATGGTTAGTTCTACATTAGTTCCGGCCCATCTTTTATGTGTTTATTTTTCGCTTAGGAAAATTGTAAATAATAAAGAGCTTTACGATATTTGGAAAAAATTGACTGATTTGAAGGATTATATGGCCAAGATTTATTTTTATCAGTATTCTGAAACATATAAAGCATAGTGAAAAACGTTTTCAAATACTTTCTACAGAACTCCATCGACTAAAATAGGAAGCCATAAGTGTAACACAGGGTTCAATTCGCCTTGTAAAAAAGATGCAAGAAAGAAAAAGTTCAACGTGCTATTTGTTGATCATTAAAGGTGTTATGAGTTCGAGCCCGGTACCACTAAAGACCCGCCATGTAAGTGAGAGATGCTCGTTAAATCTGTCGAGAGCTCAAACGTCTTTTTGTTGGAGTGGTGTGGTAGTTAGAAGAGGCCAGCTCAGGTGTCGTCCAGGTCACTTGACCATGGTTCAATATTACGTGGTCCGTCGTCAAAAGCCCTCGTGCAGCTGAACAGTGCGACGTTAATATTCAATCAATCAATCGATCAATCATTCTTATTACTAAATTAAGAACAAGTTTGATAATTATTAGAGACTTCCACGGGTTTTTGTCTTGTAGAGGAGAGTTTTTCAAAGGAAGGTTTAATATCAGAAATTGACACTTAAAGAGTTACTTTTCTAAATTTAGCTGAGATCTATATTTTGTCTTCAAAGCAGCCACTGCAGAAAATCCGGTTTAACAAAGGTAGGATGTTGAAAATGGTAATAGTATACGAAGTGCTTTTGTTTTCAGTGCAGAAAATTCATCATCCAACTCTACCCAAAATTCAAAGATCGTTTTTTTACAAAATTGTCTTTTAATTTCTCATTGGATGTGAAATCTATGAAGATTTCTTCTTCGGAAGTTGAGAGCCCTTCTGGAGAGTATCTTAAAATAGACCCCTAATCCACTCGTAACTTGCTACCAAGTTGTCCTTATCAAGAAAATACTTTTTTAAACTCTGTCAACATGGCTAAATGATTTTACATGGTTTTAAAAACAACTTTCACATGTTGTTCTTCAGATTTGTAAGTTTTAACACATAACGAGCTGGGGGTTTTTTCCCCATCATTTACTTCAGTAGTGGTAAATCCAAAATTTAAGTATTTTGGAGAATATTTCCTTGATTTAATTTTCGGAACCATGCTTGGCTGTGTACTTATTGATCCTTTATTATCGTCGAATGTTCGCTTACGACTTAAAGATGTATGTATGATTTGGTTTTAATCTACTGCCGTAAATGCTTAATTACCGTGAATTACAATTAACGTGCAAATTAAAAAATGTTCATTCAAGCTAGATTCGGTAGTTATAGAAGTATCGAGTCGACCCAAACTGACTGGAATTGTACGAGGAAAAGCATTTTTACATGTTTTGCGCAGGCGTCCGATAGGTTGCCCAGACTCACGCAAACGTACCCTATAATGCCAGATGTGATGTATATGGTAGAGAGCAACATAAACTAGACTATTGTTCTAATGAAATTTGTACTTTGAGAAATGGATGCTGAAAAAAATATATCTTTAATTAAATATATCATTTTGCGATCTGTTCCAATTTAAAAATTAGACACAGAAAAATAACATAACATTAAGTAATATATATTTTAAGTAATTTTCTTAAAATATATATTACTTAAAAGTAACATATATAAAATTTAATACTACTACAGCTTATAATTGAGATCTCATTGTAGCTTTAGCGTCAAAGTGCATTTTTATTGCAATAAATACATTATTGTTGTACAGGCGGGGGGCACTACAAAAATTATGATTAAAAATTGGGTCGACAGTATTGAAAGTTTGAGAAATACTGCTCTAGCGCCAAGACTTCACCAAGTTCCCACTGAATTGCCATTATAGTGTAAGGGACGGCGTTGCTTACGAATATTACTATAAATAAACATAGAGTGATATAAATGTATTACACATCCAAACACAAATTATTTACACTATTTACACACAATTCGTAACATAACATTTGTAAACAGTCAACCGCTAATCTATATAACAACTTTAAATTAACTGGCAAAGACTAATAAATTTTCCTAATAAGGTGCTACAGGGTTACTCATAAAATTGCGCCAGGCGGAAACAGGATTTAAGTAACATTCCGAAATGGTTTCAGGTGTTTCCCATCAAGTACCCTATATGTGATGCATTAGAAGAGGGAAAACTAGATGAGCTAGTTATATATATAGTTAAGTAAGAGTTCATCAAAACAATTTATCAAATGCTATGTCGTAAACATCTGGATGTTATCTTATTAAAAAGTAAATACGAGTAGCACAAAGATATGGCAATAGAACGGGTTGATTTGCTTGTTTGTAATTCTGTCATGTTAGTGAACGACAACTAGCTAGCAAAATGTTCCAGCGATCAATGAAAAGTCTACTGCAAACTATAGCGTCTAGTTATTAGCTTATGTGACACGCCATAAAAAATGCAGGATTCCTGTACTGTGTCGGATGTCTCCAGACATATTTGAGTGGATATCTATTCATCCGCACTCGAAGCGATTTCATACGGATTGAGACTAGTGCCATTGTTTCACTTGACGATACACCAGTGCTTCTCAAACTTTTAATACTTACGACCCAACAATTAACCATAACTTCCATCGCACCCCTCTTCAGACAAATAACAATGTATTGCATTCAATAACTTTGACACTATAGCTACAATACAACGCAACGACTTTTCTTAAGTGCTACCAGCGTATATAAACGTCATTATTTACCCCGGACGTATATATACGTCTTTCCGAAATACAATATTTTCTGTGCACTGTTATCCATAAAATTAATCCAAAGGTTTTGGAATGCAATAAAAGGACCTTGACAGTGTTTGCGGAGGATTTACCTATATATATATATATATATATATATATATATATATATATATATATATATATATATATATATATATATATATATATATATATATATGGATGTCAGCTACTCGCAGATCACTTCCGAAGCCACGAATGAACTGAAGTGACTCGAGGCAGTCAGCCGAGATTGCGAGACAGTCCTCTTTCCCGCCGCCATAAGCACGAGATGAAAACCTCTAACACGCGTGATGTTTTAAATCTAACTATGTAAAGGCAGATAGCCTTATTCTCTTTTTTTTTACCTGTGTGTCCGTCCTATAATGTCCTTTTTATCTATATTAAAGTACTTAACTTAAGAAGTCTCTTATTTTTGAAGTATTTAAATAACGACACACTCACATGAGGGCTCGGCCAATGCCAGTTTTACTTTAAGTGGATTGCCCTTAATCGATTAATTTTTTTAAAATTGAAACGAAACCCCCTAGACAACATCATTCTGCCATCAGTTCCTGATATACGAGTTTCCTAAGCCGTTAATAATGAGATGACTTTCGCTTTTCAAGTGGAATCCTTTACTTCAGAAACTACTCAAAACTGTAAGTAGCCATTTCGATGTTCAAAAAATGAAATAAAGAATGCTTAAACAAAAAGTATGACTCATGAGAAAATTGGAGAATTATCTTCTAATTTGAAAAAGAAATTTATTTGATGTAAAAAATTTCTTTGTGATGAATAACGCCGAAAACGAAACTGTTTCTTGTCGATGTTTTTATAGCGATAATTTATTCTTTTGATGGTTTGAATATATCTTTTGCTATTTGATGGTATTTGATGCAGCATTTTAATTGATGTCGAATTTGATTCTCCTATTGTCTCATGCCAACATTTGATGAAAAACTAAATTGAAGCATATTGAAGTATTTTTTTGAAATGACAATTGTGATGCTAATATTAGTCATTTGAAGTAACTTTTGAAGGTAATAAAATATTTGAAACTTGAAGCTATAACTTTTGATGTTGACAACAAATTTTGAAGATAATCAGGAATTTTAATTGAAATCGAAACTTTGCTTATATTTTTTAGAGTATATTTGATAATATAACGTTCGTATTTTGATGTTTTAAATTAGTTTTGTATTTGAAGTTGTGATTTTTATTTTGAAGAATATTTAAAATTTTGGTGGAAACTAAAGTTGAAAGATTTTGAGTTAATATTTCTAGAATAGAACATTATATTTTGAAGATAAGAACTTGATATTTTTGAAATGAAATGCTTAAATTAATTACATGGTGTGTGAAATAGAACTGAGTATCTTTTTCAGATATAAAACTTGTGTTGAGAGAGAGAGAGACTATACTGTATAACATTGATATTGCATATGATACTATTTTGCATTTAAATTTTTGATGATTATGAGTTATCATTCTATATTTTAAACTTGAATTGATGAATATATAAGTATTTTATCATATTTTCAAATCATAGAATTCATTTTGGTATTATGGGATTTGTATATTTGTGTGTTTTATTTGAATAATTATCAGTATGAGTACCCTAAATGATTATCCAAAGATTTCTCAATCATTAAAATCTAGTAGCACAAATAACATTAAAATTCTGCATCGTTTAATTTTTGGTGAAAATGGAGATACAAAAATTCGTTCTAGATTACGAGAATTTTCCGAATTTCCCACTGATTTTAATGTTGAAGAAACAAAAACTAAAATTATATTAAAGAATTCACTCTTAAGGACTTAATTGCTGTTTGTAATTTTTGCATCTAGAATTTACCACTGAATTAGAATCTTGCTGTGACATAATTTTAACGCATTTATGTGATCTCACTTTATTTAAATCTACTGTTAACTCTGGAAGCGAAAGTGACCTTGAACTCAGCGAAAAATCTCCGCCCGAAAACCGTCTTTCGCAGCCAATTACGTCTGACTCAGCAAGTAACGATTTACATTCCGAAAACATGAAATCTCTTGATTTAAATGATTCAGCTCAAAATTTATTGCCGTTGTTTGATAAACAGAATACTTGTAACTCTTTCCTATTTTTAATTTACGAGATCTCGTCGAACTAGTTAAACCATTCACTTCTCGAGACAGTTATTCAATTGAAACTTTCATTTCTGATATAGAAGACATATTTCGATTATATCAGATCACAAATCCTATTCATCAAATAATTTTCGTAAAGAAATGTTTAAAGGGTCCAGCCGAAAATTTAATCCGATCGATTCGTGGAATCACAAATTGGTCACAAATGAGAAAACATTTATTAAACGAATTTTCTGATAGAATCAATAGTGCACAATTACACAATATGATGCTAGCTAGACGTTTGAAACCAACCGAAACGTTGCAGGAATATTTCTTAACAATGCGAGATTTAGCTCACAAGGGTGCGGTTGATGATTCTTCTCTGATTGATTATATTATTGATGGTATCCCTGATTCTTCTAACAATAAAATAATTTTGTACGGTTCTAAAACACTTAGTGAATTCAAGGATAAATTAAAAATTTACGAAACACTTTTAAACTCAAAACATAATAAGCAATTTTCAGATAAACGATTTCGAGATTATGAAAATTCAACATCTAATCAGCATAGAATTGAACACAAGAGCTTTACAAACCAACAACCATTTTGTTACCTCTGTGGATTGAAAGGCCATAAAAGTACCCTATGTCTGAATAAAGAACGCGGAAAAAAATGTTATGGATGTAAAAACTTTGGTCATGTTCAGGCCGAATGCCCCAAGAATTCTCGAAAGATTACACCGATAACCAATCACAAAATCAATACGCAAGTTGATAGAACTGTAAATTTCATTTCGATATTAACACCACCGAAAAATCTCATGCACGTTGAAATAACCATTTCAAAAATTCCTATTACAGCACTTTGTGACACTGGTTCACAAGCCACCATAATTAATGAGAAAACATATCAAAAACTTGGTTACCCTACATTGAACCCATCACAATGTACATTTTCAGGAATAGGCCGAGACAGAGTCGAAAGCAAAGGTTATTTTAAAAATTTCATAACAATTCAGAACACTGCATTACCCGCAAAAATTCATGTCGTTAATGATGAAACGATCCCTTTAGATGCGATTATAGGGATTGATTTCTTACAACAAACTCAAATCACGTTTGGACGTGATGGAATTCGTATATTCCGAGATGTTGATGAATGCAAAAATGATGATGTTTTGGTAAACCTTGCCAACCTTTTCGATGAACAACAATGTAAACTTGATCTTCCACATATATCGAACTCTAAAATTCTTAATGATGTTGAACAACTTGTAAGCTCTTACAAACCTAAAAAAAATTTACGATACTGATCTTAAAATGACAATTTTATTGAGTGATGATATCCCAGTTAGCCAACGTTCTCGTCGACTTCCTTTCGTAGAGCAAAAAATTGTAGAAAACCAAATTCAGGAATGGTTAAACACTAACATTATAAAACCTAGCTGTTCTGATTACGCAGCACCAATCCTTTTATGCAAAAAGAAAAACGGAGAACACAGACTTTGTGTAGATTATCGCAATTTGAATAGAAAAATGATTAAAGATAAATTTCCCTTGCCATTGATAGAAGTGTTAGATAAACTCGAAAACTCTAAAGTCTACACTTCACTCGACCTTAAAAATGGATTCTTTCATGTACCCATGGATCCTAACAGTACAAAATACACCTCGTTTGTGACGCATGAAGGACAATACGAATTTTTACGTGTTCCTTTTGGATTGTCAAACAGTCCAAGTGTATTCCAACGATTTATTTACACTGTCTTTCGAAAACTCATACGTGACAACATTCTAATTGTGTATATGGACGATCTGCTCATTCCATCACAAAATGAAGCAGAAGGATTAAATAAATTACGACTAATTCTCCAAACAGCTGCAGACTTCGGTTTTGAGTTAAACTTAAAGAAATGTAATTTCTTACAACGCAAAATAGAATTTCTTGGATACATAATCGAAAACGGAACAATAAAACTTTCACCATCTAAGACACAAGCTGTCCAAAACTTCCCACAACCTCAAACCCCGAGACAACTTCAAAGTTTTATAGGATTAACAAGAGTTATTTCCGGACGTTTATTTCAAATTACGCTCGAATTGCAAGACCTTTAAGTGATCTTCTTCGTGATAATGTTAAATTTAAATTTGGCCCTACAGAAATATTATCTTTTCAAGAATGGAAAAACATTCTTTCAGAGAACCCAGTTCTCCATGTTTTTCAACAAGGTTACCCTTTAGAACTACACACAGATGCAAGCTCCCTAGGTTTTGGCGCTGTCCTATTACAGAAATCTAATGATGGACTATTTCCTCCTCTCTATCCATTATTTTAATCGCAAAACTACAGTTCAACAGGAGAAATATAGCAGCTATGAATTAGAAGTACTAGCTATTATTGAAGCGTTGAAAAAGCTTAGAAGTTACCTGTTAGGTACAAAATTCAAAATTATCACAGACTGTGATGCATTCCAAAAGACAATGCACAAAAAAGATTTGCCTGCTAAAATTGCTCGTTGGACGTTGATGCTAGAAGAATTTGATTATGAAGTCTGTCACAGACCCGGTAGACAAATGAAACACTTTGATGCATTAAGTCGTTACCCCATTATAATATTTCCTCCCGTGATATTACACAAAAGATTAAAGAAGCTCAAAATAAAGATGAATTCATTTCTCAACATAAATCAGCAATCAAAATTACACCTTCCGATGAATATTTTCTTAAAAACGAAATTTTGTACAAATTACACAAAAATTTTGAACTATTAGTTGTTCCAGAAATGATGCAAAGAGAGATAGTACTCCATGCACACGCACAAGGCCATTTTGCTTCTAAAAAAACTGAATCTATTGTTTCACAAGAATTTTACATTCCCAGACTCACGAAAATTGTTCAGGATGTAATTACAAACTGCGTCCCATGCATCTTATCCTCACGTAAAGCTGGTAAACATGAAGGCTTTCTCCATCCGATTCCAAAAGGTGATCAACCCCTTGATTGTTACCATTGTGATATTTTAGGACCATTACCATCCACAAAAAAGTGTTACAAACACCTCTTTACTGTTATTGATTCATTTTCTAAATTTGTTTGGATTTACCTTGTAAAGTCTACTTCCACTAAAGATGCTCTCGACAAACTAATTTTGCAACAAACCATATTTGGTAATCCATCAAAAATCATTACAGATAAAGGTAGTGCTTTTACATCTACAGAATTTCAAAAATTTTGTCAGGAAGAATCAATTGAACACATTCAGATAACCACTGGTGTACCACGTGGAAACGGTTAGATAGAACGTATGCATGAAACAATTATCCCTGTTTTGACCAAGTTAACCATCGAAGAGCCCGAAAAATGGTTCAAACATGTCCACCGATTACAACGCATTATGAATAGTACCACCACACGTAGCACAAAATTTACACCCTTTGAAGTTTTAATTGGAGTAAAAAAGAAACAAAAAGAGGACCTTCAAATTAAACACCTTCTTGAAGACGAACTTAGCGAACAGTTTATTAACAAACGAGAGACACTACGTAACGAAGCTAAAGAAAATATCCTACGTTTACAGGATGAAAACAAGAAACAGTACAATAAACATCGTAAACCCGCTTATAACTACAAACCAGGTGACACAGATGCGATACAGTGTACACAGTTCGGAACTGGATTGAAACTTCAACCTAAATACTTTGGACCATAAGAAGTAACAAAAGTCAACAAACACGATCGTTATGAAGTACAGAAAATTGGACAACATGAAGGTCCAAATGTAACCTCAACTTCAGCTGATAAAATGAAGAAGTGGTGTACACATTGAGAAGCTACCATCACCAAAGCTATTTGTTATTTTGTATGTTCCTTTTTCTGCTGTTTTTTTTTATTATTTCAGTTCACTTGTTCCCCAGCGCCGAGGACGGCGTGGTTATCAGGATGCCCGTGTGGATGTCAGCTACTCGCAGACCACTTCCGAAGCCACGCATGAACTGAAGTGACTCGAGGCAGTCAGCCGAGATTGCGAGACAATCTTCTTTCCCGCCGCCATAAGCACGAGATAAAAACCTCTAACACGCGTGATGTTTTAAATCTAACTATGTAAAGGCAGATAGCCTTATTCTCTTTTTTTTACCTGTGTGTCCGTCCTATAATGTCCTTTTTATCTATATTAAAGTACTTAACTTAAGAAGTCTCTTTTTTTAAGTATTTAAATAACGGACACACACACACATATATATATATATATATTTCAGATGATTTCCTTATTTATTCCTTTTCCTCCACTTCCCCCAATATATCACATCCACTGGCCTACGTGGAAATTGGTGGCATTGGGAACGAATTGAATAACGTTTAATCGGCAGTTAAAGGATTAATTGTAAACAGTAAAAACTATCAAGGCAAGTGTTAATTTTTTAATATAATTTTATACATGACAAGCCCATGGGGTTATTGGTTATTATTAAAATTGTTTTTAAATTATCGTATTTTGTTAAATTAATTATAAAATACATTGTGCATTACTGATACATTTATAAGTGTATTATATCAGTATAAATGTTAATTTTTACTTTTTTATTATATCAGAACGTATTTTTTTGTTTGTTTACTTTCACTAAATTAATAATTTTTTTAAAAAATAATCTTTCGTTTTCGATTTTTCAATATGCTCGCGCCCCCTTGTAGAGTTATCACGCTCCCTTAGGGCTGCACTCACCCACAGTTTGAGAAACCTGCGTTACACAGGTATAAAGCTCAAGCAGAGTAGTATTTGACACTAAAGCGTAAGTTTTCCACTCTCAGGTGGAAGCCAATGATCTTGATAGTGACTTTTGTGCACTCGTAGGTTCGACGGTTAATAATTTCGTATCTGTCACTGCGATAGCCAATCTGACAGTCCTTCAGATTTCTCATTTTTTTATGCAACTGAGTTAACCAATAATAGACAATAAGATAATATTTCACCAAATACAGCACATGTTGACATGAACTGCCGTCAAGTTTTCTGAACAGTACTTCAAACAATTATTTTGCGTGATATGTCCTCTATATGGCACATTTGGAATCCAATGGGAAATTTCCTGTTTTTATCCTAGCATAGTGTCGATTCTTAGTCTGACGATTTAGCCAGAAATTCCCTATGATATATAATCTGAGAACTATTTATCACTTTGCGCTAAGAGAAGGGTGTCTTGTATTTATTTCAAATATGAATCAACGCCTCTCTGACTTGCTCACTTCGTAATAAATTTTAGAATAGTTGGAATAAATCATCAAATTGTTCGGAAACTATTATACTTTATTTTTCGATACGTATTCAAAATCATTTTGACACAATTAGACATCACGTTTCATTGATGTATGTCTTAAAGTGTATAGAAAGTGACTTTAATATAATTTACATTATCTTATTTATGGTAACTGTTACATCTTTTTTTGTTTAGATATTTACGAGGAATTTTTGCATGTACCACATATATTATATTTGAACTCATATAAAATATTAATTTCGGAGAAACCATTATTTCTGAACAAAAAGAATTTTAAACTTTTACATGTTTTAAAATATTTATATATATATATATATATATATATATATATATATATATATATATATATATATATATTAAATTTCTATTTTCTTATATATTTTTAATAATTTCAAGCAAATTATTGGAACTCTGTAGTGCTCTGTAAATGTTTTAATAAATTTGCGTTTTCTTAGTTTTCAATTAAAATATTTTTTTTGATCTATATGCATGTAAATTTTTCTCGGGATTATCTAAAAAATAATGCTGCAAATCTTATATAGAAAACAGAATAAACAAAATTACTTACGCTTTTTCTGTTGGTTTATTTTGATTATTCATTAATGGTCTAAATCAAATTGTTTAAATTTTGTAGCTAAATTTTAAAATGCATCTTTGTTTCTTATCTTAGTTACTTTTGCATTTACTTTTGCTTATTTTTATCCTTAAATTTAATTTATCCATGCATTTTATCCTTAAGTTATTTCAAGTTAAAAAAAATTCAAATTACTGTGAAGAAGTAATAAAATTTAAGTAATTTTTTTCAATTTAGCTATAAATTTGTGTTCTATCTAAATGAATTCACACAAGGAAAAGGGAACAAAGTAGCTAAGTTTTATTTTATTTAAACGTATGTACTAAAAATTAATAAAATTTATTTAAACACATAATTCAATATTATTAACATGTTTTCTATTGAAAGATAATTTGGTCTGCCAAAGACTATATCGCGCGCGGTTTTCTAAAATTTCTCTTCTTAAGACAATATTTCTCAACACAAAGACTACTAGGTGGGAGTCCAATACAAATTCTTTCTTTTTATAATCTGTTAATACAAATGCATTCAGCTCTTTGATATCCTTGACATTGTCCATATTTAGCGCCTTTACTTTTACAATACTCTAAACAGCCATGAGGGTTATCAGGACAAAAAGAATTATAGACGGTCTCCTCCGCTTCCGATTTAGCTGAAACAAAATGAAAAAATAGACATTAATTCCAACAAAATTATTTGCATTTTTGAGATAGAAATCAAAAATTTTATATAATCCCTAACCTTTTTTCGATTATTGTAAAATAGTTGATTAAGCATCAATCAGTTGAAACTTCAGTGTAAGTCATGGAAAAAATATATAACTATTGGTTAAGCAACGTAATGTACCTGATGTTAGTACAGTGCTAATATACACTCATAAATGTATCAGTTATGCACAATGTGTTTCATAATTAATTTAACAGTACTAAGAACAATCTTAGTAATTGCTAATGACCCTATAGGCATGTCTTAAAATTACGTACAAAATTTAATACTTATCTTGATAATTTGCACAGTTTATAATTAAAGTCGTACTGTAGCTTTACGTCAAAGTATATTATTATTGAATTCAATACATTATTATTGTAAGGATGAAAATTATAATTGAAAATTGGGTCGCAAGTATATGAAGTTTGAGAAGCACTGTCTTAGTAGATAAAAGCCATAATAATACATTTTAAACTAAGACAGCTTTTTCAAATTCGAATTTCTTCAGGAAATTCGACCCCTACATCCTTCCTGCGAATTTTTCTGAAAAATGACCATCTGAATTCAAATGTGACCCATCATCCACCGTTTTCTATTTACTGCCTTATTTTTATCTTTTTTTTTAGTGATTTCATGGCCAGGAATTTTAATCGGAGGAGGCGGATAATTATTTTATTCATTAAATTCTTCTGAGGAATCATACAGATAGAAAGCATTAAAAACAAAAGAATTGTACCCAGGAAGGAAAAGTATTTGACTCCTAAAACTTTTTTAATCTATTCAAACCCAAGGCTGGGCTTAGACTTTCATCCCTTCATTGGATTGATAAATGCGTATCGAGCTTTTTTCGGGACTAAACACTGAGAATGAAACACACCTCAGTGCCCTAGGTCTTGAAAGCTGAGATAGGCACAGTATGCCTAGTCCATCTGTGGCCTGTTGCGTCACTCATTTAGTATTCACTACATATTTTAGCTTTCAGTCCTCCCACTTTTCTTCACTCAAGCATTTTAGTGTATAACACAAAGTGTATAACAACTACTTTGGCTAAAAGTGGGGAAAATGGAAAAGATCCCGAAGCCCTCGAAAAAAGTTTGGAAGTTTAAAACGTTGTTGTTCTGAATAACATCTAGTCTTCGTGTTTTACACTGTAAATCTTTTTCTTACACTCGATTTCATCGCCCGATAGTCGATGAAATCAGTAGTCCTCTGTAGTCGTGAATCATTATCTTCCCTCAGTACATGTTTCGCGATCGCAGAATGTACTTCGCGGTGCATTCCCAAAAATTAAGCTTTGTTAAACGAACCGATTTCTTTCTTCGTTATCTTAAATGTAAATTACGGTATGTGGATAAAAGTTACTTTAATACCGAGCATTGATTTACTGTTTAACTTTGTTGTCCCAAACGAGTGTAAAATCATTATGGTAACTTCTGCTATGCTTAAGATGAATCGATTTTAAAAGCACGTTGAGTTCCCGTTCTCCTCTTTTTAAAACTGCTAATCATTTTTACTCTGATCGCCAAGTTGGTAATAAGGAATAGCATTTAGTTATATACTGCATTTACTCGAATCTAAACCACATATTTTGTTCAATGTTGATGCCACTGGGGTTAGGGTGCGACTTAGAATAGAAATATATACATATATATATGATATATATATGATATATATATATATATGATATATATATATATATATATATATATATATATGATATATATATATATGATATATATATATGATATATATATATATGATATATATATATGATATATATATATGATATATATATATGATATATATATATGATATATATATATGATATATATGTATATGATACATATATATGTATATGTGTGCGTGCGTGCGCGCGCGCGTGTGTGTGTGTGATGAATCCCCAGCCCCACAAGTGTCAGTTGGAGTAAACTTCCTACCAGGACAACTCAACCCTCCCCCGGCATAGGAACTTTGACTTCTACTTTCGCCTGACTTTAAGAAGACACGTGTACTAAGGATTCACTTGCTGCTGATCAACGCTGAAAGAGCTCTCGTTTTTGTCATTGCTTGGAGTACAGTCTTATTTACTAAATATAGAAATAAAATATAATAGGATAAACGGCTGCCCGTTACATTTCTCCTGTCAATCCAAGAATTTATCCAAAACATAATAATAGCCGGCAGGATGTAAAACCTGCTTATCTTGTTATACACGCGGCAAGAATAAAAATGACTGCTTCAAAAATTGAATAATAGCGCAACATAGCAATTTGTTTGTAAAAATTTGTACGGTTACATAGATCGGAATACGATCTATTTAAAAGAAAGTTTCTTCAAAAATTTCATTTCGAAAATCAACAGAATTCAAAGTATATGTTTGTGTCAAGAAAATTCTCCAAGTAACCCATTGGGATAATCAACAGAACAAAAGTCTACCAGTACGTCTTCAAATTCAAAAAAGTGTGTGTAGTGAGAAAAGAAAGGAAAACTTTTTAAACACACACTTCGTTTTGAATAATCAAAGGTATCCTTACACTTCCAATGCTAAAATTTTGGAATATATTCAAGTGCTTCAAGTTCGTAAGTTTAGTTATTTTAAGTTCGCAAAATGATTACTTAGAATTCTATATTATGGTAAATTTATTATAATTGTGTGTGACTTGCATTCGTTATTAAGTTTGAATAAGTTAATGCTTGATTTGGTATATTTATTTGATTCGTTATATTTTGATATATTTCATTGATTTCTTATATTTTAATATATGTAATTTTTTAAATTGCATTAATTTCCTTTGCGTATAATTATTTTTAATTGTGATCGTTTGCTGATATGTAAAATACTTTGATACTGTTTTTCGGTGTATTAAATCTTAATTTCATTTATTCTATTCTTAAACTATTTATGCAGTTACGTGGTGATAAAAAAACAATTATGACGGAAACAAGTGGTATATCAAAAGCTCAAACTTCTGAAAATCAATTAAATCAACCAAACTAATCAATATCTTTTGATCCAAATAATTCTATGCAAGTAATTTCATGGTTAAAATACCTCAATGATAAATGTTAAAAATTGAACCTAGATGATTCTTGGAAAATTACCAACATATCTAACTATTTAAAGAACAGTGCCTTAATGTATTACATTAATTTTTATGATAAAATTAACAATTGGGAGGAATTCACTTGTTTCTTAACAGAAAAATATCTTGCACACCATCAATTACTAGTTTAAGTGATTTCACGCAAAAAACTTTTAATGGAAAAGAAATTGCTCAATACTTCTATGAAAAAGTGGAAATTGGCAGATAATTAAATTTACCCACATCTATGATATTAGAAGGATTAACAGATGACTTACCCATTAATTTATTGCAGTTACTCACTATAAGTCCTCCTAGTAACCCTACAGAATGGATAGTAACCGCGACTAAATTATTAAAAATTCAAAACAGGGAACAGAAAAGAATTGAAAATCATAATAATTGTAGAACCCCAATATTTAATGTTCCTAGGGAAAACTATCAAAATTGGAAACCTAGACAGTTTAGGACAAATAAGTTTGCACAAATCCAGGTTCCTAACCAAACTCCTAGAACGTTAAACAGTCCAAAAATGCACTTTCAGAGTAACTTACCACCTAACCTGTAAATATTTTGCGAGTGCCAGGGGATTCAAAATGCTTTTCATTGGGCTCAAACTTGTCTATTCAGACTCTCGGCAATACATGTACCCCCTCAAATACCTATGCAACAAAATGTTGATCCTCCAACGGAAGAATCCCAAATTTGACAATTATTGGAAATATCTGGATATATTAAAAAGAAACCTTTACCATGTATCCTTGATACCGGTTCAACTATCTCCATTATATCTCATAATTTTGTAAGTAAGCACCAGTTAAAAAAGAAAAATGCTCAAATCATAATTGTAGAACAAATCCAGGGTACAATTAATCTGAGTAAGATATGTTCATTTTATCTAAAAATAGGTTCTATTTCTAAATTAGTAACAATGTATGTTGTAGATCACACTTTACCCTATCTTATACTTAGACTACCAGAACTATCAACATTAAACCTTACTATTGACTGCAGTCACCTACAAATGAAACAAAATGGAAATATTGTAAATAAAATAAATAAATATAAAAATGAACGAAAATATTTTTTACATATAAACGAAGAAACATATGTAACTCCTCCTCATTCTCAGATCTCTAAAGATCAAAATGTTCTACCGCAGATTGTCATAAAGAATAGGTGTGAGTTAAGAGAAATACTTTCCCTTTATGATTCAATTTTTTTAAAGACAAATATGATGTAGGTCAATTAAGAGTTGAACCTCAAAGAATTATACTCAAATCTGACTTACCAGCTCATCTCAGACCTTATCGTACTTCTCCTATTCAGGAAAAAGAAATTAAGGGTAAGTGTAGAAATTATTGCAAGCTGGGTTAATTAAAGAAAGTAATAGTCCCTATTCAGCCCCGGTGACTAGCTTTTAAACGCGATGAAGGTAAAAAGACCAGACTTTGTATAGACTTCAGAAAATTAAATGCTTTATGTAAAGCGGATTCTGAGCCATTGCCTATTATGGATAGTTTATTAGACAAGTTAGCTCGAACAAAATTTTTTTCAACTTGAGACTTGGCTTCCGGTTATTGGCATGTACCCATTCACCCAAAGGATACTGAGAAACTCGCTTTCTGCACTAACTTTGGCTTATATGAATGGTGCAGATTACCATTTGGAATTAAGGTAGCCCCTGAAATTTTTAATAGATTAATTCGAAGAATATTAACTAAATATAAAATCGATTTTGCTTGCAATTATTTCGATGATATCATAGTCCTTTCTTCATCAGAAAAAAAAAAACATTGGAATCATTTGAAGACAATTTTTGACATTTGCCAAAAAGAGAATATTAAATTGAAACTATCTAAATGTGCCTTTGCCCAAACTAAAATTAACTTTCTGGGATATGAAATAGAAGAGGGTAAAGTTACTTCAAATAATACTAATATCGACATTATCAAAAAGTTGAAACCACCAAATATTGTAAAAGAACTTCAAAGTTTCTTGGGTTCAATAAATGTGTATCATAAAATTATTCCAGAATATGCTGACCTTAGATATCCATTAAATATGTTATTAAAGAAGGATGCGAAATTTAATTGGACTGATGAATGTCAAAATGCATTTGAGAAACTAAAAGAAAGTTTAATAACGAAGCCGATTTTACATTTGTATGATCCTGACTTAACTTGTCATGTTTTTGTTGATGCATCACAAAAAAGTGTTGGAGCTGTGTTGAAACAACCTGATGCCTCAAATGTGTTACACCCAATTGCTTCCCATTCTAGAACCTTAAGAGACTACGAAAACAATTATGCTATAACTGAGTTAGAATGTCTTTCAATAATAGATGCCTTAGATAAATTTTATTACTACCTACATGACCAAAAATTTATCATACATACTGACCATGCAGCCCTTGTTTGGCTAAAAAAATGTTAAAAATTTATAAGGTCAATTATCCCGCTGATAATTAAAACTAAGTATGTATGATTATGAAATTAAATATTTAAAGGGTCCTACTAACATTGAAGCAGATATGTTATTCAGGCATCCGGTTGCTCATCACCTTCAACATTCAAGCCATTTACTTGACATTAATGAAATTAAAACTCATCAAAAGAATGATAATCTTTGTGGACCTAAATACCATGAGATCAAAGATGTAATAGTAATTAAAAAGAAAAATTTACATAAAATAGTTATTCCATTTTCATTAAGATTAAAACTGTTGAATCAAGCTCATGAGCAGTTTGGTCATCCTGGTGTTCAAAAAATGTTGAATTTAATTTCACTTCAATACTATTGGCCTAAC
The DNA here is from genome assembly GCA_019973935.1 of Trichonephila clavipes. NCBI lineage: Eukaryota > Metazoa > Arthropoda > Arachnida > Araneae > Nephilidae > Trichonephila > Trichonephila clavipes. The sequence goes on from BMAU01021362.1 coordinate 633,139, forward strand.
ATTACAACTGATAGTGAATTCGTTAAACATTGCATGGTATGTCAGCTTAACAAAAAAGGAAACAAAAGAAATTTGGGTTACTACAACAAGTTCCAACTACCAGTAAACCTTTTGAGTTTATATTTGTGGATACTGTTGGAGGTTTCAACTATTATAATTCTACAAAAAAAATTTGCACATTGTGATTGACCATGCAACAAGATATGTGTGGGATTTTCCTTCAAGAATTGAAAATTCTAAAACCTATGCAAATAGCTTAAAACAAGTCTTTCAAATCCAAATTCCTGAAAAATTATTAACTGATAGAAATGGTGCCTTTACTTCTTCCAGATTTAAAAAATTCCTTAGAAATTATAATGTTAAACATTTGTTAACTACAGCTCATCACCCTCAAACAAATGGTAAAAATGAACGTGTCAATCAATCTCTTGTTACTAGACTTAAATGCAAGGTAAATGCTTCATCTACTAAAATTCCTTGGACAAAACTGCTAGACCAAGTGTGTAATGAATATGACTCAACTCCACACTCAATAACTAAATACCCACCAGCATACTTGCTATTTGGTCCTTTGCCATATCAATCACCTATAGATCAGAATAATTACTATGAACCTGTTGATGAAGCATGTGAATTGGCCTTGCAGAGAAAAATAGATTATCATATTAAAAATAAGATTACATATGATGCTCGCTGTATTGAAAAAAATTCAACGCAGGTGATCTTGTTGTGTATGAAGAGTTCCAGTATCCTAATACGAGGAAATTGAGCCTCCCGTTTTCTGGCCCTTATGAAATAATAAAGCAATGTTCGGAAGTCACTTATGCAATTAATAAACCAAATTCTTTGGCGAAGAAAGATTCCCAAATTGTCCATATTTCTAAATTAAGATGTTTATATATATATATATATATATATATATATTCCCCTAATAATTTAAAGTTAAATCATGAATGAAAACTCAATTTCCGCTATTCTATACTTATGTCTTAAACAAGTTACAATTGTAAAAGTATACCTTGTTTACAGTTGAGACAAATTGTGTTTCGTACCTATATTGTTGTAAATATCCATTTTTCAGGGTATTCAATGAAGAATTTTCATATCTGTTTTACACCTTCATTAGTATACCATTGTATTATTTTGAAATATGTTATCATGCTTTGTAAATATCAACAGTATATTGCTGTAATAATTAGTGATTGTGATATTGTTGTTTTCGGTTGTAACCACTTAATCGGAAATACTTTGATTATTTGTGTAACATAGTATTAGGTACTCCACGCCATGACGAATATCAAAGTAATTCATAAAAGTTTTAAAAAACAATATACCTAAGTTTTCAGTCATCGTTGTGTCGTCAGTGATCCTGTCCCTGTTGTTGTACGAGCCATGCGGAGGAGGGAAATTGTTATGAATCCCCAGCCCCACAAGTGTCAGTTGGGGTAAACTTCCTACCAGGACAACTCAACCCACCTCCCGCATAGAAACTTTGACTTCTACTTTCGCCAGACTTAAAGAAGACACGTGTACTAAGGACTCACTCGCTGCTGATCAACGCTGAAAGAGCTCTCGTTTTTGCCATGACTTGAAGTGCAGACTTCTTTACTAAATATTGAAATACAAAATATAATTGGACAAACGGCTGCCCGTTACATTTCTCCTGTCATTCCAAGAATTTCTCCAAAACATGATAGATACACTGGTGTCCAAAAGTTAGGCATAAATCATAAAATGCGAAAAATATGGAGTAAATATTCGTAACATTATTCCAAATTTCTTGTGGATATTAATTGGGTGAAGAAAAAACATTGGGTTATGCAAAACTTTTCAGTCGACTACTTCCTGCGCGAAACACCGGCGCATGTCGAAACGCGGAGAAACCGATTCACACAGCATAGGCAGTTCAGACAAGTTTCATGCAACTGCTGTGCGAAGAAACGTTGTTAACCATCAAACAAGGTGAATGATGGCACAAAGACGCCAATTGAGCATGTTTACCAAAGGAAGAATTGTTGGAATGCTGGAATCCTCACGATCACAAACCGAAGTGTCTCGAATTCTGAATGGGGACCAGTCTGTGATCTCAAGACTGTGGCAGAGGTTTCAAAAAACGGGAGATGTGACCCGACAACCAATATCAGGTCGACCAAGAGTCACAACCCCTCTCCAAGACTGATATCTGGTAATAAGTGCTCGACGTCAGAGGGGCAGTACTGCCAGAGTACTGGGTTCGGCGCTTACAGTCACCACAGGAATACGGATTTCGAGACAAACTGTTTACAGGAGACTCAATCATGCTGGCTTATATGCCAGAAGACCAGCAGTTTGCATTCCTCTCACGTCTGCGCATAAACGCTCTCGTTTGAACTGGAGTTTCAAACATCAACATTGGAGTGTGGGTGAGTGGGCCAATGTGATGTTCAGTAACGAGTCCCGGTTTAGTCTGAGTAGTGATTCTCGGCGGGTAACGATATGGAGAGAACGTGGAACACGTTTTGAACCAAGAAACATAACGGAAAGACATCATTTTCCATCAAGGGGAGTAATGGTATGGGCAGGCATGATGATGGACAGCCGCACAGACCTCCATTTCTTTGATACGGGATCTGTGACTGCTCAAAAAAACAGAGACGAAGTTCTTGAGCCTTATGTTCACTTGTTTCGAGGTGCTGTCGGTCCTGAATTCATATTTTTGGATGATAATGCGCCATGTTACCGAGCGGTGCTCAGTGATGACTTCCTTGAAACGGAAAACATCCAGCGCATGCCGTGGTCTGTGAATTCCCCTGATTTAATTCCTATCGAGCATGTGTGAGATATACTTGGGAGACAAGTTGCAGCCCTTTCGCACCCACCAAACTCCGTTACAGAACTGAAGAGAGCTCTCCAAGAAGCTTGGAACCGTTTGAGCTCACAACTCATTCATCATCTCATAGCAAGTATGGTAAATCGCTGTGCAACGTGTCTGGCTGTCAGAATTAAACAAGCCTTATTAAACTGCAGCATCAGTATTTTATTTAATGTTTTCTTTAATTTTTTCTTTAAAGTGTGAATCCTTGCTATGCTCAGTTTTCTTTCAAACTGCTACTTTGGATAATAAAATTAATTATTATCATTCTTTTGACTTGTTTCCTTATTTTGTAACCATTTTATACTCGCATATCGCGTTTTCCACCATTCTCATTTACAGTTTCTTCTTTATTCACATAATTTTCAATTATGCTTAACTTTTGGACAACAGTGTATATATATTCACTTCTTATTAGTTCTCATTTTAAATTTACTTTAATGTCGCAAAATTGGATATCGATAAACCATTTTGCACTGCTTTTCATTATTTTTTACAAAGACGTTGCGAATTTGGAGTGTGACTTAGGTTTGAATTAATACGGTATTTACTCGCGATCACGCTATATTGATGAAACAGCTCAAATTTACCCGTAAATCGATGTCTCATGCTATGTTCATAGTTTAACTCGAACTTCCTTAGTATCTCACGGATTGTTATTTTTATTTGACCTCAACCATCCGGTTCCTAAGCAAAAAATTCAGTATCCTAATATTCTTGTCAGTTGTAAGACTAATTTCTCACTACGAATTCTTGCAAATCTAAGTTTTTCAATAGTTTTTATGATTGTGTATACCTGGACATTTGCTTGGCATGATACACTTTCCTCTAGGTCCTCTAACCAGTCCTCCATCACAAACACAGCCTTTTTTGCATTTTCTAGGGCATGGTGTGGGTTTCTCGTAGTTATCGCAAGTCTTTTGACAATGACTCATGCAAACGCTGATGTGTTCTCCGGGAGGACAGGATCTTTTCTTATATTTCCTTTCTATAAAAAAATAAAATAACTACTAAGTTTAAACCCAAAATCTTTGTTTTCTACATTTTAAGTAGAAATATTTTAATGTAAATTTTCAATTTTTTAATGATTATTTCTAAGCTAAACCTGAGTATTTGAAACAATGCTTGAAAAAAAATACTTGGAAATAAACATTTACTAAATATTTATATCAATCTATAATTATGTGTCTTTACTTAATAATAGAACTTCTCTCACACACACAAATATTTTCTTATTGTACGTCTAGATATTGATCTGAAATCTATTGTATTCATTGATTATGAATACAAATCAAAAGTACCTTCAACTTAAATATTGTTTCACGAAAACAGACATCTGCTACGCATTTTTTGTTGCTAAAATATTTTAAATAGAATAATAATTTACTTATTAGAGGGATGGAATTAGCCCAATCACTTGCTTTCAGAATTGAGAATTTTTTATATGTTGAAACTCATCTACAATGGAACAAATTCCTTGAGGAATAGTATTGTCTTAGCAACAATATCACCAAAGTAAAATAAAACTGATATCTACTTTCTAGTTGTGATATATAATCATAGTTTCTATTCCAACTACTGTTTTCACATCAATGCATATCATTGTTTATGCTTCAATTGCTTATGAAATTGTTATCATTGATTGTGTTTTACAGAAAATGTTAAACTAAGAATATTCATGTCATTGTTTTTCTAGAGACTGTATGTACACGAAATTAACCGGAAATCGGAGATTTCAAATTAGATAATATAAATTTTTAATGCTTTCACGGCTTTTTTTTAATTAAATAACAAATTGGGGAAAAGAGTAACATTCAAATGTAAAATTGAGAGTAACAAAAATTCATAAGAGACAAAGAAGAGTCTCATAAAAACACTTCCTTTCTTTTCTATAAGTTGGTATGGTGGTACGCAAAAAGTTTTTTTTTTATCAGATATTGGCACTCTTCTTAAAAAAGGTTGGCTACCTTTAATTTACACAATGCTACAGAGGATTTATTTGTCTGAGTTATGTCTAAATATCCTCCATGGTGAATTGGGACTTTAGAGTGCATACTTTCGCATAAAGCGTCAGTTGCAATGTATTCAAAAGTTTAAAGCGTTAATTATTCCAATTGAAAAATCAATTCATATGAATGTCTCTGATCAGATTTTTCTTTACTTTCAACTACTACATAAAACGCTTAAACAATTTTGCCTTTTTTCTTTTACTATGATTCAATTTCTATATTTGCCAAATAAAATTAATTTAATTCCCCTGTCCGCCTAATGGCATGGACCAAACCTCATTGCACAAATTCTACAACTGTCCATGCACATTGCTCAAATTGCAAGACTGTAATTTACACACATATTAGTTAGTTCTATTTTATTTCAATATATTGAAAGCAGAACACAGAATTTCAGTCTTCATCTCCACATTTTAAAACCATGTTTGGGATCATTTTTGACAACTTCGTAACCATATGGATGCTTCTGGAAATTTTTAGAGGAATCTATGACTTCATGGTCTAGATCTATGATGTAAGCTTATTTTTCGAAAAAGCACCGGAGGGTAGGGAAATCCTCTAGGCAAACCGTTCTTGGAGCTCCTCTTCAGTTAAGTTTAACTTTTGAAGGCCCATTTTTTCTAACTCTTCCTATATGCTTTTCTAACAACATCTATAAATTTTTTCAGCCTCATGAAAAAAAATTTTATATTGAGAGAGAAACTTTTTTTAAAATAATCAATCTATTTCGTTACTTTACAAATGAAAATATGTTTTGTTAATAATGCTTTAACTGATAAAATTATTATCATGATGTTTGGTAAACACGCCCTTTTGTCAAAATATCTTTAAAAATTAAAATTGTTTAAGAGAAATTAAATTTAAAATCAGACCAATGCTTTATCACATATTTTCAGAATTTTCATTAAAAATGTCGTCACATCTAAGAGAATATTTTCCAAAAATTTTTTTAATTTAGTAAAATATTAGAGTCATTAACGATACTTTCAAACATAAATCAAATTTTTAAATTTCATAGCACGTTTCACAGACTTTTAAGTATATTATTTGGTGTGTATATATATTCCTTTGTTAATACCATTAAATATTTAATCTTTTTCTCAAGATTTATATGTAATGAATAAATAGATAACTTTAAATGTTTCTGTAATGATTCACTACATAGCAATGTGAAAAACCCAACAGGGAAATTTTGTTAAAAAAATAAATTACTAATAATTGATTTAAATTAAATGAAAAAACATACTAATTAAAAGCGCATAAGTCTAAAATAAATGAATATTATACATTTGAACATTTTAAAAACCTTCCAAACACTTTACACAACTTTAACTTCAATTATATCTAGAGTGTGTTTCAGTATTTTTATATTATAAATATATCTTGAACTTTCATATTTACATAATAATGGGTTCCTATTGTGAAAAATCTAAAAATACATATTACAGAGAGGAAAAATGTCATATTATTAAACCTTTTTTATTTAAGTGTTTATCTGGTCCACTACAGCATTTTGTAATCAGTATACATTTATTGTCGGGTCCCCTCACATAGCCTCTGTCACACTTACATCCAGGGGTCTGCAAACGTTTCATTTACAATATTTTCATCATTCATGATATTTAAATTTAGTGATTCTGTACTTTTATATTATGCTCTTTTTTCATTTCACATATACACTGAATAACTACTTTATATGCTGAAAACATTTTAACTCTTCTTGTTATTATTATAAATGTTGTTTTTGTTGTTGCTATTATGTTATTCTAAATACTCAGAGAGAAAGGGAAAAAACTTCATATTATTACATCTTTACCGCTACTGTTAAAGGTTTACCTGATCCCCTGGGACATTGTCCTTTTGGTATACATTTGTCATTTGGCCCTCTCACATGGCCTTCGTCACATATACATCCAGGTACGCAAATCATCGTGCATGGAACGATTTTGTTATAGTTGGTACAGTTTTTCTGGCAATGAGCTAAACATTTATCCCAGTGTTCGTGTTCGGGACATTTTTGGTGACCTGCAAGTACAATTATTCTTTAATTCTTGCTTACATCACACTATCATTTAATCATATTTAATTCAAGTTCATTTAACGAAAACTCTGCACAAAAAATTTACAAAATAGAAGAATACAATAATATACTTAAAGTCATCAAAAGTTATCAAATGACATAATTTTACGAAAAAATATAACCTGAGATAGAGAGAAATTTTGAATCAAACTGAATCAGCAAATGTCTTAAAAATGTACGAACACATAATTCAAAAAAAAAAAAAAAAACACATTGAAGAAAAAAATCTAATATATTTTCTAATTAATAAAAATGATATATGAGAGTGTTCGCCTTTTCTTCTTAAAACGTTTTTATAATTGTAATGTAAAAGTCGAAAAAAATCTTATTTTATTCATGAAAATTGCATTGATTACATCCAAACTGAGTAGTGCGAGTTTCTGTGTATTCTGTTGAAGTCAAACAGGATATCTTTGTTCCAGAATATTTTTGGCTTAAACAAGCGTTTTTAAATTAGATCTTATCATTTACATTAAACTATTAGCATCAGCTTTCAACCACTTTCAGGAAAACACTTCTACGATTTACGGAATTAAGTTTTTTAATGTGTACTTTATTTATTTAGAACTTTCTTTCCAGCTTGAAGAATTTCCATTGATAAGCATTTGTGTGTGTGTGTTCTTTTTTAGAGTATTTGTTAAAACTATATTTTAATATTCAGATATATGAATAAAAAACTGTTTTGTCATAACTGGTGATTTTTTTCTGAAACCGAGGCTAAGCGTTTCATTCACCAAAGAGAGAATGTTATTTAGACTTCACGGGTTTGTATGTGTTCCTATTTTAGAACAATAATATATAGAACTATTATCTCATTTTCAACTTTTTTTCGAGAGAGAACTCTGCGCCATTTATTGGAATATCAAAAAGGATTTTCTTCGAAAATGCATTAGGCACTCCGTAAAAATGTAACTCTAATCGAGATATTTTTAAATACGTTGTCATATAGAAAAATATAACCTTGCTGAATTTTTAATAAATACGATTTCATTTAGCAAACAGGTTAGATCGGTGTTTCTCAAACAGTGGGGCACTCCCCCTAGGGGAGAGTGTTAACCCAACAAGGGGGCGCGAGCGTATCGGAATGTCGAAAATAAAAGATTATTTAAAAAATTGTCAATTTACTAAAAGGAAACAAAATGTATTCTGACAAAATAAAAAAAATACACATTTACTCTGATGTAGTATACTTATAAATTTATCAGTACAGCACAAAATATTTGATACTAAGTATCAATGCTAAGTTAAGAAGAAGTTTAATAATTATTAGTGATTTTTCAACGGGCTTATCAAACACAAAATTTAATACTTATCTCAATACTTTGCATGGTTTAAAATTAGGGTCGTATTGTAGCTATAGCATCAAAGTATTAAACATTATTACTACATTCAACACATTGTTATTGCATGGGGAAGGGAGGCGCAATGAAAATTCTGATTGGAAATTGGGTCACGAACATAAAAAGTTTGAGAAGCACTGGGTTAGATTCACTTTTAAGAGGATATAAAAATTTCCTTTTTCACGATTAACGAACTAAGAAAACATTAGTTTTCGCATTTACTATTAATATACAGAAGAGTCCCACTTAAAAAGTACATCTTATAGAATTCCCACAACGAACAAAACAAATCATAAAAAATTTATTGGCCTAACGAGCAACCTTTCTCATTGCGAATGGTAAAGAAAGGGGTTGCTACAGTAATGTGTGTTTATTATTTATTCCGGGAACATCTTAACGACATATTATTTGTCATTTATTTTTATACAAAATTTAATAACTTTTCCAAAAATTTCTCCAAAAATAAAGCAGCAAGAGAGCTATAAGAGAAGAAAATTAATCGTAGAAATTAACTATCTACTAATTTGATAGCGAAAACGAGGCGTCAGCGTAGTTAATCTAGCACGCAAATACTGGTTTACATCAACGATGTATACAATCCTCAAGAGAAATGTTCTGATTAAGGAAAGAGATACCTTAGAAGGAATGACAGGAATATCTAAGTAATGGATATGTATTCTTGGTGATGGGGTTAATGGAAATGGATAATTAAAAGACATTTGTAAGATGACGCATCAAATAAAAATCATTTGTAAGATGGGAAGATGGTTTCAAGTATCTCATTAAAGAGACAACAGAGTCAACAATGGCCAACGATGAATTTAAATTTGTAAGTCACACCTTTGTAAGGCACAAAAAAGTAGAAAGTTACAACAATTGGCAGAAGAGAACTTTAAAGTTAACTCCAAGAAATTGGCAAATTCTGAAGGCTACCTGTCGTTACAGATCTTTGATAGCGTCGAAACAGGTATCTGTTAAAAAATAAGCCAAAATTATCTTCTATAAGTGAATCCATTGTCTGGAAAAAACCTGACTTGATTATTCCCTTTATTTCAACATATACACCTACAAGTGTAATATTAGGAAGGCAATAGAATTACAGGATTTCATAGATTGGTACATTTTATGCAAATTCGAGACAATTGATATTAAGAGCAACTAATTCACTTGAGAATCTCAACAGATAATTAACATCTAACTCTCAAAAAATTTCCATTATCTCATCATAAAAGTATTATTTTTCCAACAAAAGTATCGCACCTTTTTTGTTTCCTGATCGTAACGGGCATTCATCCCGTGTAACGCATTTTCCATCAGGTCTCCTGACTAACCCCTTGTTGCAAAAGCATCCCTCCTTACAGCAATTATAAGGACATTTGTTAACGTCAATTTCATCAAAACAAGTATTTGGGCAAATTGATCCACAAAATTCATAGTGTTCGTTCGGTGGGCAATTCGAGATTCCTGTATTAAAAATTTCGTTAACTTTTAACCATCAAGTATAAATGTTATTTAACAATATCAAATATTTCGAGCATTTCTAAAAGTAAATTCATAACTTTGCTAAATTCATTACCTTTCTGCTTATCCCATACCTTCACTCTAACATTCTGAAAAAGTATACAGTAATTTTTATTTGAACTACTTTAATTCAATTCAGAAATAGATTTCTTTTGCAAACTTTAAGCTCCGTTGGCCAAAGCCTTCGTGTAGCTGAACAGTACGACGTTATTATTCACTCACTCGCAAACTTTAAGCAAGAAATTGAAAATCTAAAGGTCTCAAATTAGACGTTAAACAGTGTAAAGGTTAATATTCTATATAAAATCAAGAATCTTCTTAATCTTTTTATACATTGCTATTTGTTAACTAAGGAAAAATCAGAATTACTCAGAAGTTTGGTGCTACATAAATAATTTACCCTTGAGGTCTATCATCCAAGGAATAGCAAGCTTATGTTTCAATTTGAAGTAAGCCACTATACACAGATATCAGGATGCAAGAAAGAACATAACAGTCATAATATGCTATAAAAAGATTCATTTCAGTACAACACTGTTGTTTACAATGGTTGTACAAGCTTAACAGGACCAAGCCTAAACAGTTGTGATTCAGAGGACACATCTGGTTGATTATAGTGCATTTTCAAAGCAGGCGCATGCATTTAACCATAATTGTGGCATTAAAAATCACGAAGAATGTCCTATCTAGGCTTTAAAAGAGATTCCAAGCAGATGAAAGTGCAAGCATAACAATTTCACTACAGATCATACCCAAGTTACAACACCGCAAGGCAATCTTTATTTAGAAATAACTGCTATAGATGGTAAGAATAATATAGCCAATATGTCCACATTTTCGTCGAATATATTTCACTCACGACAGCTCTGCCAGCTCCTGTTAGCTCAATGTTGATAACATATTAACAGAAAATCTTTACAACCTGACATTGTGCTTGTTTTCGTCAAATCCATGTTTTCAATGCAATTGAACTCGCGTTTTATCTTCATGTGGAGAACACAAGGGACATGTTACAAACATTAATTTATCATTTATTGCCCCCTCATCTATGATACTATACTTCATGCGTGGGATGTTGGGCTCTTACATAAAAAATATATATACAAGGTCTGTTCAAAAAGTATCCGATCTTCGGCCAGAAAAATTATCTTAGTTACTTTGCAGGAACAGGATGCAAATCAAATTCAAAATAGGCCCCTTGCTCTTTTACAAACATAATTCAGCATTCCTTCCACTGCCAAAAGAAATTTTGGAATGGTGTTCAACTCCACCGTCGAATTCTGTCTCATCGCATCTCAACTTTGAAAACGAGATCCTTTCAGTGGCATTTTCACTTTCGGTAACAGCCAGAAGTCGCAAGAAGACGGATTAAGCGTTTAGATCCTGGGCAACTGCAAGATGGAGTTCTTTCTGTTCCCCCAACATAAGCTTGGGAGCAAATTTCACAGCCGCTCTGTACGTGATCTTACAAAATTGCATGTGTGGAACCTGCATTAGTCTTGTTCAGCAGTTTACCGTAAGGTCTAACGACCATCTTTCTCTATCAGATTTTCCACCTTTTCAACAACAGCTGCATTTCGGGTGGTGTGTGACCTTCAAGAACACTCATCACTCTCTACCTGACGTGCTGTCACTTTTGAATCGGTTAAATCCTTACTTAATTTGCGCGACCCCCATAGTATTGTCTCCATACACTTGTTGAATCAAATGAATTGTTTCATTTAGAAAATCACCAAGACTTTGTTAAAACATTTGTTGCAGAATCTCTGCTTAAGTCGTTCAGTCGTCTTTAGAAAAAGGAAAATCCGATAAACACATATATCAGCACCTCATTAGACTGCCTACAGGAAATGACTGGCATACTGAAACGAAGAAAAAAATTAAGCACATGCATTAATGTGTCACCTCCCACTGCGCACAGAGGCACCATTTCAGAATCTCTATTTTGTGTAAGAAAATTCAAGGTTGGATACTTTTTTAACAGATCTTCTATACCACTGTCCAAACAAAGTATGGCAAGCTCTATTTATTGGGATATCATTGTATAACGCCGTGTGTCTGTTCAAGGGTAAAATAGACGTAAGCAGCATGCAACCATCATCAACGAATGCCTTAAAGAACAGTTCATCATACTTTTAGTACGGCCAACGTCTCACCCCAATTTTGACCCCGTGGAGTTAATTTATCTTAAAACTGAAAGTTCCGCCGTAAATGTTTAACTAATTACATTACCGGCATGTTACTAGGTGGACACATTATTTTGTCAAAATCAATAAAAAGGAAATATGTGTTTCAGCATTAACTAATTCTGCAATAGACAAGTGTTTTCACTGCAAATGCAGTGACATTATGAGTACTTTTTCTGAAGAAAATATTTAGAAAGTACTACAGTCAGTACTAATTTCCTCGAATATACCTTGTTTAATTTTTACAGCTTTTTCTTACTAATTTTTAAGTACATTGTTAATTTTGTTTAAACACTAGATAACTTAATTAAAATATTTAAAATATTTCTTTAGATTTACAATGGGGTATTTCTAACATATAGATGTGTAATATTTATGCATTGAAAATTTGATGAAAAATGCATAATACAATTTTTTGAAAGAATTAAAATTATATAGCTAGAATTATAGAGGAAAATAAAGTTCTTACTAAAAACGTATATGTCTAAGAAAAGTTATGTAAAATAATTCATCTAAATATTTCTGAATACCTTTCAAACAAATAGAATTGCCAAAAGGGACATTATCATAATTTTTTCGTCTTTTTAGCTTACAGAATATGTAAACATGTTTAACGATTAATTGTATTTTTTACTGTTCTTTTTCTTTTTACTAGCTTTCTGCTTATACTTGTTTTGAATAGATGCTAACGAGATGTATAAATGATGATAGTAAAATATTTTTTCCCAGATATTCTTTCCCAGTAAAAAAAGCTATGGGACAAGACATATTTTCACTAAACTTATGGTAAAACGTAAATTCCACAGAAAGACTTAATAACTAAAATAGATGTTACAGAAAATTGTTCATTTATAAATTTTCCAAAGCTGATTGAATACAATTTCGTTCAATGTAAACAAAATATGGAGGCTCAGTTAATGGATCATGTACTCTGCTATTTTATTACAACTGAAATTTTAAAAAATGTGAAAAAACAGCTACAAAAAGTGAGAAGCGAGAATTTATTCTTCAAAAGCAAAAAGCATGCATTTAAATATTTCAATGTTTGGAGCAGAAATACTTTGACATTGTACACTATCAGTGGAAAGAATTCATGGGAAAGTTTTTGATTTGTTGTAAATCTTGTCTTATTAAAAAAGATACATTTTGTATATATCTACACTGAGGGGCCTAATTATTATGACTACCTGACAATTAAGCTTAGATCACATTGTCGCCGTAAGAAGTATAGATAGCTATTAAATGGGAGTACAGTAATAGTGAAGCATCAATTGAACTGTGTTGGTTGAAAAGAAATGGAGATAAAACGTGATATAATTGAGTTTGAACGCATGATGATTGCGGACCCTTGAAGTGTTGGAAGAACCGTCTGCATTTGTGAAGTTTTTGAGGGCAGTTAATGTTTACAGAGAGTGTTCAATACCAATCAGAAAACTGGATCTCAACGTTAGGCCTGTGGTCTTCCCAGGCTATTGAATACTCGCTCGAAAAGAATCCAATGCAAGAGTAACTGTACATCAAATTGCAAGGAATCGTAATCAATAGGTCACAGAGAGTATCTGTAAACAAACTTTTGCCGCACACTAAATTCAATCGGTTTTAATAGCAAACGTGTTTGAAAGCCTCTACTGTTAGCCTTAAGCAAAAGTAGACATCCGCGATTCACGAAAGAGCACAGGGATTGGACAATAAATGACTGGAGAAAGGTCATGTGGTCTAATGAAGCACGTTTTCAACAATACGTTGCAAAAAGCAGGTTTCTAATATGTTGAAAACAAAACAAAAATTTGGACCTCTCACATACATTTCTAAAACTCTTCAAGCTGTTGGAGGCATTACCATTCGTTGGGGGGGATGTTTTATTAGCATTTCGTGGTTTCTTTTATTCGTGAGGATGAACTACTCAATGTTCAAGGGTATTTAAGTGCTGTCGCATATCAAGTACACCATGTTATGTTAACGGTATACCCCACCGGCGATGAATAATTTCTGTGGTAAAATGTTCCCTGTCATACAGCTGGCATTGCCCGCAAACAATCAGCACTACAGAGATTTTACCTTACTTAGTTTGCCTGCATAGTAAAAAAATCTCAATGTAATTGAGAATCTGTGAACGAGATTGAACAAGGCATCAGCAGCTGAATCCAGCACCATCCAATCTGAAGGCATTGGAAAGTGGAATTGATTGGATATGGTCTCCGATTCTTCATTCCACCCACCAATATCACATGGCGTCCATGCGATGAAGAATCCATACAGTATTAAGAGCAAAATGTGGTCTCATATTGAATTAAAGGGATGGTCATAATAATTAGGCTACTCAGTGTGTATGTATATACGAATGCGCTATACATAAATTTCCATACATAAAATTACTTAACATCCGAGAACATCATTTTTTTCGAATGAGCATGCATAAAATCTGAAAGTTAAAAATATTATAAAACAATATTGTTGTATTGCAATAACTCAAATCTTAACCCTAATGACACGAAACAGAACTCTTTCTTTTTTATTTTCTCACTAAAATGTGTCCTGTATAATTAAAATTTAGTGCATTTAATTCGTAAACCAATTTAATATGCATCCGTGCTGCACTTTCAAAAAGCGGCAGGAATGAGCCAAACGCTCAATTGCTTAATTTCTCGAAAGTGTAAGTTCCCAATCAGATACAAGGTTTTGCTCTATAAATTATTTCTCCGACCAATTTTGCTATATGCTTCTCCCGTCTGGTCTTCTGCTGCAGTAACTCACTTGAAAAAATTGCACGTTTTTCAAAATAAACACCTTCGAAAAATTACTAATGCTCCCTGGTTTGTTAGAAACGAAATCTTGCACAAAGATCTCAAAATTGATCCAATTCTTGATTTCATTAAAAATCAGTCCAAAAAGTTTTTTGACAGATTACCTCAAATTCCTAACCAATCTATCCGAGTCATCCCTGCCTATGATAACTCGGTCAAAATCTCTGCAAAAAGACCTAGACCTTCACCACATATATCAGCATTTTCCAGTCCTTAAAAGACTTCGGAGATCCTAAATGTAGTCTTTCGTAACTCTTTTCAATTATTTTTCTCTAAAAAAAAATCTCTAATTTTAACTTTTGTCAATTCGTATATATATATATATATATATATATATATATATATATATATATATGTGCAAGATTTCATCTCCATTAAATTATTTCGACTTAAACCCACATTCTTCTGAATCGGTCTTGCGTGGTAGTTCAATTCCATGTCAATTATTCTCCTTTTCCACATCTTCTGTGGATCATCTTTTATTTTACTCATTTTCCAGCAGATGGCATCACATTATGGGCACTTTCTGTGTCAACGCCTTCTCTTTTCGTTCGCTGTTCAGCGACACTCCCGTCATCATTACACGATTCAGCAGTGTTTGTCCTTTCCCTTTATTTAAACATCATGTACCACGAGCACCACGGCATTAATTGCTTTTATTTTCCATTTCATCTTTTTTATTTTCCAAATTCCGTGTCTACTTTCTGATTTCGTTCCGTTAAGGACGAATTAGAGAAGAGCACAGATTTCTACCACCTCCCTCAGGGATGGTGCCTCATTAAATACGTTCCATACTTGCCGATTGAATTATTTCTCGCTCTCTCACTGGTAGTATGTCCTCAGCTACTGGTGAGAAGCTTTCTTTTAGAACGGCTCTGAGCTGTTGTTAATAATTTTGATAGTATATTTTAAACTGTATGGAACTTTCAATTAATTCTTCTCTTTTTTCTTATTAATGAGAGGGGTAACGTACTTCGCATTTTGAAGCCGTGGGCAATTTAATATGTCGCTTTTATTCATATAAGATAATTGCAGATATTTTTCAATTTAGTTCTAAATAAATTTGTTTCTAAGACAAGTTAAATCGATAAGCAGCTATTTTATGTAGAAGTATAGTACTGCATCAAGTGATTTGAAATAGAATTAAAAAACAAGTAATATAAAAAAAAATTTTAAGTCAATTCCTACTTTTAATGGATGAATAGAAAGTATTTTATTAACGATTGAAAATTTGAACGATATATAATATATATTTACGTAATATGTATATATATATATATATATATATATATATATATATATATATATATATATATATACATAAATATATAAGGAGAGAGTTAACTAATAGTAGGAATTAAAAAAGAGCATGATTTATCTGCATTGTTGTAATGGGTGTGTAATGCACACCCGGTTTGGCTAGTTTGGCTGAAAAATCGGTTTTCGACGCCAACTTTTGTCATTGTCTTAACAGTTACATTGTTAAAACAATGGAGACGAATCTAAGTTAGCCTCAAAAGCAATAATTAATTTAATTTAATTTAATTATTGAATTAATAATTGAAATAATTGTATTAACATCAAGAATCATCCACTACAATTTTAAAAAAATGTATTTAAACTTGATTGGATGAATAGAAAGTATTTTATATACGATTGAAAATTTGAAGAAAAATAGAGAGAGAGAGAACTAATTGAAGGGGGGGAATTGAATAATTATAATCTTTCTGATTTTCTCCATATGGATAGCCGAGTATTACTTCCCGTTAATTAATTTCAAGAACCATCCTATAAGTCTATTTCGATGCCTTAGTGATATTTACGATGATTGTAACGGTGCTCTGATCAGTGTGAAATTTAAACGTATACATCTGGCTACAAGTTTTGATATAATCTTCACAAAATTAGACTAGTTATTCAGTAAAATACCATTCTCTACGAGTAGTGAAATGGCTTTTTCGCCTGATTGCATGTGAGGTCCGAGTACGAAGACATCGGAGTTGAGCAGACTTTAGATGTATTATCGCAATGCGACTTTTATTTATTACTTGTATTAATTAAAATAATAAGAAGAATTTTTGAAATATTTGTCTCCGTAAGTTATGGTTAAAAACTGCAATAAATGTAATTCATTTTACTTGTAATGTCTTTTTTTAGTTATTTGAGTCCCTCAAATTGAAAGAATTCTAATATATTATCTTAAATGATATATTTCTTAGTTGGAGTTATTGATATGAGGATATATTACCTGTCAAATTTATTTCTCCTCTGTTACAGTTCGTGATTTAATTTGAACTCGATGTATATTAATTTACTTTGTTATTAGTAGTTTTCACATTTTGTCGAATAATTTAAATGTTTATTTTTGGTACCTTATATTATAAATGCCTTTTATTAGCATTTCAACAAGGCATTTTGTTTTCAATATATTTTAGGACTTTTTTTTTTGTTTGTTTGTTTAAAACCAGAGCATACATTCAAGCATCCGTATCTTCGGCTTTTATCTGATAGAAGTGCAACCTGCGTAACATATAGTATATCAGCTCACTAGTTACTTCGGTACGTAAAAAATAGTGTTTACAAAAAGTTATTTGAATTTTTACCTTCAGATTTAGGAGGGCACTTATCAATTGCAATGCATTCACCATCGGAATTCTGAACAAAACCATCCTTACAAACACATCCAGGCAAACAGATTGGAGGACAGGGAATTATTTTGTCATGGTTTTCGCAGTTTTTTTGACAAAACGGGTAAGCTCCACACTCAGTAAATTTTGTGTTTTCTTTTGTACACTTACGATCTGCAAAAGGAGTATGGAGAAGGCATAATACATTAATAAAACTTCTGTATACTCTTGTTTTGCCTCATATATAAGTTAACATTATTTGAGCCCATATGTTAAGAAAAAACAATTTGTATTATATATAGTTCATATAAGGGAGACTATGTTCTAAATGATTTCGGTTTCTTATTTTTTACTTTCTCCATGTCTTAGTAACTTAGTTTCATTTGAAATGATAAGAAAAGAATGGTTTTGTTTTAGCAAAATATTTAAGCTAGCTAGTAAAAGTACCTAAATCATTTAAATAAAATTAAATTTAATCAAAATAAGAAATATTTTATTATATTGATTAACAAATGACATAGATGTGTACCAATGCAAAATTTCGAAAATCATGTCTTTTTTAATTTTAGGTTTCTAAAATTAGGAACCTTCTATAAATAATCAGCTTTTTAACTTAAAGATTTATTTAAATTTATAATTATTAAATTTTTTGATCGAAAAATAATACAATTAAAAAACACCTATTATTATGCAATGAATCTACATTTCTTCATAAAAATTACAAAAGATTAATTTTGTGTGTGTGTGTGTGTGATGTTCATTTTCAACTATTAAAAACTACATTAGATAATGTTTAAGTCTTCATTTGTACAAATTCATTTATATTCTCAAGAATATTTTGCTTAAAAAGAGTGAAATGATTTAAAAGCACGGGGCTGTCATAAAATAAATTAAATCACGTGTTCTCCATTGAATTAAAATCATAAATGAGATTAGTACTGTCCGTTCTACTCATTGAATAGGAGTAGAATGAATATTAAGTCTACGAATATTAAGAACCTTCAAAAAGTTTATCAAACAAAAAGGTAATATATTATATACATATACTTTTAAACCAAGAGCATTCTGTTTACCTATGTGTATTACTGTGGTTAAAAATACACAACTTTCTCAATTAAAATTTCTGTAATAAGTAAAAGTTAGCAACATTGAAACGCAAGAAAAAAATGGCTGGATGCACGTGATTGCAGATACCTCGTGACTGAGACGTCACTTGAATTTAGACCATAAGTATAGAATTCATTACTTCGCTCACATTAAATTCCTTTTCACATCGAAGTATGTTTGATGACACTGAATACGCATTGGAGTAAAAATTCTCACAACAAGTACGACAAAAGGATAAAAGTATTGTATTTAAAGTAATTTTTTCTTCATACTTTGAAAATGTCTTCACAATTACGAAACATTTACAAGCATATCTATTTAAATCTCGCAATAACTATCAAATCGGATAATTTTATCATTCCAGCTTCTTATTTTTTTCCAGAATTCTGAGATTAAGCAAACATGTTCTTTAGTACCGTGGCTTAATACTTGCTATGCAACTCTTCCAAAAAATAAAACAATTTATAAGCAATTGTCTTTTATGATTAATCACACTGGCCAATAATTTAGAAACCTTTGAGATTTATATTTGAATGCATGTTAGATATGCAACATGCGAATTCTTTTTTTTAAGAGAAGTAGGTAAATTTTCTTTAGATAGATAGTATAAGTAAGATATACAAGAATGTTTTTGACGTTGAATGAAATAAAGTAGATAAAAAACGACATATATATTTCAAAATTTCCAAAAACATATTGTTGGTGTCCACTTGGAAGGGGCATCGATTTCAAGGACAAAAACTCTCACTGGGCCACAGCAGCTATCCCAAATATTTTCCAGATTTGGAATCATAACCAACAGTCCTTCTCTAGAAGACGTCATTTCGGTCCGAGGACAGATTTCCAAAAGCATTATCAGCGTTGTCTCCAATGAATCCGGCGGCAGAAAAGCGACTCTGCTGTACTTCAAGTGACAAATATCATCAAATACTCTTCCCAAAAAATTTCAGTTGGAACCATGCGCAGAGAATTGCAAAAGATAGTAATGCGAAATCGGATGCATGTGAAATAAACAATTTTTTCTGCTCAAAATGCAAAGATTCATTGACAGTACTGTCGAAAAAGAAAACATTGGATACCTTAAAAAAGAAGGATAAAGTGGTCGAATAAATCACACTAAGCTTTATTTCACACTAATGGAAAACGTAGTTGGGGTGAGAACCACAAGAGCATGAAAACATCTCGACTTGCCGCACTGTGTTAGGATTTGGTGGGAGTATCATGGTATTGGGCATGTTCTACTAGCACGGAGATGGTGTCCTAGAAAACCTCAAGAATAAATAAACAGCCATGAGAAACTAAGATATTCTGGCAGATCAGGCGCACTCTTCAAAGTTGTCATTTTACCATGATGGCGAAGGATACTTCATAGTGGATGATGAAACTATATATCATGACAGAAGTGTTCAAAGTTAGTTCATTAAATATCAGCTCTGATTTTCAACACCTTCCCTAGCTACTGTTTACCTGAGATCTTAACTCCATAATAAGTGTGTATTATACAGTGTAAAGACACATCCTGCAGCATGCTCCTCTTCAATCTACTTTACAAGATCCAAAACGCTGCATGGCTATTTTGTAATATTCTCTGGAAAGGTAAATACACTAGAGAATAAATTAGACTCTATGTCCAAAAAAATCACAGCAGTTATCCGAGCAAAAAGTAGTCCAATAAGAAATTCATCTCGGGTTTCTACTTCATTGACCAGTGAGTGTATATACCAAAGCCTCTATATTGCATAATAATTTAGCTCTTTTATTTATATGTTTCCGCAAAAATTTAATGACTTTAACTTTCGTCGAAGAAGTAAATTCGATAAATTTGATATGAAGACCGCATTTGATAATGGAACTCCATAAATAGTTTGCATCTGATTTCTCTGGAAATATCACTGACTACTTCCTGTTACAAATTTAATACACATTTATTTAGACTTATATAAAACATCCAAACTAACGGATGCAGAGTAAAAGAGTGAAATGCATGCAAGTGCCTTCCAAAATATAATAATTTTAATTCTTAAAACCCCAGTGCGTATGCTAAAAATAAGATTTTTGTTGTAAAATTAAACCCTTCTCTTCCTACTGTTCATATTGCATCAGTCAACTTAAATTTTTAGTATGCTTTGCAAAAAATAAAACAAAAATTTTATCTAAAAATCAAATTCTAAAAAAACAAAAAAAGAGAAACAGAAAGAAATTTCAGCATAATGGTACTTTATTGCTCAATTTTAAAGATAGAAGTCACTAGAATTATTAGTTTTTAAAAAATGAGAAAGAACAAGTAAGAAAACTATATAATAATTGTATTTCGATTTTAAGCACTATTCCACGCAGACATAATCAAATAATTCTTACGTTTTCGCTCTTCATAATAGTTATATTGATATTTTGGATGAAAATTGGAATAAATGTTTTGCAAACAAATATTGTTTCTTAGGAAAAAAATTACGGCGAAGAGTTAAATTAACAAAATCATTATCTTACAGATAAATACTATAGACTAAAGTAAACCTTAGTCTAAATAACTTTACTTGATAAAAGTCTCAATTTTAAAATGTGAATTTCTACATTTTAAGGAATTTTGTTTATGAACAAGAAAAGTAAGTTTAGAGAGCAACGCTCTTTAACATAATTAAAAAAAATAGTTATTCCAAAACAAAAAAAAATTCCAGTATTTCAAATTTTCTAATTTAAAATTTTCTATGAGTTATTCCTCTTTCCATTCAAGGCATTTATCTTAAAAATGTAAAACACGTAGCAAAACTGTATTTTATAAACGAAAAGTTTTATTTTTTTTCAAACAAAAATAAGTAGTTCGATAAAACATAATGCTTTCTACATTCTAGTGAAAATATACCATTATTATTCGCAAATATTTTATGTCCTTGTAAAATGTTCCACAATTTGACCTTAATAAGTATTTTTTCCTTGTAAACACAATACCAATTTTATTTCTACAGTAGTTATTTGTTGTCACCTTGGTGTAGCTTTATTAACTATTTTTGTAATGTCTCTTTTAAATATATAACTCCCCAAATTGAAAAGAAATCTAATATATGTCCCTAATTGGTACATTTCTTATGGTTGTGTTATTGATATAACGATATTACCTACTTAATTTATTTCTCTCCTTTTTTTTTCAGCAGGTTATTTATTTGAACTCGATATTTATGCATTTTCTCTCCCCGTCTTAGCTTTCACATTCTTTCGAATACAGTAGAACGTCGTTTATCCGAATCAATTGGGACTGGACACCGTTCGGATACGTGAATGTTCGGATAACCGAAAACTGAATGCTATCCATGCAGTATGTAAAACTGGACACTATACGAATATTGAAAATTATTACTTGCGGGAAACGTATATGAAGAAAAAGAAAAAGAAGTGTAAAATATCACAATTTTACCTTTATTGTGGGAAAAAGTCAATTATGTCTCGTTCTACCATGATATACCTTCATTTTTCGCTGCAAGGTATCTGATTATCTTGAGCAACAAAAATTTAGTACGACAGCATTCTGATTGTTGCTTGTACCACTCCATAACTGTTTCTAGCGCAGAAACCATGTCAGAATTTGATGGACCCTTTTTTATGTCACGAATTGTTGAATTTTCAACATTATAAAACTAGTGCTAGAAACGCTCTACTTTTTCCCTTCGCGAGACAATGAATATTTTGCATTTGATCTCTATGTTCAAGTCCTTGCGCTTCCGTATTGAATTGGAAACCATAGCAGTTCACAACTGAATAAAAGAGCAGGTATACACCCTCTCACTTGGAAACAAACTGACTTAATATTTTGCGCAGGTGTTTTCCAAGTCACACAACAGAAATTCCCCAAATGTTCCTGAACTTGCGTTTTCCCGTCATTTTTGGCCTCACGCGAAGCAACTGTTGCGCATTGCACTTTTTGAAAACGTATTCATATACATACATGTAGTAGACAAAAAAACTGGTCCTGATATTTAACGCTCCGGATAATAATCGTTTGGATAAACGACGTTCTACTGTACTAGAAATGTTTTTTTTTTTGCCTTATATTATAAATGCCTTTCATTAGCATTTAAATAAGGCACCTTGTTTTTCTCATATTTTAACACTTTTTTTATTATATAACAGAGCTTATTCACTTTTTTACGCATTTCTATTTTCTGCTTTTATGTTATAGAAATGCAACTTGCGTAATATATAGTACATAGATTACTGATTACTTCATTATTTAAAAAATTACAGTTTCGGATACAATCATTTGAATTTTTACCTTCAGATCTAGGAGGGCATTTATCAACTGAAATGCATTCACCATCGACTCCCTCAACAAAACCATCTTTACAAACACATCCAGGTACACAGATTCTCGGACAGGGAATCATTTGGTCGTGGTTTTCACAATTTTTTTGACATACTGGATTAGCTCCACAATGACTAAATTTAGTGTTTTCTTTTACACATTCATTATCTGCAAAAGGAGTATGAAGAACACATAATATATTAATTAAACTTGTATATGCTGATGTATAAATTAACATCATTTGAATACATAATATGTGAAGAAAAATAAATAGTCCGTATTAAATCATACATAAGAGCCTACGTAATAAATGATTTACACTTTCTTATTTCTTACTTTCACCAAGTTTTATCAAGGTAGTATCATATCAAATGATATGAAAATAATCTTATTAGAAAAATTTTAACAAGATAGCAAAAGTCCATTTAACTCTCATTTAAATTTAATTCAAATCTCATCAAAATAAGAAATATATTGTTATATTGATTAACAAATGAGAGAGAGAGAGACATTGATATGTACCAATACAAAAATTTTTAAAGCCATATCACATTTAATTTTAAATTTCGAAAATTAGAAACATTCTATAAATACTTAGGTTTCTAATTTAAAAACTTATTTAAATTTTTAATTATTAATTTTTTTCATTGAAAAATAATACAATTCAAAAACCTATTATTGCACAAAGAATATACCTTCCTTCATAAAAAAAATACCAAAGATTAATTTTGATGCTCATTTTCAAATATTAAAAACCAAATCAAATAATGTTAAAGTCTTCATTTGTACAGATTCATTTACATTCACGCGAATATTTTGCTTAATAAAAGTGAAAAGAGCTAAATGCATGACGATCACAAGACAAACACTATCGCGTGTTCTCCACTGATTTAAAAACACACATGAGATTTGTACTTATTGTTTTACTCGTAAAATTTGAATAAAATTTTAAATTTAATAATTGAATAAAGATGTTCGAATGTTAAAAAGGCGCTCAAATGTTTTTTTAAAAAAAAAAATATTTCACATGCATGTAATTTGAATTTAAATCAAAAGTATTTTGATTACCTCTCTGTTTTTGTTGTTCAAAACACGCAACTTTCTCAATTAAAGTTTCTGTAAATAGGCTGCATTGCCAACAGCAAAGCGCAAGAACTCATTGGCTGGCGTCATAAGAATTAATTTATCAAGTGACTATGAAATCAGTACGTTTATGAACTAATAGGCATGAAAAAAGTGATTGCAGTTATCTCGTGACTATGACGTCACATGAATTAAGCCCATTCGAGAGGAATCCATTCCTTCTACCACATTAGATTAACTTTCACATCAAAGTATGTATTAAAGTACATCACTGAATACGCATTGTAGTACATATTATCATTACCAAACCGACAAAAGAATAGAACTATTGTATTTAAATTAAATTTTTCTTCGTGTTTTATTTAAGTTTCCTTCCTTCACGCGTACATAATATTTGGAGATATATTTATATATTTATCGCATTAACTACTAATTTTGATGAATTTGTCATTATTATATTTTTCCAAATTTCCTAAGTTAAAGAAACACGTCCTTTGACACCACGGCTTAATACTTGCTATGTAACTCTTGCAACAAATAAAAAAAATTATAAATATTTTTTATTATTATTACACACAATGGCCCATGAATTAGAAGACATTTTTAATTGCATTTGAATGCGTGTTAGCGATGACACTGGCAAATTATTTTTCTTCTTTTTATGAAGTTGTTTACCTTGCGTTAGGGCAGATAGTGTAAGTAATGCACAACAGTGTTTTTCAGGAGGAAAGAAGAAAAATGGTAGAAGCGACATATACTTAAACATGTCCAAAAGAGCTTATTCATGGTTTCTATTTAGCAGGACATCGATTTCAAAGACAGAAAATCTCACTGGGATAAAGCATCACAAATCAAAGATTTTCAAGAGTTGGAATCAGAATCCGCATTCCTTCTTTAGAAGATTTAATTGTGGTAGGGGCATAGAGAGAATTTTCCAAAAGCATGATCGGCGTTGTCTTTGACGAATCCTGCGGCAGAACAGCACCTCTGCTGTACTTCAACTGACACGAATAATCAAATACTCTTCCCAAAACTTTTAATTCGAAGCATGCGCAGAGACTTAAGAAATGAAGTAATGCATAGTCGAGTGCCTGTGAAAAGTCCACTCTTTTGTGCTCAAAAGCAAAAATTCGTTTGCAACAATAGTGTAGTGAAGGAGACAATGCACATCTTAGGAATGGAGGATAATGTGATCGGATGAATCACGCTACCCTTTATTTTCAATGATAGAAGACATTGTTTCGGTGAGAACTCCTCGAACATGCAACCAACTTGACGTATTGGCATTGTGTAAGGAACTCCTGGGAGTATCATGGTAAAGGGCATATTTTACTGGCATGGAAGCGGTGTCCTTTGTGTGTCTCTAAGTCAGGGATGGCGAACCAGTGGTACGCGACAAAATATTTTGGGCACGCAGGTGATCAAAAAGGTTTACATTTATTTCAAAATAACAAGGTTCACTATGAAGTATTACAAACAAAAGCGAGTAATCGATCGAGAGGAGGAGGTGAGCACGCTTGTTTGTTATCGTCTTACCTTAGTTAGATGGTGGAATACAGTTGCTTATAATGCAAAAATTTGTCTATGTTTAGCACAGCCAATTTTGTTGTCACATCTGTATTTTAAAGTTTATTTGTGTTACATTTACGATTTTTAACTGTTATTTAATATGGCTGGTTCAGCAAAAGAACAAAAAGTGCAAGATGTTACGTGTAAGAGAGAATTTCAAACTTAGTGAATCTAAAAAACATGGCTTTATTAGTAAAGGTGACAAATTGGTGTGTGTTTTATGTTCTGGGACAGTCATATGCCGATCATCGTCTGTAAAATGGCATTCTAAAACAAATCACACAAATCCTATTGTCAAAAACAACAAAGTAATTAATTGCTTAGAAACCATTTGGTAGATGACTCCTATTCTGTATGCATTCTTTTAAAAGATCTTACAATCCTAATATAAGCTATTTGTCATCCAATATGCAACAACAGGAGTCACACTAATGTTATTTAACACTATACAGTACGAAAAGTATTTTTTTCTTTGTAAAAAAAGAGTTTTGAGTTGTTAGTATTTGGTTTTATTTTTTTTCCAATAATCGTGAGTCAAAATAATTTGACGGCAAGTCTATACCTCGTTATACGCTTCTTTAGAAAAAATGGCACGTTGATCCATAAAATTTTGTCATTCCTGCTCTAGGGTAAGCAAACAGTCATACTGGAACAAAGTTTTTCCAATATTTTTATATAATAAATATATCTTGAACTTCTCATATTTATCAAATAATGGGTTCCTATTGTGAAAATGCTACAAATACATATTACAGAGAGGCAAAACGTCATATTTTTAAAAAATTTGTTTAAGTGTTTACTTGGTGCACTAAAGCATTTTGTAATCGGCATACATTTATTGTCGGGTTTCCTCACATAGCCTCTGTCACACTTGCATCCAGGGGTTTGCAAACGTTTAATTTACAATACTTTCATGATTCATGATATTTAATTTAGTGATTTTACACTTTTATATTATATACATTTTCATTTCATATATAAACTAAATAACTTCTTCATATGCTAAAAACTTTTAACTCTACTTGTTAATATTATTATTGTTGTTTCCGTTGTTGCTTTTATATACTGTGTATATACAGAGAGAAAGGAAGAGAACTTCCTATTATTACATCTTTACCGCTACTGTTAAAGGTTTACCTGATCCCCTGGGACATTGTTCTTTTGGTATACATTTGCCATTGGGCCCTCTCACATGGCCTTCGTCACATATACATCCAGGTACGCAAATCTTCGGGCATGGAATGATTTTGTCATAGTTGGTACAGTTTTTCTGGCAATGAGCTAAGCATCTATCCCAGTGTTCGTGTTCGGGACATTTTTCTGCAAGTGCAATTATACTTTAGTTATTGCTTTCTTCGCATTATCATTTTTATATATTTCGTTAAATTTCATTTTAAAAAAATTCTGCACAAAAAATTTACAGTATAAGAGAATTCAGTAAAATCCTTTAAGTACGTAAAAATTATCAAATGAAATAATTTTAAGCAGAATATATAATGGGAGATAAAGAGAAGTTCTGTATTAAACCGAATTATTTAATGTCTTTAAAATATACAAACACATGATTCTGAAAAGTAACATTTACACAAATGTAATATAGTTTCCTTATTCATAAAAATTGATATTAATGATCATCTTTTAATCTTAAAAGTTTAGTATTATTATAATAAAAAATTCAAAGTGAATAATATTTTATACATAAAAATTGCAATGGTTACAGCCAAAAGGAGTAGTATAATTAAGTGCGAGTTTGTTATTATTTCTATGTTATTGTTGTTCAGAATACTCAACTTTCTCAATTAAAGTTTCTGTAACAAGCAAGAATTAGCAACAGCGAAGCGCAAGAACTGTTTGGCTGGAGGAACGTGAATTATTTTATCAAGTGACTATAAAATTAAGGAATATATGAACTTATAGGCTAGAAACAAGTGATTGCAGATATCTTGTGACTATGACGTCACATAAATTTAGCTTATTAGAGATAAATCCATTACTATCACATTGCATTACTTTTTATATGAATGCATGTTTGACTATACTGAATACGCATTCTAGTAAATATTGTCCTTACAAATACAGCAAAATAATAAAAGTATTTATTTAAATTAAATTTTTCTTCATGTTTTATTTATGTTTCCTTCATACGTATGTTAGACTTACAAGTATATCTATCTAATTCTCACATTAACTACTAATTTTGATTAATTTATCATTATTTTGTTTTCTAGATTTCTAAAATTAAACAAACATGTTCTTTGACACCACGGCTTAATACTTGCTATGTAACTCTTCCAACAAATGAAACAAATTATAAACAATTGTTTTTTTTGTTATTACATACATTGGCCTATGAATAAGATACCTTTCAGATTTTAATTTAAATGCATCTTAGAGATGACATAGGCAAATTCTTTTTCTTTTTTCTAAGAAGTATACGTCCATGTACTTACACAGATAGTATAAGTTAGATACAACAGTGCTTTTCACGATAAATGAAGAAAAATGGAAGAAACGACATATATTAAAACATGTCCAAAAGGACTTCTTCTTGGTTTCTTATTAGCAGGGGCGTCAATTTCAAAGACAGAAAATCTCACTGGGCCAAAGCAGCCAAATCAAAGGTTTTCAAGAGTTGGAATCCGAAGCCAAATTCCTTCTCTATAAGACGCAATTATGGTAGGACCACAGTTTTCCAAAAGCATGAACGGAGTTGTCTTCGACGAATACTGCGGCAGAACAGCGACTCTGCTGTTTTTCAAATGACACAAATCATCAAATACACTGCCCAAGAAATTTCAGTTTGATCCGTGAGCAGAGATATGCAAAATGAAGTAAGGCATAGTCGAGTGGCTGTGAAAAGACCAATCTTTTCTGCTTAAAATACAAACAAAATCGTTTACAACAATATTGTTGTGAAAGAAGACAATGGGCAGCTTAGGAATGGAGGATATTGTAGTTGGATGAATCCCGCTACACACTTTATTTTCCAATGATGGAAGACGTCGTTTTGGTGAGAACCCCACGAACCTGAAACCATCTTGATTTAATCACATTGTGTAAGGAACTGCTAGGACTGTCATGATGAGGGGCATGTTTTGCTACCATGGAAGTGGTATAATGATGTTCCTCACGGATAAGAAAACAGTCATGACATACCAAGATATTCTGGATAATCAAGAGCACCCTAAAATTTTGTCCTTTTACCTGATGGTGAAGGATACTTTATAGTAGATGATGAAACTATATATCATGCCAGAAGTGTTCAAATTTCGTTCGTTAAATACCAGCTCTGATTTTCAACACTTTCCCTAGCTACTGTTTAGCTTAGATCTTAACTCCATATTAAGTGTGTATTATACGGTATAAAGACACATCCTGCTGCATGCTACTCTTCATTCTAATTTACAAAATTCAAAAAGCTGCATAGCCAATTTATGATATTCTCTGGGAAGGTAAATGCACCCTAAAATACATTAGACTCAATGTTCAAACGAATCAGAGCAATTATTCGAGCCAAACGTAGTCCAATGAGAAATTGATCTCGGGTTTCTACTTCATTGGCCAGTTTGTGTACATAGCGGAATACCAAAACCTCTATATTGTTGTTAATTTAGCTCTTTTATTTATATGTTTCCGCAAAAAATTAAAGATTTTAACTTTCGTAAAAGACGTAAATTCGTGGGTTTAATATAAAAACCGCATTTGATAATTGAACTCCATAAATAGTTTACATCTGATTTCTCTTCAAATATTTCTATGACTACTTCCTGTTACAAATTCAATAAACATTTATTTAGACTTAAAAAATATCCAAACTAAGGGATGCAGAGTAAAAGAGTGAAAAGTATGCAAGAGCCTTTCAAAATATGATAATTTTAGTTCTTAAAACCCCATTGCGTATGCTAAAAATAAGATTTTTGTTGTAAAATTAAACCCTTCTCTTCCTACTGTTCATATTGCATCAGTTAATCTAAATTTTTAGTATGCTTTGCAAAAAATAAAGCAAAAATTTTATCTAAAAATCAAATTCTTAAAAAAACAAAAAACGAGAAAGAGAAAGAAATTTGAGCATAATGGTACTTTATTGCTCAATTTTAAAGGTAGAAGTCACTAGAATTATTAGTTTTTAAAAAATGAAAGAACAATTAAGAAAACTATATAATAATTGTATTTCGATTTTAAGCACTATTCCACGCAGACATAATCAAATAATTCTTACGTTTTCGCTCTTCATAATAGTTATATTGATATTTTGGATGACGAATGGAATAAATGTTTTGCAAACAAATATTGTTTCTTAGGAAAAAATTTCGGCGAAGATTTAAATTAACAAAATCATTATTTTACAGATAAATACTGTAGACTAAAGTAAACCTTTGTCTAAATAACATAACTTGATAAAAGACTCAATTATAAAATGTGAATTTCTACATTTTAAGGAATATTGTTTATGAACGAGAAAAGTAAGTTTAGAGAGCAACGCTCTTTAACATAATTAAAAAAAATAGTTATTCCAAAACAAAACAAAAATTCCAGTATTTCAAATTTTCTAATTTAAAATTTTCTATGAGTTATTCCTTTTTCCATTCAAGGCATTTATCTTAAAAATGTAAAACACGAGGCAAAACTGTATTTTATAAACGAAAAGTTTTATTTTTTTTCAAACAAAAATAAGTAGTTTTATAAAAGATGATGCATTCTAAATTCTATTGAAAATATACCATTATTATTCGCCAATTTTTTATGTCCTTGTAAAATGTTCCAAAATTTGACCTTAATAAGTATTTTTTCCTTGTAAACACAATACCAATTTTATTTCTACAGTAGTTATTTGTTGTCACCTTGGTAGCTTTATTAACTATTTTTGTAATGTCTCTTTTAAATATGTAACTCCCCAAATTGAAAAGAAATCTAATATACGTCCCTAATTGTTACACTGCTTATGGTTGTGTTATTGATATAACGATATTACCTACTTAATTTATTTCTCTCCTTTTTTTCAGCAGGTTATTTATTTGAACTCGATATTTATGCATTTTCTCTCCCCGTCTTAGCTTTCACATTCTTTCGAATACAGTAGAACGTCGTTTATCCGAATCAATTGGGACTGGACACCGTTCGGATACGTGAATGTTCGGATAACCGAAAACTGAATGCTATCCATGCAGTATGTAAAACTGGACACTATACGAATATTGAAAATTATTACTTGCGGGAAACGTATATGAAGAAAAAGAAAAATAAATGTAAAATATCACAATTTTACCTTTATTGTGGGAAAAAGTCAATTATGTCTCGTTGTACCATGATATACCTTCATTTTTCGCTGCAAGGTATCTGATTATCTTGAGCAACAAAAATTTAGTACGACAGCATTCTGATTGTTGCTTGTACCACTCCATAACTGTTTCTAGCGCAGAAACCATGTTCAGAATTTGATGGATTCTTTTTTTTATGTCACGAATTGTTGAATTTTCAACATTATAAAACTAGTGCTAGAAACGCTCTACTTTTTCCATTTGCGAGACAATAAATATTTTGCAGTTGATCTCTATGTTCAAGTCCTTGCGCTTCCGTATTGAATTGGAAACCATAGCAGTTCACAACTGAATAAGAGAGCAGGTATACATCCTCTCACTTGGAAACAAAATGACTTAATATTTTGCGCAGGTGTTTTCCAAGTCACACAACAGAAATTCCCCAAATGTTCCTGAACTTGCGTTTTCCCGTCATTTTTGGCCTCACGCGAAGCAACAGTTGAGCATTGCACTGTTTGAAAACGTATTCATATACATACATGTAGTAGACAAAAAAACTGGTCCTGATATTTAACGCTCCGGATAATAAACGTTCGGATAAACGACGTTCTACTGTACTAAAAATGTTTTTTTTCTTTGCCTTATATTATAAATGCCTTTCATTAGCATTTAAATAAGGCACTTTGTTTTTCTCATATTTTAACACTTTTTTTTATTATAAAACAGAGCTTATTCACTTTTATACGCATTTCTATTTTCTGCTTTTATGTTATAGAAATGCAACTTGCTTAATATATAGTACATAGATTACTGATTACTTCATTATTTAAAAAATTACAGTTTAGGATACAATCATTTGAATTTTTACCTTCAGATCTAGGAGGGCATTTATCAACGGAGATGCATTCACCATCGAGTCCCTCAACAAAACCATCTTCACAAACACATCCAGGTACACAGATTCTCGGACAGGGAATCACTTGATCGTGGTTTTCACAATTTTTTTGACATACTGGATTAGCTCCACAATGACTAAATTTAGTGTTTTCCTTTACACATTCATTATCTGCAAAAGGAGTATGAAGAACACATAATATATTAATTAAAATTGTATATGCTACACGTTTACCTGATGTATAAATTAACATCATTTGAATACATAATATGTGAAGAAAAATAAATAGTCCGTATTAATTCATACATCGGAGCCTACGTAATAAATGATTTACACTTTCTTATTTCTTACTTTCACCAAGTTTTATCAAGGTAGTATCATATCAACTGATATGAAAATAATCTTATTAGAAAAATTTTAACAAGATAGCAAAAGTCCATTTAACTCTCATTTAAATTTAATTCAAATTTCATCAAAATAAGAAATATATCGTTATATTGATTAACAAATGAGAGACATTGATATGTACCAATACAAAAAATTTTTAAAGCCATATCACATTTAATTTTAAATTTCGAAAATTAGAAACATTCTATAAATACTTAGGTTTCTAATTTAAAAACTTATTTAAATTTTTAATTATTAATTTTTTTCATTGAAAAATAATACAATTCAAAAACCTATTATTGCACAAAGAATATACCTTCCTTCATAAAAAAAATACCAAAGATTAATTTTGATGCTCATTTTCAAATATTAAAAACCAAATCAAATAATGTTAAAGTCTTCATTTGTACAGATTCATTTACATTCACGCGAATATTTTGCTTAATAAAAGTGAAAAGAGCTAAATGCATGACGATCACAAGACAAACACTATCGCGTGTTCTCCACTGATTTAAAAACACATGAGATTAGTACTTATTGTTTTACTCGTAAAATTTGAATAAAATTTTAAATTTAATAATTGAATAAAGATGTTCGAATGTTAAAAAGGCGCTCAAATGTTTTTTTTAAAAAAAAATATTTCACATGCATGTAATTTGAATTTAAATCAAAAGTATTTTGATTACCTCTCTGTGTTATTGTTGCTCAAAACAAGCAACTTTCTCAATTAAAGTTTCTGTAAATAGGCTGCATTGCCAACAGCAAAGCGCAAGAACTCATTGGCTGGCGTCATAAGAATTAGTTTATCAAGTGACTATGAAATTAGGACGTTTATGAACTAATAGGCAATAAACAAGTGATTAAAGATATCTCGTGACTATGACGTCACATGAATTAAGCCCATTAGAGAGGAATCCATTCCTTCTACCACATTACATTAACTTTCACATCAAAGTATGTATTAAAGTACATCACTGAATACGCATTGTAGTACATATTATCATTACCAAACCGACAAAAGAATAGAACTATTGTATTTAAATTAAATTTTTCTTCGTGTTTTATTTAAGTTTCCTTCCTTCACGCGTACATAATATTTGGAGATATATTTATCTATTTATCGCATTAACTACTAATTCTGATGAATTTGTCATTATTATATTTTTCCAAATTTCCTAAGTTAAAGAAACACGTCCTTTGACACCACGGCTTAATACTTGCTATGTAACTCTTGCAACAAATAAAAAAAAATTATAAATATTTTTTATTATTATTACACACAATGGCCCATGAATTAGAAGACATATTTAATTGCATTTGAATGCGTGTTAGCGATGACACTGGCAAATTATTTTTCTTCTTTTTATGAAGTTGTTTACCTTGCGTTAGGGCAGATAGTGTAAGTAATGCACAACAGTGTTTTTCAGGAGGAAAGAAGAAAAATGGTAGAAGCGACATATACTTAAACATGTCCAAAAGAGCTTATTCATGGTTTCTATTTAGCAGGACATCGATTTCAAAGACAGAAAATCTTACTGGGATAAAGCAGCACAAATCAAAGATTTTCAAGAGTTGGAATCAGAATCCGCATTCCTTCTTTAGAAGATTTAATTGTGGTAGGGGCATAGAGAGAATTTTCCAAAAGCATGATCGGCGTTGTCTTTGACGAATCCTGCGGCAGAACAGCACCTCTGCTGTACTTCAACTGACACGAATAATCAAATACTCTTCCCAAAACTTTTAATTCGAAGCATGCGCAGAGACTTAAGAAATGAAGTAATGCATAGTCGAGTGCCTGTGAAAAGTCCACTCTTTTGTGCTCAAAAAGCAAAAATTCGTTTGCAACAATAGTGTAGTGAAGGAGACAATGCACATCTTAGGAATGGAGGATAATGTGATCGGATGAATCACGCTACCCTTTATTTTTAATGATAGAAGACATTGTTTCGGTGAGAACTCCTCGAACATGCAACCAACTTGACGTATTGGCAATGTGTAAGGAACTCCTGGGAGTATCATGGTAAAGGGCATATTTTACTGGCATGGAAGCGGTGTCCTTGTGTGTCTCTAAGTCAGGGATGGCGAACCAGTGGTACGCGACAAAATATTTTGGGCACGCAGGTGATCAAAAAAGGTTTACATTTATTTCAAAATAACAAGGTTCACTATGAAGTATTACAAACAAAAGCGAGTAATCGATCGAGAGGAGGAGGTGAGCACGCTTGTTTGTTATCGTCTTACCTTAGTTAGATGGTGGAATACAGTTGCTTATAATGCAAAATTTGTCTATGTTTAGCACAGCCAATTTTGTTGTCACATCTGTATTTTAAAGTTTATTTGTGTTACATTTACGATTTTTAACTGTTATTTAATATGGCTGGTTCAGCAAAAGAACAAAAAGTGCAAGATGTTACGTGTAAGAGAGAATTTCAAACTTAGTGAATCTAAAAAACATGGCTTTATTAGTAAAGGTGACAAATTGGTGTGTGTTTTATGTTCTGGGACAGTCATATGCCGATCATCGTCTGTAAAATGGCATTCTAAAACAAATCACACAAATCCTATTGTCAAAAACAACAAAGTAATTAATTGCTTAGAAACCATTTGGTAGATGACTCCTATTCTGTATGCATTCTTTTAAAAGATCTTACAATCCTAATATAAGCTATTTGTCATCCAATATGCAACAACAGGAGTCACACTAATGTTATTTAACACTATACAGTAACATTTACAGCTATACACTACGAAAAGTATTTTTTTCTTTGTAAAAAAGAGTTTTGAGTTGTTAGTATTTGGTTTTATTTTTTCCAATAATCGTGAGTCAAAATAATTTGACGGCAAGTCTATACCTCGTTATACGCTTCTTTAGAAAAAATGGCACGTTGATCCATAAAATTTTGCCATCCCTGCTCTAGGGTAAGCAAACAGTCATACTGGAAGAAAGTTCTTCCAATATTTTTATATAATAAATATATCTTGAATTTCTCATATTTATCAAATAATGGGTTCATATTGTTAAAATACTACAAATGCATATTACAGAGAGGAAAAACGTCATATTTTAAAAAATTTGTTTAAGTGTTTACTTGGTGCACTAAAGCATTTTGTAATCGGCATACATTTACTGTCGGGTTTCCTCACATAGCCTCTGTCACACTTGCACCCAGGGGTTTGCAAACGTTTAATTTACAATACTTTCATCATTCATGATATTTAATTTAGTGATTTTACACTTTTATATTATATACATTTTCATTTCATATATAAATTAAATAACTTCTTCATATGCTAAAAACATTTTTAACTCTTTTTGTTAATATTATTATTGTTGTTTCTGTTGTTGCTTTTATATACCGTATATATACAGAGAGAAAAGAAGGCAACTTCCTATTATTACATCTTTACCGCTGCTGTTAAAGGTTTACCTGATCCCCTGGGACATTGTTCTTTTGGTATACATTTGCCATTGGGCCCTCTCACATGGCCTTCGTCACATATACATCCAGGTACGCAAATTTTCGGGCATGGAATGATTTTGTCATAGTTGGTACAGTTTTTCTGGCAATGAGCTAAGCATCTATCCCAGTGTTCGTGTTTGGGACATTTTTCTGCAAGTGCAATTATACTTTAATTATTGCTTAATTCACATTATCATTTTAAAATATTTCGTTAAATTTCATATAAAAAAATTCTGCACAAAAAATTTACAAGATAGGAGAATTCAGTAAAATCCTTTAAGTACGTAAAAGTTATCAAATGACATAATTTTACTCAGAATATATAATCGGAGATAAAGAGAAGTTTTGTATTAAACCGAATTATTTAATGTCTTTAAAATATACAAACACATGATTCTGAAAAATAACATTTACGCAAATGTAATATAGTTTCCTTATTCATAAAAATTGATATTAATGATCATCTTTTAATCTTAAAAGTTTAGTATTATTATAATAAAAAATTCAAAGTGAATAATATTTTATACATAAAAATTGCAATGGTTACAGCCAAAAGGAGTAGTATAATTAAGTGCGAGTTTGTTTTTACTTCTATGTTATTGTTGTTCAGAATACTCAACTTTCTCAATTAAAGTTTCTGTAACAAGCAAGAATTAGCAACAGCGAAGCGCAAGAACTGTTTGGCTGGAGGAACGTGAATTATTTTATCAAGTGACTATAAAATTAAGGAATATATGAACTGATAGGCTAGAAACAAGTGATTGCAGATATCTTGTGACTATGACGTCACATAAATTTAGCTTATTAGAGAGAAATCCATTACTATCACATTGCCTTACTTTTTTTATGAATGCATGTTTGACTATACTGAATACGCATTCTAGTAAAGATTGTCATTACAAGTACAGCAAAATAATAAAAGTATTTATTTAAATTAAATTTTTCTTCATGTTTTATTTATGTTTCCTTCATACGTATGTTAGACTTACGAGTATATCTATCTAATTCTCACATTAACTACTAATTTTGATTAATTTATCATTATTTTGTTTTCCAGATTTCTAAAATTAAAGAAACATGTTCTTTGACACCACGGCTTAATACTTGCTATGTAACTCTTCCAACAAATGAAACAAATTATAAACAATTGTTTTTTTGTTATTACATACATTGGCCTATGAATAAGATACCTTTCAGATTTTAATTTAAATGCATCTTAGAGATGACATAGGCAAATTCTTTTTCTTTTTTCTAAGAAGTATACGTCCATGTACTTACACAAATAGTATAAGTTAGATACAACAGTGCTTTTCACGATAAATGAAGAAAAATGGAAGAAACGACATATATTAAAACATGTCCAAAAGGACTTCTTCTTGGTTTCTTATTAGCAGGGGCGTCAATTTCAAAGACAGAAAATCTCACTGGGCCAAAGCAGCCAAATCAAAGGTTTTCAAGAGTTGGAATCCGAAGCCAAATTCCTTCTCTATAAGACGCAATTGTGGTAGGACCACAGTTTTCCAAAAGCATGAACGGAGTTGTCTTCGACGAATACTGCGGCAGAACAGCGACTCTACTGTATTTCAAATGACACAAATCATCAAATACACTGCCCAAGAAATTTCAGTTTGATCCGTGAGCAGAGATATGCAAAATGAAGTAAGGCATAGTCGAGTGGCTGTGAAAAGACCAATCTTTTCTGCTTAAAATACAAACAAAATCGTTTACAACAATATTGTTGTGAAAGAAGACAATGGGCAGCTTAGGAATGGAGGATATTGTAGTTGGATGAATCCCGCTACACACTTTATTTTCCAATGATGGAAGACGTCGTTTTGGTGAGAACCCCACGAACCTGAAACCATCTTGATTTAATCACATTGTGTAAGGAACTGCTAGGACTGTCATGATGAGGGGCATGTTTTGCTACCATGGAAGTGGTATAATGATGTTCCTCACGGATAAGAAAACAGTCATGACATACCAAGATATTCTGGATAATCAAGAGCACCCTAAAATTTTGTCCTTTTACCTGATGGTGAAGGATACTTTATAGTAGATGATGAAACTATATATCATGCCAGAAGTGTTCAAATTTCGTTCGTTAAATACCAGCTCTGATTTTTAACACTTTCCCTAGCTACCGTTTAGCTTAGATCTTAACTCCATATTAAGTGTGTATTATACGGTATAAAGACACGTCCTGCTGCATGCTACTCTTCATTCTAATTTACAAGATTCAAAAAGGTGCATAGCCAATTTATGATATTCTCTGGGAAGGTAAATGTACCCTAGAATACATTAGACTCAATGTTCAAACGAATCAGAGCAATTATTCGAGCCAAAAGTAGTCCAATGAGAAATTGATCTCGGGTTTCTACTTCATTGGCCAGTTTGTGTACATAGCAGAATACCAAAACCTCTATATTGTTGTTAATTTAGCTCTTTTATTTATATGTTTCCGCAAAAAATTAAAGATTTTAACTTTCGTAAAAGACGTAAATTCGTGGGTTTAATATGAAAACCGCATTTGATAATGGAACTCCATAAATAGTTTGCATCTGATTTCTCTTCAAATATTTCTATGACTACTTCCTGTTACAAATTCAATAAACATTTATTTAGACTTAAAAAATATCCAAACTAAGGGATGCAGAGTAAAAGAGTGAAAAATATGCAAGAGCCTTTCAAAATATAATAATTTTAGTTCTTAAAACCCCATTGCGTATGCTAAAAATAAGATTTTTGTTGTAAAATTAAACCCTTCTCTTCCTACTGTTCATATTGCATCAGTTAACCTAAATTTTTAGTATGCTTTGCAAAAAATAAAGCAAAAATTTTATCTAAAAATCAAATTCTAAAAAACAAAAAACGAGAAAGAGAAAGAAATTTGAGCATAATGGTACTTTATTGCTCAATTTTAAAGGTAGAAGTCACTAGAATTATTAGTTTTTAAAAAATGAAAGAACAATTAAGAAAACTATATAATAATTGTATTTCGATTTTAAGCACTATTCCACGCAGACATAATCAAATAATTCTTACGTTTTCGTTCTTCATAATAGTTATATTGATATTTTGGATGACGAATGGAATAAATGTTTTGCAAACAAATATTGTTTCTTAGGAAAAAATTTCGGCGAAGATTTAAATTAACAAAATCATTATTTTACAGATAAATACTGTAGACTAAAGTGAACCTTTGTCTAAATAACATAACTTGATAAAAGACTCAATTATAAAATGTGAATTTCTACATTTTAAGGAATTTTGTTTATGAACGAGAAAAATAAGTTTAGAGAGCAACGCTCTTTAACATAATTAAAAAAAATAGTTATTCCAAAACAAAACAAAAATTCCAGTATTTCAAATTTTCTAATTTAAAATTTTCTATGAGTTATTCCTCTTTCCATTCAAGGCATTTATCTTAAAAATGTAAAACACGAGGCAAAACTGTATTTTATAAACGAAAAGCTTTATTTTTTTTTCAAACAAAAATAAGTAGTTCCATAAAACATGATGCTTTCTACATTCTTGTGAAAATATACCATTATTATTCGCAAATTTTTTATGTCCTCGTAAAATGTTCCAAAATTTGACCTTAATAAGTATTTTTTCCTTGTAAACACAATATCAATTTTATTTCTACAGTAGTTATTTGTTGTCACCTTGGTAGCTTTATTAACTATTTTTGTAATGTCTCTTTTAAAAATGTAACTCCCCAAATTGAAAAGATATCTAATATACGTCCCTAATTGTTACATTTCTTATGGTTGTGTTATTGATATAACGATATTACCTACTTAATTTATTTCTCTCCCCTTTTTTTCAGTAGGTTATTTATTTGAACTCGATATTTATGCATTTTCTCTCCCCGTCTTAGCTTTCACATTCTTTCGAATACAGTAGAACGTCGTTTATCCGAATCAATTGGGACTGGACACCGTTCGGATACGTGAATGTTTGGATAACCGAAAACTGAATGCTATCCATGCAGTATGTAAAACTGGACACTATACGAATATTGAAAATTATTACTTGCGGGAAACGTATATGAAGAAAAAGAAAAATAAATGTAAAATATCACAATTTTACCTTTATTGTGGGAAAAAGTCAATTATGTCTCGTTGTACCATGATATACCTTCATTTTTCGCTGCAAGGTATCTGATTATCTTGAGCAACAAAACTTTAATACGACAGCATTCTGATTGTTGCTTGTACCATTCCATAACTGTTTCTAGCGCAGAAACCATGTTTAGAATTTGATGGATTCTTTTTTATGTCACGAATTGTTGAATTTTCAACATTATAAAACTAGTGCTAGAAACGCTCTACTTTTTCCCTTCGCGAGACAATAAATATTTTGCATTTGATCTCTATGTTCAAGTCCTTGCGCTTCCGTATTGAATTGGAAACCATAGCAGTTCACAACTGAATAAAAGAGCAGGTAAACATCCTCTCACTTGCAAACAAACTGACTTAATATTTTGCGCAGGTGTTTTCCAAGTCACACATCAGAAATTCCCCAAATGTTCCTGAACTTGCGTTTTCCCGTCATTTTTGGCCTCACGCGAAGCAACTGTTGAGCATTGCACTGTTTGAAAACGTATTATTATACATACATGTAGTAGACAAGAAAACTGGTCCTGATATTTAACGCTCCGGATAATAAACGTTCGGATAAACGACGTTCTACTGTACTAAAAATGTTTGTTTTTTTTTGCCTTATATTATAAATGCCTTTTATTAGCATTTAAATAAGGCACCTTGTTTTTCTAATATTTTAACACTTTTTTTATTATAAAACAGAGCTTATTCACTTTTTTACGCATTTCTATTTTCTGCTTTTATGTTATAGAAATGCAACTTGCGTAATATATAGCACATAGATTACTGATTACTTCATTATTTAAAAAATTACAGTTTAGGATACAATCATTTGAATTTTTACCTTCAGATCTAGGAGGGCATTTATCAACTGAGATGCATTCACCATCGAGTCCCTCAACAAAACCATCTTCACAAACACATCCAGGTACACAGATTCTCGGACAGGGAATCATTTGGTCGTGGTTTTCACAATTTTTTTGACATACTGGATTAGCTCCACAATGACTAAATTTAGTGTTTTCTTTTACACATTCATTATCTGCAAAAGGAGTATGAAGAACACATAATATATTAATTAAACTTGTATATGCTGATGTATAAATTAACATCATTTGAATACATAATATGTGAAGAAAAATAAATAGTCCGTATTAAATCATACATAAGAGCCTACGTAATAAATGATTTACACTTTCTTATTTCTTACTTTCACCAAGTTTCATCAAGGTAGTATCATATCAAATGATATGAAAATAATCTTATTAGAAAAATTTTAACAAGATAGCAAAAGTCCATTTAGCTCTCATTTAAATTTAATTCAAATCTCATCAAAATACGAAATATATTGTTATATTGATTAACAAATGAGACATTGATATGTACCAATACAAAAATTTTTAAAGCCATATTACATTTAATTTTAAATTTCGAAAATTAGAAACATTCTGTAAATGCTTAGGTTTCTAATTTAAAAACTTATTTAAATTTTTAATTATTAATTTTTTTTCTTTGAAAAATAATACAATACAAAAACCTATTATTGCACAAAGAATATTTTCCTTCATAAAAAAAAAATACCAAAGATTAATTTTGATGCTCATTTTCAAATATTAAAAACCAAATCAAATAAAGTTAAAGTCTTCATTTGTACAGGTTCATTTACATTCACGCGAATATTTTGCTTAATAAAAGTGAAAAGAGCTAAATGCATGACGATCACAAGATAAACACTATCGCGTGTTCTCCACTGATTTAAAAACACACATGAGATTAGTACTTATTGTTTTACTCGTAAAATTTGAATAAATTTTAAATTTAATAATTGAATAAAGATGTTCCAATGTTAAAGGCGCTCAAATGTTTTTTTTTAAATAATATTTCACATACATGTACTTTTAAATCAAAAGTATTTTGATTACCTCTCTGTGTTTTTGTTGTTCAAAACACGCAACTTTCTCAATTACAGTTTCTGTAAATAGGCTGCATTGCCAACAGCAAAGCGCAAGAACTCATTGGCTGGCGTCATAAGAATTAGTTTATCAAGTGACTATGAAATTAGGACGTTTATGAACTAATAGGCATGAAAAAAGTGATTGCAGTTATCTCGTGACTATGACGTCACATGAATTAAGCCCATTCGAGAGGAATCCATTCCTTCTACCACATTACATTAACTTTCACATTAAAGTATGTATTAAAGTACATCACTGAATACGCATTGTAGTACATATTATCATTATCAATCCGACAAAAGAATAGAACTATTGTATTTAAATTAAATTTTTTTTCGTGTTTTATTTAAGTTTCCTTCACGCGTACATAAGATTTAAAGATATATTTATCTATTTATCGCATTAACTACTAATTCTGATGAATTTGTCATTATTATATTTTTCCAAATTTCCGAAGTTAAAGAAACACGTCCTTTGACACCACGGCTTAATACTTGCTATGTAACTCTTGCAACAAATAAAAAAAAATTATAAATATTTTTTATTATTATTACACACAATGGCCCATGAATTAGAAGACATTTTTAATTGCATTTGAATGCGTGTTAGCGATGACACTGGCAAATTATTTTTCTTCTTTTTATGAAGTTGTTTACCTTGCGTTAGGGCAGATAGTGTAAGTAATGCACAACAGTGTTTTTCAGGAGGAAAGAAGAAAAATGGTAGAAGCGACATATACTTAAACATGTCCAAAAGAGCTTATTCATGGTTTCTATTTAGCAGGACATCGATTTCAAAGACAGAAAATCTCACTGGGATAAAGCATCACAAATCAAAGATTTTCAAGAGTTGGAATCAGAATCCGCATTCCTTCTTTAGAAGATTTAATTGTGGTAGGGGCATAGAGAGAATTTTCCAAAAGCATGATCGGCGTTGTCTTTGACGAATTCTGCGGCAGAACAGCACCTCTGCTGTACTTCAACTGACACGAATAATCAAATACTCTTCCCAAAACTTTTAATTCGAAGCATGCGCAGAGACTTAAGAAATGAAGTAATGCATAGTCGAGTGCCTGTGAAAAGTCCACTCTTTTGTGCTCAAAAAGCAAAAATTCGTTTGCAACAATAGTGTAGTGAAGGAGACAATGCACATCTTAGGAATGGAGGATAATGTGATCGGATGAATCACGCTACCCTTTATTTTCAATGATAGAAGACATTGTTTCGGTGAGAACTCCTCGAACATGCAACCAACTTGACGTATTGGCAATGTGTAAGGAACTCCTGGGAGTATCATGGTAAAGGGCATATTTTACTGGCATGGAAGCGGTGTCTTTGTGTGTCTCTAAGTCAGGGATGGCGAACCAGTGGTACGCGACAAAATATTTTGGGCACGCAGGTGATCAAAAAGGTTTACATTTATTTCAAAATAACAAGGTTCACTATGAAGTATTACAAACAAAAGCGAGTAATCGATCGAGAGGAGGAGGTGAGCACGCTTGTTTGTTATCGTCTTACCTTAGTTAGATGGTGGAATACAGTTGCTTATAATGCAAAATTTGTCTATGTTTAGCACAGCCAATTTTGTTGTCACATCTGTATTTTAAAGTTTATTTGTGTTACATTTACGATTTTTAACTGTTATTTAATATGGCTGGTTCAGCAAAAGAACAAAAAGTGCAAGATGTTACGTGTAAGAGAGAATTTCAAACTTAGTGAATCTAAAAAACATGGCTTTATTAGTAAAGGTGACAAATTGGTGTGTGTTTTATGTTCTGGGACAGTCATATGCCGATCATCGTCTGTAAAATGGCATTCTAAAACAAATCACACAAATCCTATTGTCAAAAACAACAAAGTAATTAATTGCTTAGAAACCATTTGGTAGATGACTCCTATTCTGTATGCATTCTTTTAAAAGATCTTACAATCCTAATATAAGCTATTTGTCATCCAATATGCAACAACAGGAGTCACACTAATGTTATTTAACACTATACAGTAACATTTACAGCTATACACTACGAAAAGTATTTTTTTCTTTGTAAAAAAAGAGTTTTGAGTTGTTAGTATTTGGTTTTATTTTTTTTCCAATAATCGTGAGTCAAAATAATTTGACGGCAAGTCTATACCTCGTTATACGCTTCTTTAGAAAAAATGGCACGTTGATCCATAAAATTTTGTCATTCCTGCTCTAGGGTAAGCAAACAGTCATACTGGAACAAAGTTTTTCCAATATTTTTATATAATAAATATATCTTGAACTTCTCATATTTATCAAATAATGGGTTCCTATTGTGAAAATGCTACAAATACATATTACAGAGAGGCAAAACGTCATATTTTTAAAAAATTTGTTTAAGTGTTTACTTGGTGCACTAAAGCATTTTGTAATCGGCATACATTTATTGTCGGGTTTCCTCACATAGCCTCTGTCACACTTGCACCCAGGGGTT
Organism: Trichonephila clavipes; assembly: GCA_019973935.1. Classification (NCBI taxonomy): domain Eukaryota; kingdom Metazoa; phylum Arthropoda; class Arachnida; order Araneae; family Nephilidae; genus Trichonephila; species Trichonephila clavipes. Next base: position 677,130 of record BMAU01021362.1, read on the forward strand.
TGCAAACGTTTAATTTACAATACTTTCATGATTCATGATATTTAATTTAGTGATTTTACACTTTTATGTTATATACATTTTCATTTCATATATAAACTGAATAACTTCTTCATATGCTGAAAACTTTTTAACTCTACTTGTTATTATTATTATTGTTGTTTCCATTTTTGCTTTTATATACTGTGTATATACAGAGAGAAAGGAAGAGAACTTCCTATTATTACATCTTTACCGCTACTGTTAAAGGTTTACCTGATCCCCTGGGACATTGTTCTTTTGGTATACATTTGCCATTGGGCCCTCTCACATGGCCTTCGTCACATATACATCCAGGTACGCAAATCTTCGGGCATGGAATGATTTTGTCATAGTTGGTACAGTTTTTCTGGCAATGAGCTAAGCATCTATCCCAGTGTTCGTGTTCGGGACATTTTTCTGCAAGTGCAATTATACTTTAGTTATTGCTTTCTTCGCATTATCATTTTTATATATTTCGTTAAATTTCATTTTAAAAAAATTCTGCACAAAAAATTTACAGTATAAGAGAATTCAGTAAAATCCTTTAAGTACGTAAAAATTATCAAATGAAATAATTTTAAGCAGAATATATAATGGGAGATAAAGAGAAGTTCTGTATTAAACCGAATTATTTAATGTCTTTAAAATATACAAACACATGATTCTGAAAATAACATTTACACAAATGTAATATAGTTTCCTTATTCATAAATAATTGATATTAATGTTCTTTTTTTCTTCTTAAAAAGTTTAGTAATATTATAATTTAAAAGACGAATAAATAATATTTTATGCATAAAAATTGCACTGATTACAGCCAAAAGGAGTAGTATAATTAAGTGCGAGTTTGTTTTTACTTCTATGTTATTGTTGTTCAGAATACTCAACTTTCTCAATTAAAGTTTCTGTAACAAGCAAGAATTAGCAACAGCGAAGCGCAAGAACTGTTTGGCTGGAGGAACGTGAATTATTTTATCAAGTGACTATAAAATTAAGGAATATATGAACTGATAGGCTAGAAACAAGTGATTGCAGATATCTTGTGACTATGACGTCACATAAATTTAGCTTATTAGAGAGAAATCCATTACTATCACATTGCATTATTTTTATATGAATGCATGTTTGACTATACTGAATACGCATTCTAGTAAATATTGTCCTTACAAATACAGCAAAATAATAAAAGTATTTATTTAAATTAAATTTTTCTTCATGTTTTATTTATGTTTCCTTCATACGTATGTTAGACTTACAAGTATATCTATCTAATTCTCACATTAACTACTAATTTTGATTAATTTATCATTATTTTGTTTTCTAGATTTCTAAAATTAAACAAACATGTTCTTTGACACCACGGCTTAATACTTGCTATGTAACTCTTCCAACAAATGAAACAAATTATAAACAATTGTTTTTTTGTTATTACATACACTGGGCTATGAATAAGATACCTTTCAGATTTTAATTTAAATGCATCTTAGAGATGACATAGGCAAATTCTTTTTCTTTTTTCTAAGAAGTATACGTCCATGTACTTACACAGATAGTATAAGTTAGATACAACAGTGCTTTTCACGATAAATGAAGAAAAATGGAAGAAACGACATATATTAAAACATGTCCAAAAGGACTTCTTCTTGGTTTCTTATTAGCAGGGGCGTCAATTTCAAAGACAGAAAATCTCACTGGGCCAAAGCAGCCAAATCAAAGGTTTTCAAGAGTTGGAATCCGAAGCCAAATTCCTTCTCTATAAGACGCAATTATGGTAGGACCACAGTTTTCCAAAAGCATGAACGGAGTTGTCTTCGACGAATACTGCGGCAGAACAGCGACTCTGCTGTTTTTCAAATGACACAAATCATCAAATACACTGCCCAAGAAATTTCAGTTTGATCCGTGAGCAGAGATATGCAAAATGAAGTAAGGCATAGTCGAGTGGCTGTGAAAAGACCAATCTTTTCTGCTTAAAATACAAACAAAATCGTTTACAACAATATTGTTGTGAAAGAAGACAATGGGCAGCTTAGGAATGGAGGATATTGTAGTTGGATGAATCCCGCTACACACTTTATTTTCCAATGATGGAAGACGTCGTTTTGGTGAGAACCCCACGAACCTGAAACCATCTTGATTTAATCACATTGTGTAAGGAACTGCTAGGACTGTCATGATGAGGGGCATGTTTTGCTGGCATGGAAGTGGTATAATGATGTTCCTCACGGATAAGAAAACAGTCATGACATACCAAGATATTCTGGATAATCAAGAGCACCCTAAAATTTTGTCCTTTTACCTGATGGTGAAGGATACTTTATAGTAGATGATGAAACTATATATCATGCCAGAAGTGTTCAAATTTCGTTCGTTAAATACCAGCTCTGATTTTCAACACTTTCCCTAGCTACTGTTTAGCTTAGATCTTAACTCCATATTAAGTGTGTATTATACGGTATAAAGACACATCCTGCTGCATGCTACTCTTCATTCTAATTTACAAGATTCAAAAAGCTGCATAGCCAATTTATGATATTCTCTGGGAAGGTAAATGCACCCTAAAATACATTAGACTCAATGTTCAAACGAATCAGAGCAATTATTCGAGCCAAACGTAGTCCAATGAGAAATTGATCTCGGGTTTCTAATACATTGGCCAGTTTGTGTGCATAGCGGAATACCAAAACCTCTATATTGTTGTTAATTTAACTCTTTTATTTATATGTTTCCGCAAAAAATTAAAGATTTTAACTTTCGTAAAAGACGTAAATTCGTGGGTTTGATATGAAAACCGCATTTGATAATGGAACTCCATAAATAGTTTGCATCTGATTTCTCTTCAAATATTTCTATGACTACTTCCTGTTACAAATTCAAGTAAACATTTATTTAGACTTAAAAAATATCCAAACTAAGGGATGCAGAGTAAAAGAGTGAAAAATATGCAAGAGCCTTTCAAAATATAATAATTTTAGTTCTTAAAACCCCATTGCGTATGCTAAAAATAAGATTTTTGTTGTAAAATTAAACCCTTCTCTTCCTACTGTTCATATTGCATCAGTTAATCTAAATTTTTAGTATGCTTTGCAAAAAATAAAGCAAAAATTTTATCTAAAAATCAAATTCTAAAAAAACAAAAAACGAGAAAGAGAAAGAAATTTGAGCATAATGGTACTTTATTGCTCAATTTTAAAGGTAGAAGTCACTAGAATTATTAGTTTTTAAAAAATGAAAGAACAATTAAGAAAACTATATAATAATTGTATTTCGATTTTAAGCACTATTCCACGCAGACATAATCAAATAATTCTTACGTTTTCGTTCTTCATAATAGTTATATTGATATTTTGGATGACGAATGGAATAAATGTTTTGCAAACAAATATTGTTTCTTAGGAAAAAATTTCGGCGAAGATTTAAATTAACAAAATCATTATTTTACAGATAAATACTGTAGACTAAAGTGAACCTTTGTCTAAATAACATAATTTGATAAAAGACTCAATTATAAAATGTGAATTTCTACATTTTAAGGAATTTTGTTTATGAACGAGAAAAATAAGTTTAGAGAGCAACGCTCTTTAACATAATTAAAAAAAATAGTTATTCCAAAACAAAACAAAAATTCCAGTATTTCAAATTTTCTAATTTAAAATTTTCTATGAGTTATTCCTTTTTCCATTCAAGGCATTTATCTTAAAAATGTAAAACACGAGGCAAAACTGTATTTTATAAACGAAAAGTTTTATTTTTTTTCAAACAAAAATAAGTAGTTCCATAAAACATGATGCATTCTAAATTCTATTGAAAATATACCATTATTATTCGCCAATTTTTTATGTCCTTGTAAAATGTTCCAAAATTTGACCTTAATAAGTATTTTTTCCTTGTAAACACAATACCAATTTTATTTCTACAGTAGTTATTTGTTGTCACCTTGGTAGCTTTATTAACTATTTTTGTAATGTCTCTTTTAAATATGTAACTCCCCAAATTGAAAAGAAATCTAATATACGTCCCTAATTGTTACACTTCTTATGGTTGTGTTATTGATATAACGATATAACCTACTTAATTTATTTCTCTCCTTTTTTCAGCAGGTTATTTATTTGAACTCGATATTTATGCATTTTCTCTCCCCGTCTTAGCTTTCACATTCTTTCGAATACAGTAGAACGTCGTTTATCCGAATCAATTGGGACTGGACACCGTTCGGATACGTGAATGTTCGGATAACCGAAAACTGAATGCTATCCATGCAGTATGTAAAACTGGACACTATACGAATATTGAAAATTATTACTTGCGGGAAACGTATATGAAGAAAAAGAAAAATAAGTGTAAAATATCACAATTTTACCTTTATTGTGGGAAAAAGTCAATTATGTCTCGTTCTACCATGATATACCTTCATTTTTCGCTGCAAGGTATCTGATTATCTTGAGCAACAAAAATTTAATACGACAGCATTCTGATTGTTGCTTGTACCATTCCATAACTGTTTCTAGCGCAGAAACCATGTCAGAATTTGATGGACCCTTTTTTATGTCACGAATTGTTGAATTTTCAACATTATAAAACTAGTGCTAGAAACGCTCTACTTTTTCCCTTCGCGAGACAATAAATATTTTGCATTTGATCTCTATGTTCAAGTCCTTGCGCTTCCGTATTGAATTGGAAACCATAGCAGTTCACAACTGAATAAAAGAGCAGGTATACATCCTCTCACTTGGATACAAACTGACTTAATATTTTGCGCAGGTGTTTTCCAAGTCACACATCAGAAATTCCCCAAATGTTCCTGAACTTGCGTTTTCCCGTCATTTTTGGCCTCACGCGAAGCAACTGTTGAGCATTGCACTGTTTGAAAACGTATTCATATACATACATGTAGTAGACAAAAAAACTGGTCCTGATATTTAACGCTCCGGATAATAAACGTTCGGATAAACGACGTTCTACTGTACTAAAAATGTTTGTTTTTTTTTTGCCTTATATTATAAATGCCTTTCATTAGCATTTAAATAAGGCACCTTGTTTTTCTCATATTTTAACACTTTTTTTTATTATAAAAGAGAGCTTATTCACTTTTTTACGCATTTCTATTTTCTGCTTTTATGTTATAGAAATGCAACTTGCGTAATATATAGCACATAGATTACTGATTACTTCATTATTTAAAAAATTACAGTTTAGGATACAATCATTTGAATTTTTACCTTCAGATCTAGGAGGGCATTTATCAACGGAGATGCATTCACCATCGAGTCCCTCAACAAAACCATCTTCACAAACACATCCAGGTACACAGATTCTCGGACAGGGAATCACTTGGTCGTGGTTTTCACAATTTTTTTGACATACTGGATTAGCTCCACAATGACTAAATTTAGTGTTTTCTTTTACACATTCATTATCTGCAAAAGGAGTATGAAGAACACATAATATATTAATTAAACTTGTATATGCTGATGTATAAATTAACATCATTTGAATACATAATATGTGAAGAAAAATAAATAGTCCGTATTAAATCATACATAAGAGCCTACGTAATAAATGATTTACACTTTCTTATTTCTTACTTTCACCAAGTTTCATCAAGGTAGTATCATATCAAATGATATGAAAATAATCTTATTAGAAAAGTTTTAACAAGATAGCAAAAGTCCATTTAACTCTCATTTAAATTTAATTCAAATCTCATCAAAATAAGAAATATATTGTTATATTGATTAACAAATGAGAGAGAGAGAGACATTGATATGTACCAATACAAAAATTGTTAAAGCCATATCACATTTAATTTTAAATTTCTAAAATTAGAAACATTCTATAAATACTTAGGTTTCTAATTAAAAAACTTATTTAAATTTTTAATTATTAATTTTTTTCATTGAAAAATAATACAATTCAAAAACCTATTATTGCACAAAGAATATACCTTCCTTCATAAAAAACTACCAAAGATTAATTTTGATGCTCATTTTCAAATATTAAAAACCAAATCAAATAATGTTAAAGTCTTCATTTGTACAGATTCATTTACATTCACGCGAATATTTTGCTTAATAAAAGTGAAAAGAGCTAAATACATGACGATCACAAGATAAACACTATCGCGTGTTCTCCACTGATTTAAAAACACATGAGATTAGTACTTATTGTTTTACTCGTAAAATTTCAGTAAAATTTTAAATTTAATAATTGAATAAAGATGTTCGAATGTTAAAAAGGCGCTCAAATGTTTTTTAAAAAAAAATATTTCACATGCATGTAATTTGAATTTAAATCAAAAGTATTTTGATTACCTCTCTGTTTTTGTTGCTCAAAACAAGCAACTTTCTCAATTAAAGTTTCTGTAAATAGGCTGCATTGCCAACAGCAAAGCGCAAGAACTCATTGGCTGGCGTCATAAGAATTAGTTTATCAAGTGACTATGAAATTAGGACGTTTATGAACTAATAGGCAATAAACAAGTGATTAAAGATATCTCGTGACTATGACGTCACATGAATTAAGCCCATTAGAGAGGAATCCATTCCTTCTACCACATTACATTAACTTTCACATCAAAGTATGTGTTAAAGTACATCACTGAATACGCATTGTAGTACATATTATCATTACCAATCCGACAAAAGAATAAAACTATTGTATTTAAATTAAATTTTTCTTCGTGTTTTATTTAAGTTTCCTTCACGCGTACATAATATTTGGAGATATATTTATCTATTTATCGCATTAACTACTAATTCTGATGAATTTGTCATTATTATATTTTTCCAAATATCCTAAGTTAAAGAAACACGTCCTTTGACACCACGGCTTAATACTTGCTATGTAACTCTTGCAACAAATAAAAAAAATTATAAATATTTTTTATTATTATTACACACAATGGCCCATGAATTAGAAGACATTTTTAATTGCATTTGAATGCGTGTTAGCGATGACACTGGCAAATTATTTTTCTTCTTTTTATGAAGTTGTTTACCTTGCGTTAGGGCAGATAGTGTAAGTAATGCACAACAGTGTTTTTCAGGAGGAAAGAAGAAAAATGGTAGAAGCGACATATACTTAAACATGTCCAAAAGAGCTTATTCATGGTTTCTATTTAGCAGGACATCGATTTCAAAGACAGAAAATCTCACTGGGATAAAGCATCACAAATCAAAGATTTTCAAGAGTTGGAATCAGAATCCGCATTCCTTCTTTAGAAGATTTAATTGTGGTAGGGGCATAGAGAGAATTTTCCAAAAGCATGATCGGCGTTGTCTTTGACGAATCCTGCGGCAGAACAGCACCTCTGCTGTACTTCAACTGACACGAATAATCAAATACTCTTCCCAAAACTTTTAATTCGAAGCATGCGCGGAGACTTAAGAAATGAAGTAATGCATAGTCGAGTGCCTGTGAAAAGTCCACTCTTTTGTGCTCAAAAAGCAAAAATTCGTTTGCAACAATAGTGTAGTGAAGGAGACAATGCACATGTTAGGAATGGAGGATAATGTGATCGGATGAATCACGCTACCCTTTATTTTCAATGATAGAAGACATTGTTTCGGTGAGAACTCCTCGAACATGCAACCAACTTGACGTATTGGCATTGTGTAAGGAACTCCTGGGAGTATCATGGTAAAGGGCATATTTTACTGGCATGGAAGCGGTGTCCTTGTGTGTCTCTAAGTCAGGGATAGCGAACCAGTGGTACGCGACAAAATATTTTGGGCACGCAGGTGATCAAAAAGGTTTACATTTATTTCAAAATAACAAGGTTCACTATGAAGTATTACGAACAAATGCGAGTAATCGATCGAGAGGAGGAGGTGAGCACGCTTGTTTGTTATCGTCTTACCTTAGTTAGATGGTGGAATACAGTTGCTTATAATGCAAAATTTGTCTATGTTTAGCACAGCCAATTTTGTTGTCACATCTGTATTTTAAAGTTTATTTGTGTTACATTTACGATTTTTAACTGTTATTTCATATGGCTAGTTCAGCAAAAGAACAAAAAGTGCAAAATGTTAAGTGTAAGAGAGAATTTCAAACTTAGTGAATCTAAAAAACATGGCTTTATTAGTAAAGGCGACAAATTGGTGTGTGTTTTATGTTCTGGGACAGTCATATGCCGATCATCGTCTGTAAAATGGCATTCTAAAACAAATCACACAAATCCTATTGTCAAAAACAACAAAGTAATTAATTGCTTAGAAACCATTTGGTAGATGACTCCTATTCTGTATGCATTCTTTTAAAAGATCTTACAATCCTAATATAAGCTATTTGTCATCCAATATGCAACAACAGGAGTCACACTAATGTTATTTAACACTATACAGTACGAAAAGTATTTTTTTCTTTGTAAAAAAAGAGTTTTGAGTTGTTAGTATTTGGTTTTATTTTTTTTCCAATAATCGTGAGTCAAAATAATTTGACGGCAAGTCTATACCTCGTTATACGCTTCTTTAGAAAAAATGGCACGTTGATCCATAAAATTTTGTCATTCCTGCTCTAGGGTAAGCAAACAGTCATACTGGAACAAAGTTTTTCCAATATTTTTATATAATAAATATATCTTGAACTTCTCATATTTATCAAATAATGGGTTCCTATTGTGAAAATGCTACAAATACATATTACAGAGAGGCAAAACGTCATATTTTTAAAAAATTTGTTTAAGTGTTTACTTGGTGCACTAAAGCATTTTGTAATCGGCATACATTTATTGTCGGGTTTCCTCACATAGCCTCTGTCACACTTGCACCCAGGGGTTTGCAAACGTTTAATTTACAATACTTTCATGATTCATGATATTTAATTTAGTGATTTTACACTTTTATATTATATACATTTTCATTTCATATATAAACTGAATAACTTCTTCATATGCTGAAAACTTTTTAACTCTACTTGTTATTATTATTATTGTTGTTTCCGTTTTTGCTTTTATATACTGTGTATATACAGAGAGAAAAGAAGAGAACTTCCTATTATTACATCTTTACCGCTACTGTTAAAGGTTTACCTGATCCCCTGGGACATTGTCCTTTTGGTATACATTTGCCATTGGGCCCTCTCACATGGCCTTCGTCACATATACATCCAGGTACGCAAATCTTCGGGCATGGAATGATTTTGTCATAGTTGGTACAGTTTTTCTGGCAATGAGCTAAGCATCTATCCCAGTGTTCGTGTTCGGGACATTTTTCTGCAAGTGCAATTATACTTTAGTTATTGCTTTCTTCGCATTATCATTTTTATATATTTCGTTAAATTTCATTTTAAAAAAATTCTGCACAAAAAATTTACAGTATAAGAGAATTCAGTAAAATCCTTTAAGTACGTAAAAATTATCAAATGAAATAATTTTAAGCAGAATATATAATGGGAGATAAAGAGAAGTTCTGTATTAAACCGAATTATTTAATGTCTTTAAAATATACAAACACATGATTCTGAAAAATAACATTTACACAAATGTAATATAGTTTCCTTATTCATAAAAATTGATATTAATGATCATCTTTTAATCTTAAAAGTTTAGTATTATTATAATAAAAAATTCAAAGTGAATAATATTTTATACATAAAAATTGCAATGGTTACAGCCAAAAGGAGTAGTATAATTAAGTGCGAGTTTGTTTTTACTTCTATGTTATTGTTGTTCAGAATACTCAACTTTCTCAATTAAAGTTTCTGTAACAAGCAAGAATTAGCAACAGCGAAGCGCAAGAACTGTTTGGCTGGAGGAACGTGAATTATTTTATCAAGTGACTATAAAATTAAGGAATATATGAACTGATAGGCTAGAAACAAGTGATTGCAGATATCTTGTGACTATGACGTCACATAAATTTAGCTTATTAGAGAGAAATCCATTACTATCACATTGCATTACTTTTTATATGAATGCATGTTTGACTATACTGAATACGCATTCTAGTAAATATTGTCCTTACAAATACAGCAAAATAATAAAAGTATTTATTTAAATTAAATTTTTCTTCATGTTTTATTTATGTTTCCTTCATACGTACGTTAGACTTACAAGTATATCTATCTAATTCTCACATTAACTACTAATTTTGATTAATTTATCATTATTTTGTTTTCCAGATTTCTAAAATTAAAGAAACATGTTCTTTGACACCACGGCTTAATACTTGCTATGTAACTCTTCCAACAACTAAGGCAAATTATGAACAATTGTCTTTTATTATTACATACACTGGCTTATGAATAAGATACCTTTGAGATTTTAATTTAAATGCATCTTAGAGATGATATAGGTAAATTCTTTTTTCTTTTTTAAGTAGTAGGCGTCCTTTTACTTAGACAGATAGTATAAGTTAGATACAACAGTGCTTTTCACGATAAATGAAGAAAAAATGGAAGAAACTATATATATTTAAACATGTCTAAAGCGATTTCTTCTCGGTTTCTTATTAGCAGGGGCGTCAATTTCAAAGACAGAAAATCTCACTGGGCCAAAGCAGCCAAATCAAAGGTTTTCAAGAGTTGGAATCCGAAGCCAAATTCCTTCTCTATAAGACGCAATTGTGGTAGGACCACAGTTTTCCAAAAGCATGAACGGAGTTGTCTTCGACGAATACTGCGGCAGAACAGCGACTCTGCTGTATTTCAAATGACACAAATCATCAAATACACTGCCCAAGAGATTTCAGTTTGATCCGTGAGCAGAGAATTGCAAAATGAAGTAAGGCATAGTCGAGTGACTGTGAAAAGACCAATCTTTTCTGCTTAAAATACAAACAAAATCGTTTACAACAATATTGTTGTGAAAGAAGACAATGGGCAGCTTAGGAATGGAGGATATTGTAGTTGGATGAATCCCGCTACACACTTTATTTTCCAATGATGGAAGACGTCGTTTTGGTGAGAACCCCACGAACCTGAAACCATCTTGATTTAATCACATTGTGTAAGGAACTGCTAGGAGTGTCATGATGAGGGGCATGTTTTGCTAGCATGGAAGTGGTATAATGATGTTTCTCACGGATAAGAAAACAGTCATGACATACCAAGATATTCTGGATAATCAAGAGCACCCTAAAATTTTGTACTTTTACCTGATGGTGAAGGATACTTTATAGTAGATGATGAAACTATATATCATGCCAGAAGTGTTCAAATTTCGTTCGTTAAATACCAGCTCTGATTTTCAACACTTTCCCTAGCTACTGTTTAGCTTAGATCTTAACTCCATATTAAGTGTGTATTATACGGTATAAAGACACATCCTGCTGCATGCTACTCTTCATTCTAATTTACAAGATTCAAAAAGCTGCATAGCCAATTTATGATATTCTCTGGGAAGGTAAATGCACCCTAAAATACATTAGACTCAATGTTCAAACGAATCAGAGCAGTTATTCGAGCCAAACGTAGTCCAATGAGAAATTGATCTCGGGTTTCTAATACATTGGCCAGTTTGTGTGCATAGCGGAATACCAAAACCTCTATATTGTTGTTAATTTAACTCTTTTATTTATATGTTTCCGCAAAAAATTAAAGATTTTAACTCTCGTAAAAGACGTAAATTCGTGGGTTTGATATGAAAACCGCATTTGATAATGGAACTCCATAAATAGTTTGCATCTGATTTCTCTTCAAATATTTCTATGACTACTTCCTGTTACAAATTCAGTAAACATTTATTTAGACTTAAAAAATATCCAAACTAAGGGATGCAGAGTAAAAGAGTGAAAAGTATGCAAGAGCCTTTCAAAATGTAATAATTTTAGTTCTTAAAACCCCATTGCGTATGCTAAAAATAAGATTTTTGTTGTAAAATTAAACCCTTCTCTTCCTACTGTTCATATTGCATCAGTTAATCTAAATTTTTAGTATGCTTTGCAAAAAATAAAGCAAAAATTTTATCTAAAAATCAAATTCTAAAAAAACAAAAAACGAGAAAGAGAAAGAAATTTGAGCATAATGGTACTTTATTGCTCAATTTTAAAGGTAGAAGTCACTAGAATTATTAGTTTTTAAAAAATGAAAGAACAATTAAGAAAACTATATAATAATTGTATTTCGATTTAAAGCACTATTCCACGCAGACATAATCAAATAATTCTTACGTTTTCGTTCTTCATAATAGTTATATTGATATTTTGGATGACGAATGGAATAAATGTTTTGCATACAAATATTGTTTCTTAGGAAAAAATTTCGGCGAAGATTTAAATTAACAAAATCATTATTTTACAGATAAACACTGTAGACTAAAGTGAACCTTTGTCTAAATAACATAACTTGATAAAAGACTCAATTATAAAATGTGAATTTCTACATTTTAAGGAATTTTGTTTATGAACGAGAAAAATAAGTTTAGAGAGCAACGCTCTTTAACATAATTAAAAAAATAGTTATTCCAAAACAAAACAAAAATTCCAGTATTTCAAATTTTCTAATTTAAAATTTTCTATGAGTTATTCCTTTTTCCATTCAAGGCATTTATCTTAAAAATGTAAAACACGAGGCAAAACTGTATTTTATAAACGAAAAGTTTTATTTTTTTTTTTTTTTCAAACAAAAATAAGTAGTTCCATAAAACATGATGCATACTAAATTCTATTGAAAATATACCATTATTATTCGCCAATTTTTTATGTCCTTGTAAAATGTTCCAAAATTTGACCTTAATAAGTATTTTTTCCTTGTAAACACAATACCAATTTTATTTCTACAGTAGTTATTTGTTGTCACCTTGGTAGCTTTATTAACTATTTTTGTAATGTCTCTTTTAAATATGTAACTCCCCAAATTGAAAAGAAATCTAATATACGTCCCTAATTCTTACACTTCTTATGGTTGTGTTATTGATATAACGATATAACCTACTTAATTTATTTCTCTCCTTTTTTTCAGCAGGTTATTTATTGGAACTCGATATTTATGCATTTTCTCTCCCCGTCTTAGCTTTCACATTCTTTCGAATACAGTAGAACGTCGTTTATCCGAATCAATTGGGACTGGACACCGTTCGGATACGTGAATGTTCGGATAACCGAAAACTGAATGCTATCCATGCAGTATGTAAAACTGGACACTATACGAATATTGAAAATTATTACTTGCGGGAAACGTATATGAAGAAAAAGAAAAATAAGTGTAAAATATCACAATTTTACCTTTATTGTGGGAAAAAGTCAATTATGTCTCGTTGTACCATGATATACCTTCATTTTTCGCTGCAAGGTATCTGATTATCTTGAGCAACAAAACTTTAATACGACAGCATTCTGATTGTTGCTTGTACCATTCCATAACTGTTTCTAGCGCAGAAACCATGTTTAGAATTTGATGGATTCTTTTTTATGTCACGAATTGTTGAATTTTCAACATTATAAAACTAGTGCTAGAAACGCTCTACTTTTTCCCTTCGCGAGACAATAAATATTTTGCATTTGATCTCTATGTTCAAGTCCTTGCGCTTCCGTATTGAATTGGAAACCATAGCAGTTCACAACTGAATAAAAGAGCAGGTAAACATCCTCTCACTTGCAAACAAACTGACTTAATATTTTGCGCAGGTGTTTTCCAAGTCACACATCAGAAATTCCCCAAATGTTCCTGAACTTGCGTTTTCCCGTCATTTTTGGCCTCACGCGAAGCAACTGTTGAGCATTGCACTGTTTGAAAACGTATTATTATACATACATGTAGTAGACAAGAAAACTGGTCCTGATATTTAACGCTCCGGATAATAAACGTTCGGATAAACGACGTTCTACTGTACTAAAAATGTTTGTTTTTTTGCCTTATATTATAAATGCCTTTTATTAGCATTTAAATAAGGCACCTTGTTTTTCTAATATTTTAACACTTTTTTTATTATAAAACAGAGCTTATTCACTTTTTTACGCATTTCTATTTTCTGCTTTTATGTTATAGAAATGCAACTTGCGTAATATATAGCACATAGATTACTGATTACTTCATTATTTAAAAAATTACAGTTTAGGATACAATCATTTGAATTTTTACCTTCAGATCTAGGAGGGCATTTATCAACTGAGATGCATTCACCATCGAGTCCCTCAACAAAACCATCTTCACAAACACATCCAGGTACACAGATTCTCGGACAGGGAATCACTTGGTCGTGGTTTTCACAATTTTTTTGACATACTGGATTAGCTCCACAATGACTAAATTTAGTGTTTTCTTTTACACATTCATTATCTGCAAAAGGAGTATGAAGAACACATAATATATTAATTAAAATTGTATATGCTACACGTTTACCTGATGTATAAATTAACATCATTTGAATACATAATATGTGAAGAAAAATAAATAGTCCGTATTAATTCATACATAGGAGCCTACGTAATAAATGATTTACACTTTCTTATTTCTTACTTTCACCAAGTTTTATCAAGGTAGTATCATATCAAATGATATGAAAATAATCTTATTAGAAAAGTTTTAACAAGATAGCAAAAGTCCATTTAACTCTCATTTAAATTTAATTCAAATCTCATCAAAATAAGAAATATATTGTTATATTGATTAACAAATGAGAGAGAGAGAGACATTGATATGTACCAATACAAAAATTGTTAAAGCCATATCACATTTAATTTTAAATTTCTAAAATTAGAAACATTCTATAAATACTTAGGTTTCTAATTAAAAAACTTATTTAAATTTTTAATTATTAATTTTTTTCATTGAAAAATAATACAATTCAAAAACCTATTATTGCACAAAGAATATACCTTCCTTCATAAAAAAACTACCAAAGATTAATTTTGATGCTCATTTTCAAATATTAAAAACCAAATCAAATAATGTTAAAGTCTTCATTTGTACAGATTCATTTACATTCACGCGAATATTTTGCTTAATAAAAGTGAAAAGAGCTAAATACATGACGATCACAAGATAAACACTATCGCGTGTTCTCCACTGATTTAAAAACACATGAGATTAGTACTTATTGTTTTACTCGTAAAATTTCAGTAAAATTTTAAATTTAATAATTGAATAAAGATGTTCGAATGTTAAAAAGGCGCTCAAATGTTTTTTTAAAAAAAAAATATTTCACATGCATGTAATTTGAATTTAAATCAAAAGTATTTTGATTACCTCTCTGTGTTATTGTTGCTCAAAACAAGCAACTTTCTCAATTAAAGTTTCTGTAAATAGGCTGCATTGCCAACAGCAAAGCGCAAGAACTCATTGGCTGGCGTCATAAGAATTAGTTTATCAAGTGGCTATGAAATTAGGACGTTTATGAACTAATAGGCAATAAACAAGTGATTAAAGATATCTCGTGACTATGACGTCACATGAATTAAGCCCATTAGAGAGGAATCCATTCCTTCTACCACATTACATTAACTTTCACATCAAAGTATGTGTTAAAGTACATCACTGAATACGCATTGTAGTACATATTATCATTACCAATCCGACAAAAGAATAAAACTATTGTATTTAAATTAAATTTTTCTTCGTGTTTTATTTAAGTTTCCTTCACGCGTACATAATATTTGGAGATATATTTATCTATTTATCGCATTAACTACTAATTCTGATGAATTTGTCATTATTATATTTTTCCAAATTTCCGAAGTTAAAGAAACACGTCCTTTGACACCACGGCTTAATACTTGCTATGTAACTCTTCCAACAAATAAAAAAAAATTATAAACCATTTTTTTTATTACACACAATGGACCACGAATTAAAAGACTTTGATATTTGGATTTGAATGCGTATTAGAGATGAAACAGGCAAATTATTTTTCTTCTTTTTATGAAGTTGTTTACCTTGTTTTTAGACAGATAGTGTAAGTAAGATACAGCTGTGCTTTTCAGAAGAAACGAAGAAAAATGGAAGAAGCGACATATACTTAAACATGTCCAAAAGAGCTCATTCAGGGTTTCTATTTATCAGGACATTGATATCAAAGACAGAAAATCTCACTGGGATAAAGCATCACAAATCAAAGATTTTCAAGAGTTGGAATCAGAATCCGCATTCCTTCTTTAGAAGATTTAATTGTGGTAGGGGCATAGAGAGAATTTTCCAAAAGCATTCTCGACGTTGTCTCTGACGAATCCTGCGGCAGAACAGCACCTCTGCTGTACTTCAACTGACACGAATAATCAAATACTTTTCCCAAAACTTTTAATTCGAAGCATGCGCAGAGACTTAAGAAATGAAGTAATGCATAGTCGAGTGCCTGTGAAAAGACTAATCTTTTCTGCTTAAAATACAAAAAAATCGTTTGCAACAATAGTGTAGTGAAATTAGACAATGCACATCTTAAGAATGGAGTTTAATGTGATCGGATGTGAATCACGCTTTTACTTTCAATGATGGAAGACGTCGTTTAGGAGAGAACTCCTCGAAGATGAAAACATCTTGATATACTTGCATTGTTTAAGGAACTGCTGGGAGTATCATTGTAAGGGGCATATTTTACTGGCATGGAAGCGGTGTCCTTGTGTGTCTCTAAGTCAGGGATGGCGAACCAGTGGTACGCGACAAAATATTTTGGGCACGCAGGTGATCAAAAAGGTTTACATTTATTTCAAAATAACAAGGTTCACTATGAAGTATTACGAACAAAAGCGAGTAATCGATCGAGAGGAGGAGGTGAGCACGCTTGTTTGTTATCGTCTTACCTTAGTTAGATGGTGGAATACAGTTGCTTATAATGCAAAATTTGTCTATGTTTAGCACAGCCAATTTTGTTGTCACATCTGTATTTTAAAGTTTATTTGTGTTACATTTACGATTTTTAACTGTTATTTAATATGGCTGGTTCAGCAAAAGAACAAAAAGTGCAAGATGTTACGTGTAAGAGAGAATTTCAAACTTAGTGAATCTAAAAAACATGGCTTTATTAGTAAATGAGACAAATTGGTATGTTTTTATGTTCTGGAACAGTAATATGCAGATCGTCGTCTGTAAAATGGCTTTCAAAAATTAATCACAAATCCTGTAGTCAACCAAAGCAAAAATAATTAATTGCTTAGAAACCATTTTGATGATGACTCCAATTCAGTATGCATTCAACTGAAAGATCTTATAATCCTAATATAAGTTATTTGTCATCCAATATGCAACAACAGGAGTCACAATAATGTTACTTATAACTATACAGTAACATTTATAACTATACAGTACAAAAAGTTTTTTTTTTCGTTGTAAATAAAGAGTTTTGAGTTGTTAGTATTTAGTTTTACTATTTTTTCAATAATTGCAAGTCAAAATAATTTGACGGCACGTCCAGACCTTGTTATACGCTTTTTTAGAAAAAATGGCACGTTGATCCATAAAGTTTTGCCATCCCTGCTCTAGGGTAAGCAAACAGTCATACTGGAAGAAAGTTCTTCCAATATTTTTATATAATAAATATATCTTGAATTTCTCATATTTATCAAATAATGGGTTCATATTGTGAAAATGCTACAAATACATATTACAGAGAGGCAAAACGTCATATTTTTAAAAAATTTGTTTAAGTGTTTACTTGGTGCACTAAAGCATTTTGTAATCGGCATACATTTATTGTCGGGTTTCCTCACATAGCCTCTGTCACACTTGCATCCAGGGGTTTGCAAACGTTTAATTTACAATACTTTCATGATTCATGATATTTAATTTAGTGATTTTACACTTTTATATTATATACATTTTCATTTCATATATAAACTGAATAACTTCTTCATATGCTGAAAACTTTTTAACTCTACTTGTTATTATTATTATTGTTGTTTCCATTTTTGCTTTTATATACTGTGTATATACAGAGAGAAAGGAAGAGAACTTCCTATTATTACATCTTTACCGCTACTGTTAAAGGTTTACCTGATCCCCTGGGACATTGTTCTTTTGGTATACATTTGCCATTGGGCCCTCTCACATGGCCTTCGTCACATATATACATCCAGGTACGCAAATCTTCGGGCATGGAATGATTTTGTCATAGTTGGTACAGTTTTTCTGGCAATGAGCTAAGCATCTATCCCAGTGTTCGTGTTCGGGACATTTTTCTGCAAGTGCAATTATACTTTAGTTATTGCTTTCTTCGCATTATCATTTTTATATATTTCGTTAAATTTCATTTTAAAAAATTCTGCACAAAAAAATTTACAGTATAAGAGAATTCAGTAAAATCCTTTAAGTACGTAAAAATTATCAAATGAAATAATTTTAAGCAGAATATATAATGGGAGATAAAGAGAAGTTCTGTATTAAACCGAATTATTTAATGTCTTTAAAATATACAAACACATGATTCTGAAAAAGTAACATTTACACAAATGTAATATAGTTTCCTTATTCATAAAAATTGATATTAATGATCATATTTTTAATCTTAAAAGTTTAGTATTATTATAATAAAAATTCAAAGTGAATAATATTTTATACATAAAAATTGCAATGGTTACAGCCAAAAGGAGTAGTATAATTAAGTGCGAGTTTGTTTTATTTCTATGTTATTGTTGTTCAGAATACTCAACTTTCTCAATTAAAGTTTCTGTAACAAGCAAGAATTAGCAACAGCGAAGCGCAAGAACTGTTTGGCTGGAGGAACGTGAATTATTTTATCAAGTGACTATAAAATTAAGGAATATATGAACTTATAGGCTAGAAACAAGTGATTGCGAGATATCTTGTGACTATGACGTCACATAAATTTAGCTTATTAGAGAGAAATCCATTACTATCACATTGCATTACTTTTTATATGAATGCATGTTTGACTATACTGAATACGCATTCTAGTAAATATTGTCCTTACAAATACAGCAAAATAATAAGGCAAGTATTTATTTAAATTAAATTTTCTCTTCATGTTTTATTTATGTGTCCTTTCCAGACAATGGGCAGCTTAGGAATGGAGGGATATCTAGTTGGATTCTCACATTAACTACTAATTTTGCAATTAATTTATCATCATTTTGTGAGAACCCCACGAACCTGAAACCATCTTCATTTAATCCAGTGTTTCTCAAAGTGAGGGGCGCGCCCCCCTGGGGGGCGTGATGACCCTACAAGGGGGAGGCGGGCATATCGAAAATTTAAAAAAAAAATTTTTTTTAAATAACCGGAAAGAGAAGTGAAACAAAATGCTTTCTTCCATAATAAAAAAAAATACACACAACAACACTGACAAAATTTATGTTTATTATCTGGCTTTTTTCCGTCATCAAATAGCTATCTTTGATCCCAAAACCAAATTAAAGAAAAAAAAACATTTCGTTTTATTTGCTGTATTTCCTCAATGAGAGATTTTTTTTTATTACGTTTTAACATAAAATATTACTCGTTAAAAGAAAAAACGAAACCCAGGCCCTGAGAAAAATTCTAAGAAGATAAACAATTCATCACTGTTATTATTATTGAAATACTGTACATTAGTTGTAGAAAAAGAAAAGGAAGACATGATTCATTTTTCAGCCAGGCTGCATAGTACGTTTGCTAATCATTTGATTGACCTTCAATCTTATGGTATGGTTATTCAATATTATTTCCGTCCCATCTTTTATGCGTTTGCTTTTCGCTTAGGGAAATTGTACATAATAGAGTTTCACGATATTTAGAAAAGAATTGATTGATTTAACATTTCTGTAATATTAGTGAAAAGTGTCTGATTTGCGTCCTTTATTATGGTCTTGTACTTTTGAATCATTATTTCAGTTTTATTGGATTTTTTCTCAAATCATCAAAGAATTGAATAGTCCTTGAAAGAAGGTAAGTATACTTTCTGTAAAATTAAAATATTCACTGGAATTCCGATTTGTATCGTGTACAGTAAAAATAATTATAAGCAAATGAGTGGGGTGACTGAGTCCCCCCGCACTACCATTAGCGTTAGTATCGAATACGCGCCTGCTCCCGGGTTAAAACATTTTGAAGTCTTCTCACTTTAAATGTTAAAAAGTAACACAATTATTCATAGGAATTTTATATTCTTTTTCATTATTTAACATTAATTCTAAATGCTAATTCTATGAGGTTTAAAATTACAGTCCTTTTAAACAGTTATTTACAATTATAGCATTTATCTAAAAAAAAATCATTTTACATTTTTGTATACAATGTCGTGCACGCAGTTTTACTCTTCTTACAGTTCAGCTATTATATCAAGAATAATGTTTTATTTTTTTTAAAAAAATGAACTCGTGTGAAGAGTCGGTGTTTCAGCCAGTATAAATTTAATGTATCAGTACTGAAGAAAGTATTTTATAAATAATTTCTTATTACTAAATTTGGCTGCAGTACCCGAGTGGTATAGGTATCGGATCGTGACTTGCCTTGGCACGAGTTCGAGCCCATAACCATTAAAGACCCACCGTGTAGGGCAGCGATGCACGTTAAATTTGTCGAGAGCTGAAACGTCCTCCCAATGGTGTGGTGTGGTAGTTAGGAGAGAGGTGAGCCAGCTCAGGTGTCATCCACGTCACTTGACCATAGTTCAATATTACGTGGTCCGTCGTCAAAAGCCCTCGTGCAGCGGAACAGTTCGACGTTAATATTCAATCAATCAATCAAACAATCTTATTACTAAATTAAGAACAAGTTTGATAATTATTAGGGACTTCCACGGGCTTGTCTTGTAGAGGAAAGTTTTTCAAAGGAAGGTTTAATATCAGAAATTGACACTTAAAGAGTTATTTTTCTATATTTAGCTGAGATCTATATTTTGTCTTCAAAGCATCTACTGCAGAATATCCGGTTTAACAAAGGTAGGATGTTGAAAATGGTATAATAGTATACGAAGTGCTTTTGTTTTCAGTACAGATAATTCCTCATCCACCTCTACTCAAAATTCAAAGAGCGATTTATTACAAAATTGCCTTTTAATTTTTCGCTGGATGTGAAATCTATGAAGATTTCTTCTTCGGAAGTTGAGAGCCCTTCTGGAGAATCGTGAAATAGATCCCTAATCCACTCGTAACTTGCTACCAAACTGTCCTCATCCAGAAAATACTTTTTAAAATTCTTTGCCAACATAGCTAAATGATTTTACATGTTTTAAAAACAACTTTCACATGTTGTTCTACAGATTTGTAAGTTTTAACACATATCGAGCTGGGGGTTTTTTTTCCATCATTTACTTCAGTAATGGTAAATCCAAAATTTAAGTATTTTTGAGAAGATCGCCTTGATTTAATTTTCGGAACCATGCTCGTTCGTCTGTGTACTTGTTGATTCTTTATTATCATCGAATGTTTGCTTGCGACTTAAAAATGTATGTATGATTTGGTTTCCATCTACTGCCGTAAATACTTAATTACCGTGAATTACAATTAACGTGCAAATTAAAAAATGTACATTCAAGCTAGATTCGGTAGCTATAGGAGAATCGAGTCAACCAAAACTGACTGGAATTGTACGAGGAAAAGCACTTTTACATGTTTTGCGCAGGCGTCCGATAGGTTGCCCAGACTCACGCAAACGTACCCTATAATACCAGATGTGATGGATATGATAGAGAGCAACATTGACTATACTATTTTTCTAAAGACATTTGTACTTGGAGAAATGAATGCTGAAGGAAATAAATCATTAATTAAATGTATCATTTTGCGATCTGTTCCAATTTAAAAATCAGAGAAAGAAAAATAACATAATAATAAGTAAGTAATATATTTTTTTAAAAATTTTCTTAAAATATATATTTCTTAAAAGTTACATATACACAAAATTTTATATACTTATCGTATTAATTTGAATGGTTTATAAATAAGATCGTATTGTAACTTTAGCGCCTCTCTCTCAAAGTGCATTTTTATTGCAGTAAATACAGTATTGTTGTACAGGGGGGGGCGCGACAAAAATTATGATTGAAAATTGGGTCACCAGTATTGAAAGTTTGAGAAACACTGATTTAATCACATTGTGTAAGGAACTGCTAGGAGTGTCATGATAAGGGGCATGTTTTGCTAACATTGAAGTGGTATAATGATGTTCCTCACGGATAAGAAAAAGGCCATGACATACCAAGATATTCTGGCAGATCAAGAGCACCCTAAAATTTTGTCCTTTTACCTGATGGTGAAGGAAATTTTATAGTCGATGATGAAACTATATATCACGCCAGAAGTGTTCAAATTTGGTTCGTTAAATATCAGCGGTGATTTTCAACACTTTCCCTAGCAATCGTTTAGCTTAGATCTTAAATCCATATTAAGTGTGTATTATACGGTGTAAAGACACATCCTGCTGCATGCTACTCTTCAACTTTATTTACAAGATTCAAAAAGCTGCATAGCCAATTTATGATATTCTCTGGAAAGGTAAACGCACCCAAGAATAAATTAGACTCAATGTCCAAAAGAATCAGAACATTTATCCCAGCAAAAAGAAGTCCAATAAGAAATTGATCTCGGGATTCTACTTCATTGTCCAGTGTGTGTACATAGTGGTTGATTGATTGATTGAATATTAACGTCGCACTGTTCAGCTACACGAGGGCTTTTGGCGACGGACCACGTAATTTTGAACCATGGTCAAGTGACGTGGACGACACCTGAGCTGGCACCCCCTCTCTAACTACCCACACCACACCAACGGGAGGACGTTTCAGCTCTCAACAGATTTAACGTGCATCGCTGCCCTACACGGCGGGTCTTTAGTGGTACTGGGCTCGAACCCGTGACAAAGCAAGCCACGGTCCTATACCTATACCACTCGGCTACCGCGGCCACTGTGTACATAGTGGAATACCAAAACCTCTATATTACATGTAAATTTAGCACTTTTATTTATATGTTTTCGCAAAAAATTAATGATTTTAACTTTGGTCAAAGAAGTAAATTCGTAGGTTTGATATGAAGACCGCATTTGATAAAGGAACTCCATAAATTGTTTGCATCTGTTTTCTTCTGAAATATAAATGACTTCTTCCTGTTACAAATTCAATAAGCCTCTATATGACTTTGAAAAGCCTCCCATCTATCGGTTTCAGAGTAAAAGATTGAAATGTATGCAAAAGCCTTCCAAAATATTATAAATATAATTCTTAAAACCCCTATGCATATGCTGAAAATATGTGATAAAAATAACATATTTTGTAAAATTAAAACCTTCCCTTCTTACTTTTCATGTTGCATCAATTAAGCTAAATTTTTAGTATGCTTTGCGAAAATTGAAGCGACAAATTTTATTTACAAATCAAATTCTAAAAAGACGACAAACGAGAAAGACAAAGAAATGAGAACATAAGGGTACATTATAGCTCAATTTTGAAGAAAGACGTCACTGAAGTTAATAGTTTAAAAAAATGAAAGAACAAAATTAAGAAATTTATATAATAATTGCATTTCGATTTTCCGCATTGTTCTACGCACACATAATCAAATACTTCTTTCGTTTTCGCTTGATATAATATTACCTACTTAATTTATTTCTCTCTTTTTTTTCAGCTCGTAATTTGATTTGAACTCGATATTTATTCATTTTCTCTCCCAGTCGTACCTTTCACATTCTTTCGAATACAGTAGAACGTCGTTTATCCGAATCAATTGAGACTGGACACCGTTCGGATAACCGAAAACTGAATGCTCTCCATGGAGTATGTGAAACTGTACACTATACGAATATTGAAAATCACATCACTTGCGGGAAATGTGCTTGAAGAAAAAGCAAAAAAAGTGTAAAATATCGCAAATTTACCTTTAGTTTGGAAAATAGTCACTTATTTCTTGTTGTACCATGATATACCTTCGTTTTTTCGCTTCAAGGAATCTGATTCTCTTGAGCAGCAATAGTTGAGTACGACAGCAGTCCGATTGTTGCTTGTACCACTCCATAGCTGTCTCTAACGCAGAAACCGCGTCAGCATTTGATGGACCCTTTTTTATGTCACGAATTGTTTAATTTTCAACATAATAAAACTCTGCTAGAGACGCTCCACTTTCTCCCTTCGCGAGGCGGTTCAATATTTTAACTTTTGTCTCAATGTTCAAGTCGTTGCGCTTCCGTTTTCAATTCGAAGCCATAGCAGTTCACAACTAAACAAAAGAGCAAGTATACACTCTCTCACTTGGAAACAAACTGACTTAATATTTTGCGAAGGTGTTTGCCAAATCACACAACAGAAATTCCCAAATATCCCTGAACTTGGGTTTTTCCGTCATTTTTGGCTTCACCGACGCAACTGTTGAGCATTGCAATATTTGAAAACGTATTCATATACATACATGTAGTAGACAAAAAAACTGGTCCCAATATTTGAAGCTCCGGATAAGAAACGTTCGGATAAACGACGTCCTACTGTAATACAAATGTTGTTTTTTTGCCTTATATTATAAATGCCTTTCATTAGCATTTAAATAAGGCACTTTGTTTTTCTCATATTTTAACACTTTTTTTTTATTATAAAACAGAGCTTATTCACTTTTCTACTCATTTCTATTTTCTGCTTTTATGTTATAGAAATGCAACTTGCGTAATATATATAGTACATAGATTACTGATTACTTCATTATTTAAAATATTACAGTTTAGGATACAATCATTTGAATTTTTACCTTCAGATCTAGGAGGGCATTTATCAACTGAGATGCATTCACCATCGAGTCCCTCAACAAAACCATCTTCACAAACACATCCAGGTACACAGATTAGCGGACAGGGAATCATTTGGTCGTGGTTTTCACAATTTTTTTGACATACTCGATTAGCTCCACAATGACTAAATTTAGTGTTTTCTTTTACACATTCATTATCTGCAAAAGGAGTATGAAGAACACATAATATATTAATTAAAATTGTATATGCTACACGTTTACCTTAACATCATTTGAATACATAATAATATGTGAAGAAAAATAAATAGTCCGTATTAATTCATACATAAGAGCCTACGTACTAAATGATTTACACTTTCTTATTTCTTACTTTCACCACGTTTTATCAAGGTAGTATCATATCAAATGATATGAAAATAATCTTATTAGCAAAATATTAACAAGATAGAAAAAGTCCCTAAATCTCATTTAAATTTAATTAAAATCTCATCAAATTAAGAAATATTTTAATATATTAATTAACAAATGACTTAGATATGAACCAATGCAAAATTTCGAAAATCATATCACTTTTAATTGCAAATTTCTAAAATTGAAAACATTCTTTAAGCACTCAACTTTCTAAACTAAAAGTTTATTTAAAATTTTAATTATAATTTTTTTTCTTTGAAAAAATATATAATTCAAAAACCTACTATTACACAAAGAATTTACCTTTATTCATAAAAAATTACAAAAGATTTTTTTATGCTCATTTTCAACTATTAGAAAGTAAATTAGATAGTGTTAATAGTCTACATTTTTGTGTAGTTTCAGTTATATTATCAGGAATATTTTCCTTAATACCACTGAAATAAGCTAAATGCAGAACGATCACAAGATACATGGAATTACGTAATCTACATTGCATTAAAAACAGACATTAGATTTGTACTTGCTGTTCTACTCATAAAATTTGGATAAAGTTTCAAATTTGGTAATTGAACAAAGTAATTGAATATTAAGAACCTTCAAAAAGTTTTAAAGCAATTAATATAATATATACATCTTCTTTTAAATCAAGAGCATTTTATTTACCTATGTGTGTTATTGTGGTTGAAAAATGTGCAACTTTCTCAAAGAAATTTCCTTTAAGGGGACGCGGTACGATTTAAACAAAAATCTTTGATTTTATGGTTTTTATAGTTTTTTTCCTTGTAACCTATGTATATGCAATACGTAAGACAGAATATTTACTCAAAATATCACAAAAAGCAATCCATTTAATTTTTTTTTTTTTAAATTAAAAATTTATGAGGTAATTTTAAAACGCTACTCTTCGTACAATAATTGACGCACACACAGAAATTTGATTTACATATTTGTCAAACCATGTACAACAAAAGTTGGTATGGGTTTGGGGATAACATGATTCAAATTCCTAAAAAAAATATTTTATGAACTATGAAAAAATCCCTAAAAAACGTATAAATTCTAAGTTCAAATATTTTTAAAAAAATAAGTATTGCTTTGATTCAAAAATACATACCAACTTTTATTATATAAAGTTGGTATGTATTGCTTTGATTCAAAAATACATACCAACTTTTATTATATATATTAATAGCAATCTATAAAAAAAATTCAAAACATTTCATGCAATAGAAAAAAAAGTCTTAGCATTTTAAATGAAAGAAAACAAACGATTTTTTTGTTCCGAGATAAATCAATTTAAAGTTTTTATTTACTGTAAAAAGATATATATATAAGTGCAATAAAATTACTAAAAAAGTACTGTATGTACTACATGCACATGATAAAAATTTTATAAAGTTATTATATGAAAATTTTATAATTTTATATGTTTAAAATTTAAAATTTTCAGTACCTTACATTTTTAAAAAATTGCGATAAATAACATACGAACCCATTTCACGATGATTTCAAAATAATTCTAGTTAACATCTTCATATTTTTTTTACATTTATGTTTAAAAAAACCCAGGACTATATGTAATCCCTTCTTTTTTCTTTGAATATTTTTCTTTTCGCATATTGGCTAGTTTTACTTTTCGACGTGCTATGCGAAAAGCAAGATTACTTTGGCGATTTCTTTCTTTTTTACGTCTGTAATCACGTGTGGCAGCAATTTTTACTGCTTCTTCACCAAGATCCAAATTTGCTGCCTTTTGTATTTCTTTTAAGGCTTTCAAAGTACCAAAGTTATACTCTGATACCGCCTCAGAAACAGCTATATTTACACGTCGTGATTTCGTTGAAGTTTCCTTAGAGCACTTACTCCAAATCACGCTATGCAAACTCTCGTTGCTGTTCCGAGTCAGACATCTGGCACATCCTTTCAAAAGACTATCAGAAGCTAACCTTTGATATATTGGAACAATTTTTGTCAAATAATCTGGATTTATTGGTGTTCCAATATTAAACTTATGTGGTGCAGGTTTTTCACATTTAGCTAAGATTCTTCGATAAAAACACCACGAATCTTTGCCAGGAGGTTATTTCATGTGCATTGGATTTTTATCTGTCGAGATACTGTGATAAAGCGTGGCATATATGGATTTTTTCATGCCCTGAATATCTCCTTTATTTTCCAGAATAGCTTTCTGATAGTACTGCGTTAGTTTTTTTATCGTTGTTTCTTTTAGACTGCCATAAGATTTTCCTCCTAAAGTGATACCTTTAGCTCTCCAATCTTTCACAAGATTGCGTAAGCTGGTGCCTAACCTTTTGCTTACGTGATTAATACACTCCTCTTTTAAAATCTCAACGTCTGGTCCATATATTTTTAGGCTATTTTAAAATTTATGAGTTTTAGCATCAACATCAGATAACAATGTTGTGTAACGGAAACCACATGCTTCTGATCGAGACCAAATTTTAGCTGCAGCCTTCATTTCCATTGCTCCTGATGTCTCAACGTGGTTAATCTGGCAGGAATTTTTGTGGCCAGAATACCAAACATCGTATTCAGCTGTAGTTTCGCCTAATTCATTTTTCGCACTTATACATGTTGGACAGTACTTGCTCATAATTTCATAGTCAATAACATATCCTGTTAAAGTGTCAACTACACATCCAATACCGATTTGGGATGTGTGTCCTCGGGTCAACCATGTCCCATCAAATGAAACAGCAATATCAGTAATAGTATTTGACCCATTTTGATCCAGTTTTCTGTATGCATTTTGAACGCTGTTATGTACATAGTTCAACACAGTTTGGGAAGCAAGAAAGTATGCTGAGTTGATGTAACATTTAATTTCATTAAAAGTTTTACTTGACATCAAAGGCATATTGAGAAACATGCAAAATTTTTCAACCAATGCATGGCCCCCACTGATTGCAAGAAATGCTTGAACAGCACGAACATTCACATCGAAAGGTGTAGAAGTATTTGGTTTTTTTTCAAGTCTTGGAGATGTAAAGCATTCCATTTTTTGCTCAGAACATGTTTTGCACACCAGTTTCAATTGATGAGAAAATCCATATTTATGTCCAAATTCAAGTTTTAAAGTTGACTGGTTGCAGCTACCACAAAAAGTATACTTGAAAATATCACACAAGGCATTTTTGTCAACAATTATGTAACTTGGTCCATCATAGGTATCAGCAACATTTTCTTGTTCTAGTACACTTTTTTCTTGCATAGAAACTCTTTCATTTTTAAAAATGCTATCACCACTTGAGAGTTGAGCAACATTTGAATTGTGCTCTGAAATACCATATTGTTTTCAGTTTTTGTTTTAGTACACCATCGCTTTTGAATACTCAATTTACTTGATTTGTTTTTCCTCTTCGTACGAGGCATGTTTCACTATTAAAAGTGCTGTATTAGAATACGTTTATACATATAAAAAAACTGATAAACTGATAACGATAAAATCATTAGTCTTGAAAAAGACTTTTTTTTTGGTTAACCGAAACTAAAATTTCAAAAATATGAAATAAAAATTAGCAGAATAAAGAATGCAGTATAGCTCAACGAATGTAAACAAACATTAAGAATGGATTACAATCTCTTCACGTTATTTCAAAACTGCTTAACTGTGAAATTAGAATTAATTAATTTGGCTAGAAAATGAATAGTGCGTCTGCTAGAGCAGAATGATGTCAGAATGTAAATTCTGACGAGCATATTAGTTATCATAACTTTAATTTTTTTTTTTATTTAGAGCTCTGAAATTTTGTGAGATAATAGAGAAACGTATAAGGAATAACTTAGGCAAAAAATATTTTTTTGATTTTTTGACCGATTTTCGTCAATTGAATCGTACCGTGTCCCCTTAATAAACAAAACTTGGCAACAGCGAAGCGCAAGAACTGATTGGCTGAAGTCATGGGATTGAATTTATTAAATTGCTATGAAATTACTTAAATTTTTGAACTGATTCGCTGTAAATACATGATAGTAGATATCTCGTGTCTATGACTTCATATGAATTTATCCCATATATATCGAATTCACTACTTGTATTACATTGCATTCCTTTTACATCTAAGTATGTTTGATGACACTGAATATGCATTGGAGTAAATATTATCATAACAAATACGACAAAAGAATAAAACTATTTCATTTAAA
This sequence comes from Trichonephila clavipes, assembly GCA_019973935.1. NCBI lineage: Eukaryota > Metazoa > Arthropoda > Arachnida > Araneae > Nephilidae > Trichonephila > Trichonephila clavipes. Next base: position 706,262 of record BMAU01021362.1, read on the forward strand.
GTAAATTGTTCTCCGTATTTTGTTTATGTTTACTTCATACATTACTTACAGAATATCTTTCTAATTCTCGCACTAAATTTTAATTCTGAAAGATGTATCTCTCATTCCCATTTCTTATCATTATTTTATTTTTTCAGAATTCTGAGAATAAAGAAACATGTTCTTTGGCACCGCAACTTAATACTTGCTATGCAGCTCTTCCAAAAATAAAACAAATAATAAACAGTTTTCTCATATTATTATACACTCTGGAAAATGAATTAGAAGAGTAGAATGGCCATCGGGGCACTTGATCTCTGATGAGGTCTTATTTCCTTATATTTGGGGTTGTTGTTGAACATTGATGATATTACTTGGCATGACTAATTGGATGGTTAGAAAAAATAATAAAAAGAATTTTAAAAATTAAAGGTTAAAATTATATAAATGTTAATAATTGTAACCTTTAGAATTTGAAAAATAAAATTGTTGGAGCTGATTTTTGTTTGCTTTGAAATGTGAGAAGTAGTGTATCATGTTGATCGAGTCTAACTCCGTTGCCAAAAACTAGCAAACGGAGAACTTAGTCATTTGGTGTTGGGTCAATTCGCTCACCAGCCGAAAGAAACCCAACACTTAATCCGTTTAATTCTAACTGAAAAAAAAAACACCAAAACTGTCTAGTTGTATGCTGCTTAGGGGAACAGAGAGCACTCGCCCAATCAAGTAACTGCGTTTCGTTAGAGGGTGTGTCCTGGAATTTAGAAGAGAATCGGAGTTTGTGGAGCCAATGAATTAGAAGTGTTTTGAGAATTACATTTGAATGCGTGTTAGGGGCGCATTATTTGAATGCAAATGCTTTTTTTATGAAGTAGGTTACCTTGTTTTTTGACAGTTAGTACAAGTAAATTGTAACAGAGCTTATCGGGATGCATGAATGGTAAAAACGACAGATCTTTCACCATTTAAAAAGGGTTATTATTGCTATCCGTTTACCAGGGGCCTCGATTTCGAAGACAGAAATTCTCACTGGGTTCTCAAACGCAGTCCGGTGCCTATGAGAAAACCAACAATTTCTGCTCAAAATGCAAAATTTTGTTTGCAGTGCTTTGGGGTAATGAATACACTGAACATCTTAGGAATGGAGGATAATGGGAAATGATTAATCCCGCTACACCATATTTTGCACTGAGGGAAGACGTCGTCGGTGAGATCCCTACTAATAAGAATCCATCTTGACTTACTCGCACTATGTAAGTATCTGGTGAGAGAATGATGATATGAGCATGTTCTACTGGCATGGAAGTGGTGTCCTGATGTTTCTCTAGAGTAAGCAAACAGCCATGACATACCAAGATATTCTGGCAGATCATGTGCACCCTACAATGTTATTATTTTACCCTGATGAGGAAGAATATTTCATAGTCGGGGATGCAATTATATATCATGCCAGAAGTGTTCAAAGTTAGTTCGCTGAATATCAGGCTGACTTCCAAAACCTTCCCTGGCTACCGTTTAGCCCGGATCTTAACTCCATAGAAAAGATGGAGGTAGTGTGGAAAGACACATCCTATAATACTCCCCTCTTCCATTTAATTTAAAAAATATAAATGGCTGCATGGCCAGTGCAAGTTATTATCTGTAAATATACTCAAAAATTATGTAGCAATGCCCAAAAGAATTAGAGCAGTTATTCGTCCAAACGGTTGTCCAATAAAGTATTGATCTTCGGTTTACGATTCATATAAGCCTGTGCTTATACATGGTGGAACATTGAAACCTCTCTATTCCATAATAATTAAGCTTTTTTATTTCTTTGTTGCCACAAGAAATTTAATGCTTTAACTTTCTTCGAAGACGTAAATTTGATAGATTTAATATAAAGATAGGGAACTTGAAATTATTGCTTTTTTTTAAATATCACTGCCTACTTTCTTTTACAAATTCAATAAACATCTATTTAGACTTAGAGAGGCATCTAAACTATCGGTTTCAGTGGAAAAGTTCGCAATGTATTCAAAAGCCTTCCAAAATATTATAATATTAATTCTTAAATCCATTGCGTTTGCTGAAATTATTTGATAAACAGTTTAATTTTTTGTTGAAAATTTAAAAACTTCCCTTCCTACTTTTCATAATTCATCAGTTTAGCTAAATGTTTAGGATGTTGTGTGAAAAATAAAGAAACAGATTTTATTTAAAAATCAGATTCTAGAAAAATGAAAAAAGGGGAAGAAAAAAAATGTAAACATAGTGGTATATTATTGCTCAATTTTAAAGAAAGACATTTTTGAAGTTAACATTTACAAAAATGGGAGAAAATTAAATCATAATTGTTTTTCGATTTTAAGCATTTTTATAATTAAATAAATTTAATTAAAAAAGGCTTTTTAAATATTTTATATAAGTATAGCAATTATTTGATATTTAAAATACAAAATAATCATATATTATTTAATATAATACTTGTATATGATAAATATTAATATATATTAGTAATATTGTATTAATAAATTATTATTAGAATAATATATTTATGAAAAATTATATAAATGTTTTACACAATTACAGTAATTAATTCACCTTGTTTTCAAAATGAAAAATAATCACATAAATATCGATATCTTTAAAAATATTTAGCAAGTCTCTTTTAAAAATTCCATTTAAAAGAAAAAATTAAACGAATTTAAAAACAGAAATAAATATAAGTCGTTACAGTGATTCAAACTCTTAACGACGGCGTGGCACGCAGACAATATACCACCTATGTCAGTGCGTCTCTAAAAGCAAATTATACTTTTTTGTATATAAGCTACGTATAAAAACTTCGAAGTCTATATTCTCCAAATTGACTGTCCATTCAAAAATTTTATAACTCTGACGGTTAAACTATCCCCTCCGGGGACGGATAATTTTTGTTGTACAATGTTCCCAGTCATACAGTAGGCATTGTCCGCAAACAATGAGCACTACAGGAATTTTATCTTGCTTAGTTGGCCTGCACAGTCAACATACGTCAATCCAATTTAGAATCTGTGAACGAGATTGAATGAGACATCATGTGGCTGAAACTAGTACCATCCATTCTGAAGGGATTGGAAAATTGAATTCATTGGACATGGTCTCCAATTCTTCATTCCACCCACCAACATCTCATGGAATCCATGCCATGAAGAGTCCATACAGTATTAAGAGCAAAATGTGATCCAATATTAAATTAAAGGGATGCTCATAATAATTTGGCTACTCAGTGTGCATGTATATAGTAATGTATTATAACGGGTGTTTCAAAAGTCACGCACATCCACATGGTAATCCCTGTTGTTTAAAAACCAAAAGGGTTGGTTAAGATTTCTGTCACTAGGTGGCAGCAGGAGCCTCACAATAAGAAGTTTTGAACGTAGCAAGCATCAATTTTAAAATACTTGTCAGTTGTAGTCAATTGACCACAATAGGAGTTGCACGATTTTTTTCAAAGAGCAAAAATTAGCCATCATGGAATTTTATTTCGCTACAGAATCTCATTGACGTGTGATAAATGCATTTCAGCAGAAATATCCGGGTGAAACAGCTCTAAATGCATCCACGATAACACGTTTAGTGCAACAGTTCCGTGACATAGGATCGATTGCAGACAGGAAGCGATCGGGTAAGTGAGTGAGTGAATGTGAGATTTTATGGCACAAGAACCAAATCTAGCTATACTGTGCCAAACATTTGTGAAAATATGTGATTTAGACGGGAAAAGAAAGAAAGGATAAATTGAATGACAAGGAGTGTCGAAAATAGAGAAGGATTACTAGGGTACCCCAAGTTCGTGAGACCCATGATTATCAATGGAAGTGATCGGGTAGAGCGTCCACAGAGAAAACGAAAGTGGCATATGGGGAAATCGCTTTACAAAGAAGTCCAATGAAAAGACTGTCCATCTACATAAACATCATTACAGAATTCATATCCTTGATGAACTGTGATGAACGATACCTTGGTTGCAGCAAGATAGCACAACGTGTCACATATCACAGCATAGTATAGAAGTTTTAACTGAATTTTTCGATGATCGTGTCATTTCCAGAGGACTTTGGCCACCATGTTCCCAGGACTTGTCCATTCTGGATTTTTTCCTTTGGGGATATCTAAAAATTTTCATCTTCAGAAATAATCCCCGAACGCTTGATGAACTTAAGAGTAACATCCTTCATTCAACATCGGACATTAAATCCCACACTCCTCGTTAAGTGTCAATTAATCTGATAAAAACAGTTCCACTGAGTGTACAGGAAAATGGACTTCATTTTGAAAATTTATTGTCATTTTACCATGTCTGACGCCTAACAATAAAGATAACAGTTCAACCTTTGTTTGACCTGTATTCTATTTGTTAACATAATTAATCTGTCATTAAAAACTCAAACAAAAGATTGATGCGTGCGACTTTAGAAACACCTGGTATATAAATTTCCACGCATAAAATTACTAAGAGGACTTGGTACCCCTAAAATCACAAACCTTTCGTTTTTTTTATTTTCATTTAATCTTATTCTTTGCATTATTATCTTTCGATAGATATATCACTCGTGCATGTCGAACAGTTAGAAAAGTTGAATAAAACTTCATTTGAAAACAAATTAGGCAATTCAGCCACACACCCTTTTCAGAAAAAAAGCTAAAAAAAAGCGTTTTGATAAAAAAAATCTAATTTATAAAGAGAAACAATAACATTAAAAAAAGAATTCGCGATATATAAAGCAGAATATTTCTGAGGCAATGCATACAATTATTTTTTTTGTGAAATGTGTGCATGTAAAATTTTTAAATTAAGGCATTTTATATTAAAAATTTTATAATTTCAGTTCTTATTCCTGATATATTTTTCATACAAATGTAATACTTTAATATTATAAGAAGAAAAACAGCTAAAATTTCGGTCGTGACCGAGAAAAAATTTGTTTAACGTTTTTCTTGAATTTTCTTGCGCAATTAGTACTCTCTAAAAGTTGATCATTTATAAAAATATATGGGTTAAAAAAATATGAAAATGCAATTATTTTAAAGAAAAACGTATAACTAATATCTTAAAGTCGTATTTTAAGTTTAATTAAGCTTATAATAATTATTGTTTCAGAATTATAAACTTTAAACTGGTTTTTCTCAGTTTGTGTTTTTCGAAACCTTAGTGCATTCAAAATGCTACTCCTTCGACAACTATTTACCAATCACTTCCATTTTTTTCCTGCGTGTTAAAAATAAAGCATGTAATAAAATTAGGGATCCGTTTTGCTATAAACTAAATACTTTATTCAAAAAAAAATGTAAGACATATTGGCTTTTTCGTTGATTTTTTGCCTGTATATCAACATTTTTTTTCTCGAAAACGAATGAAGTTATTCTAAAATCGATCCCTAAAGTTGTTGAAAACATCTATAAGAATATTTTATAAAAAAATTTCAGGTCAAAAAATTAATTTTTTCAAAAGCAGTAGGATTTTAAAATTTTCCCAATTTTCTTCACAAAATTTAAATTTTTAAAATTGTGTGAATAATATATGAAAATTTTCATCTGGAATCATTTTCTTGAACAGAAACATTGTATAAAATGCTAAAATATAATTTTTAAATACGTAAATAAAGAAATTTGCTCAAAGGGTACAAAGTCCCCTTAAGACAGTGCTTCTCAAACTGTGGGGCGCGCCCCCCTGGGGGGGCGCGAGCATCTTGAAAATATAAAAGGCTTAAAAAATAATTTTTTGGAATGAAGTAAAACAAAATGCTTTCTGATAAAATAAAAAATACACATTTACACTGATATAAATTATATATATCATCTGGTTTTCCACTTTCAAAAGATTCCACTTCAAACGCTCATTAGCTATCTTTGATCCCAAAACAAAATAAAAGAAAGATATTTTGTTTGCTTTGCTGTAATCCTGCGATGAGAGATTTTTTTATTACGTTTCTTGTAACCTCTAGAATAGTACTTTTGATTATCATCTCTTTGACCTTCAAACTTACTGGTATGCTTAACTCCGTCTACTTTTCTTTTGGGAAAGTTGTAAATAATATTTTTCTGTTGCTTTCCCCCCCCATGTAAATGAGTTTTATGATGTATGGATAAGCATATTGAGCACTTTTAAGGATTAATTGGCCAAGATGTATTTTATGAGTAATCTGAAATTGCATTATAAAAAACGTTTTACTCAATTATTTTTATAACTGACATCGATGTTTTTGTATCGAATACATTTTTTTCATGGGAGCGGTCGCATGAGGCGCTGAATCACTCCAAATTCTGGTAAAACTGTTTATTCGTTAACAGTTTCTTGACAGTATCCTCCGATATGACAGTCTTAATGGAAACTAAAATGAATTTGTCACATTTATGCCTCTTTTTTAGAGTGGCAAACGGTTTTTTACAATCAAGGTACTTGTTTTGATCGAGTTCCCTTCACGACCACTTTTGTTCAAAAATATTTTCTATGAATATGCTATACTTTCCCCTACGATTAACTTTGTGGTTTTAATTGCTGTGTTGTACAACTTATTATGGTTTATAAATGTAGATGAGCAGAATATAAAAAAATGGGCATCTGTGATCTCTCTATTGAAGGAAGATGAAACTGATCAAGCAATTGAAGAACCTGATGATATAATGCATATTAATCGTGATAGAAAAAGTAAATATGACAAAAGTGATAGACATGAAACGTTTGAGTTGAATTCTTATTTTCAAATGCTGCCTAAAGAACTCTATCAAGAAAATTAAGATATCAAGAAAACTAAGAAGCCATAAATGTAACCCTTCGCCTTGTCAAAAAGACACAAGCAAGAAAAAGTTACATATGCTATTTGTAGATCATCGAAGAAAATAGAAAAATTACAATAACGTGAGCAAAATATGACAGTTTTGATTGCAAATAACGTTCTTGTATTGTTAGTGAAAAGTGTCTGTGATTTATGTTCTTTATTAAGGTCACGCACATTTGGAACGGTTTCTTTAGTTTTATTGGATTTTTTCTCAAATCATCAAAGAAAAATTAAAAAGTCCTTTAAAGTAGGTAAGTATATTTTCTCTTAGTTAAATTATTCACTGCAATTTTGTGATTTTTATCGAGCACAGAAAAAAATAATTATAAAAAAAAAAAGGATTGGGGTGACTTGGTGAAGTGATCGCGCGATCATTAACGTTAGTGTGGAGTGGGCGCCTGTTTCCGGGTTAAAACATTTTGAAGGTTTCTCGCTTTAAATATTAAAAATAACACAATTATTCTTCATAGGAATTTTTCATTCGTTTTCCTTATTTAATATTAATTCTAAATGCTAATTCTGTGAGGCTTAAAATTACAGTTCGTTTTAAACTATTTATAATAGGAGCATTCATTTAAAAAATCATTTTATATTTTTGTATGCATTGTTGTGCACTTGGTTTTACTCTTCTTACAATTAAGCTATTATATCAAGAATAATGTATTATTTTTAAAAAAAATAATCGCAGAACGGGTACTTCAGCCAGTGTACTTATAAATGTATCAGTACTGCACAATGTATTTTATAACTAATTTATTAATACTAATTTAAGAGCAAGTTTAATTATTATTAGTGACTTCCATGGGCTTGTCTTGCAGAGCAAAGGTTTTCATATGAAGGCTTAATATTAGAAATTGACACTGAGTTATTTTTCTATATTTAGCTGAGATCTATATTTTGTCTTCAAAGCAGCCACCACAGAAAATCCGACTTCACAAAGGTACGGTGTTGAAAACGGTAAAAGTATACGAAATGCTTTTGTTTTCAGCTCAGAAAATTCATCATCTACTTCAGCCCAAAATTGAAAGAGAGTTTTATTTCAAAATTGTCCTTTAATTTCGCCACTAGATGTGAAATCTATGAAACTTTCTTCTTCGGTAGTGGAGAGCCCTTCTGGGGTATTTTGAAATGGATCTCTCACTCATTCGTAACTTGCTATCAAGTTGTCCTCAGCAAAAAAATATTTTTTAAAATTTTTTGCTAACATAGCTAAATGATATTCAATAGTTTTATAAACAACTTCCACATGTTGTTCTTCAGTTTTGTAAGTTTTTACACATTTATCCGCATTTTCAAACATTTCTAGGTTTTTTTTGCTTTAAATTTCGGCTCCATAATACTAATTTTCTACAAAAAGCATTAATTTTATAACTCGTGTCAAACATATGTACATTTGATCCTTGAAGTTGAAGATTCAATACATTTAATTTCTCAAATATATCGACTAAGTAGCTCAACTTCATCAGAAATAAACTATCTCGAAATTTCTCAGCTTCCGGTAAGTTTTCCTCTTCTAGAAAAATGGTAATTTCATTTCTTAATTCATAAACATGTTGTAAAAATTTCCCGCGTGATAACCATCTTGCTTCAAAATAAAATAGCAAGGATGAATGTACTGCGCCCATGTCTTTGCAAAGTCCAGAAAAGATTCTTGATTTTAGGGGTCTCATTTTTATGTAATTTACTACAGTCACAACTACCATTAGCACAATATTCAGGCCAGGACTAATTGCTTTGGAAGCCAGAGCTTCTCTGTGGATCATACAATGTGTCCAGATGCACAGTGGAGATTTTTGTTTCACAAGTGCTTGTATACTTTTAAATCTTCCTAACACTGTACGAGCACCATCGGTGCATATTCCGACACAATTTTTCCACTCTATATTTGCCTCGTTTATAAAGTTATTTAAAATATCAAATAATGCTATTGCTGTTGCTTTAAGTTTTATTGGCTTACAAAAAAGTAGTTCTTCTAACGCTGACATACCATCCCAAAATCGAACATACGCAATGAAATGAGCATCTTTATTCCTATCCGTTGCCTCGTCAAGCTGAATTGAAAACAATTTATCACGTAACTTACCGAAAAGCTGTTTCTCTACATCTTCAGCCAAGCGATATCATCAATTCGACGGGAAACAGTATCATTTGATAGGGGTATGGACTGCAACTCTTTGGCAAAATTGTCTCCAAACATAGTTTCTACAATCTCAATTGCTGCAGGCAAAATAAGCTCTTCGGCAATAGTGTGAGGCTTTTTACATCTGGCTATTTTATATGATACTTTGTAAGAAGTAAGTAAAGCTTTTTCATTCACTGACAAAGTTTTTTTTAAAAATGTTTTTTGTTTTCCATATGATTTTAATTTTGATTCAAAGAACTCTCGAGGTTTGTTAATGTACTCACCATGAAGCGTTTCGAAATGTCTTTTAAGTTTATTAGGTTTCATACTGTCTGCTGCCAATATTTTTGAGCAAATAACACACAGGGGCTTTTCTTCTCCATTTACTTCAGTAATGGTAAATCCAAAATTCAAGTATTCTAGAGAATATTTCCTTGATTTAATTTTCTGAACTATGCTCGTCTGTGCACTTGTTGATGCTTTATTATCGTCGAATGTTCACTTACGCGACTTAAAAATTTATCCATGATTTTTTTTGTTCCAATTTTCTGCAGTAATACTTAATAGTGTGAATTACAACTAACGCGCAAATTATAAAATGTACATTCAAGATAGATTTGGTAGCTATAGAAGCATCGAATGGACCAAGACTGATTGGAATTGTACGAGGTACAGCATTATTACATGTTTTGCGCAGACGTCCGATAGTTTGGCCAGAATCACGCAGACGCTCGCGGGAATGCTAGATGTGATGGATATGAGAGAGCGCAACATAAAGTAGACTATTTTTCAATTTCTACTGTCAGTTCACTCTCTCATATATATCTTGTTCAAATTTTCAATCGTTGATAAAATACTTTCTATTCATTCATTCAAGTTCAAATACATTTTGTGTAGTGGGTGACACTTCATGTTAATACAGTTCTTTCAAATTTTAATTCATTAATAAAATTAAAAAAATGAATAAATAGTAACAAACAAAAATTATAGTCCAAAAGCATTTACAGAAAGGAAAACTTTTCGTGCTGTCCCCTGTAACGCAATGGATAGCGCGCTGGGCTTCTAATCTGAAGGACGGTAGTTCGAATTCCATACTAATTTCTAAGAATGTGTGTGATTTTTCTTCTTTACTTTACTATTTTCTTACACTAATTAAATTTAATTAATGAATAAATAGTAACGAAAAAAGAATATTCCAATACCCCATATATAGAAAAGAAAAGGAAAAATTGCAAGGAAAATCGCTTTCTCTTTTGTCGCTTAACATTGTGATTCTGTCATATGTATTACATATTTGTATTAATTTAAACTATTTAATAGAAAGTAACTAAAATAAGTTTTTCTTTGTTGGCCTAAGTAGGAATTGACTTAAAATTTATTTTTATATTACTTGTTCTAATGACATTTGTACTTTTAGAAATGCATGATGGACGAAATAAATTTTTAATTAAATGTCATTTTGCAATCTGTCCCAATTTAAAAAATGAGAAAGGAAAATAACATAACATTATAATTATTACTTAAAAGTAATTTGCTTAAAATATATATTATATAAAAGTAACGTATACAAAATTAAATACTCAAAGTGCATTATTATTGCATTCAATACATTATTATTGGGGGGGGCGATGAAAATTATGATTGAAAATTGGGTCGCCAGTAGTGAAAGTTTGAGAAGCACTGTCTTAATTAATTTATTTATTTTGCAAAAAAGTAGTATACAAACTGTAATACTTATGCTATTAATTTGTATGGTTTATAATTAAGATCGCGTATAGTAGCTTTAGCGTCAAAGTGCATTATTATTACATTCAGTACATTATTAATGTATAAGGGGGGCGCGATTAAAATTGTGATTGAAAAGGGGGGCGCTAGTATTGAAAGTTTGAGAAGCACTGCCTTAAGATAAGAAAACATCAAGTTTTCGAATGAGCATGAACAAAGTTTGACGGTAAAAGATATAATAATATTGATGTGTTGCAATAATTCAAATCTTAATCCTAATGTTAAGAAGCAGAACTCTCTTTTTTTCTTTCTCACTAAATTCTTTCCTGTATTATTAAAAGTTAGTGCATTTAATTCGTAAATCAGTTTAATATAAGGCGATTTTAATCATAAGATAATTGCAGATATTTTTCAATTTAATTCTAAATAAATTTATGTTTCTAAAACAAGCAAAGTTGATAAACAGCTATTTTATGCAGAAGTTTAGTACTGTATCAAGTGATTTGAAATGGAATTAAAAAGCAAGTAATATAAAAAAAGTTTAAGGCAATTCCTACTTTGTATAGATGAATAGAAAGTGTTTAATTAATTGAAAATTTGAACGATATATATATATATATATATATATATATATATATATATATATATATATATATCCGATAATGATAAACATAGAGAGCTCTTTCCTTTTTTCCTTGTCGCTAAAATGTGCCCAGTATTACTAAAAAATTGTGCACTTCATTCGTTATAAGACAATTGCAGTTAGTTATAAGACAATTGCAGATTTTTTTAATTTAATTCTAAATAAATGTGTTTTTAAAACTGTTGAGTTTATAAACAGCTATTCTGTGCAGAAGTATAGTAATGTACCGGGTGGGCAAAAAGTCCGTAAAAATTTTAAAAATTCATAAAATCCAGAGAAATGAACGAAAAAAGAAACTGTTTGCAGGATCAGCATTAGCATGTCACGGGATTTTTTTTTAAGCTAGAAAAAAAATAATTCGAAAATCATCCGGTAGGTAGCGCTGATGTACGCAAATCAAAGAAACAATGCATAAATAATGAGCAGAAAACTTTCACAATTTTATTACACCAGGATATGTTCCACATGACCACCACCACAGGGGAGAAGACATTCCAGACGAGTGACAAATCCAGCAACGGCAGAGTGCAACATGTCCGGATGTATGGAGGATACTTCTCTGCGGATCGCATCTTTCATTTCCGAGAGACTTGATGGACCGGATAGATACACGCGAGATTTCAAATTTCCCCACAACCAGAAGTCTGCCGGTGTTAAATCTGGAGACCGAGGAGGCCATGGGTACCTGCAGCGCCTGCTAACGATTCTGTCTTCCCCGAACGTCTGTATCAGGAATGCCTTAACCGGGTTAGCAGTGTGAATGGTTGCTCCATCCTGCATGAACGTGACATTCGAAATCTGACCTCGTTGAATTAAACATGGCACGACAGTCTCCCGCAGAAGCGTTCGATAAGGCTGAGCATTTACCGTTTCCGTTATCCATCCATTTACTGGACACTGCGTTTCAAAGAAGGTCCTATGATAAATGAACCCATAAAACCACACCATATTGTCACTTTTGGGGAATGCAATGACTTCTATGTGTACTCACGTGGATTAGAGGTCGCCCAAATGCGCCAGTTATGGTTATTAACGTCACCATGAAGCGAGAAATGAGCTTCATCTGTCCACAAGATGTTAAAAACCCAGTTGGGATCCTGTTCCATTTTAGAGAAGGCCCACTTCGCAAATGCTTCCCTCTGTGCGGTATCTGCTGGCAAAAGTTCATGGCACGATTGCAATTTGTATGGGTACAGCTGGAGGATTCGACGAAGAATATTGCGGACAGATGATGGTGGTAAGCCCAATCGTCTGGCAGCTTCACGAGCACTGCTGGTCCGTGAAGCTGCTTCGGACGCAATCGCTTCCATTTCGACAACAAATCAGGGTGCACGTGCTTCTTTCAAGCATGGTTGTCCGGCTCGTGCTCGATCCTCCAACTTTCCAGTTTTCTCAAAACGTTTAACAAGCTTTAAGTGACCTGTAGGTGTTAAAGGGCCTTTTCCACTCTTCACATTTTTCTGAACTCGGAATTTACGCAAAGCAATGGTCGCTGATTCCTCGTTCATGTAAAATAACTTCACCAACAAAGCTTTATCCGGCGCACTGAGCATCCTTGTTCACATTCACTGTTTGTAATGGTGAAATGAATGTGGATTCATTGAGAACAAAGGTTTTTATAGCCGTCTAATTTGCATATTTCCACCACAGACGCTTGTAACAGCGCCACCTACCGGATGATTTTCGAATTATTTTTTTATAGCATAAAAAAAAAAATTCCGTGACATACTAATGTTGATCCTGCAAACAGTTTTCTTTTTCGTTCATTTCTACGGATATTATGAATTTTTAAAAGTTTTTACGGACTTTTTGCCCACCCGGTACTACCTGATTTTAAAAAGAAGCTAAAAAATATTTTTAATTTTTCTAACTTTCCATACTGCTGGTCGAGTATTGCTTCCCGTTAATTAATTTCAAGAATCATCCTATAAGATTATTTCGACGCCTTAGCGATATTCCTTAGCGACACTAAAAATCCGGATTTTTGTACTATTTTTCTCCGTGGGTTAGGCTTACACAAACTGCTATAAATAATTCATTTTCTTTAAAATGTCTTTTTTTAATAATGTGACCAACAAATTGAAAATAATTCTAATATATTTTGCAGAGGGATTCGCGTTTCGCACGTTTGAGTTATTGATTTGATGATATTACCTATCGAATTTATTTCTCCACATTTAAAGTTCTTAATTTCATTTGAACTCAATGCATATTCATTTTCTTTGTATGTAGTAGCTTTCAATTTATTTCGAATAATATAAATGTTTATTTTTTGTGCATTTTATTATAAATACATGTTATTAGTATTTAAACCAGACACTTTGTTTTCGTGATATTTTAACACTTTGTTTTCTTATAAAGCAGAACCTATTCAGTTTTTTAAGCATTCATATTTTCTGCTTTTATGTTATAGAAATGCAACGTAATATATAGCATATTAGCTTACTGTGTGTGTGTGTGTGATTACTTCTTTACTTAAAAAATTAGTGCTTAGGAAACAAATATTGAATTCCTACCTTCCGATTTACGAGGACATTCATCTATTGGAATACAATCACCATCTGGTCCCTTAACAAAATCATCCTTACAAACACATCCAGGCATACAGATTTGAGGACAGGGAAATATTTTGTCATAGTTTTTGCAGGTTTTTTGACATAGTGGGTAACCATTGCATTCATCATATTTTGAGTTTTTTGGGCAATTACTATCTGTAAAAGAAGTTTGGAGAAGACATTATACGCAAATAATTATTGTATGTGCTACATTTTTGTCTGGTATATAAATTAAAAATTTTTGAGTACATAATGTGTAAAGCAATGCTTCTCAGACTCTGGGGCGTGCCCCCCTGGGGGGTCGCGATGACCTTACGAGGGGGGCGCGAGCATATCGAAAATAAAAGATTTAAAAAATAATTAGTTTACTGGAATGAATTAAAACAAAATACTTTCAGACATAATAAAAAATGCACTTTTACTCTGATATAATTTATAGGCGATATTAAGCCATCAAAAATAAAAACTTCTTCAATACCTAATTAGCTATCTTTGATCCTATAACCAAATAAAAAACTTTTATTTGATTTGCTGTTATCCCGTGATGAGAGATTTTTTTATTACGCTTTTTTTTTATATATAACCTAACATACTGCTCTTTCAGAGAAGAACCACATCTAAGACCCAGAATCGAAAAACTTTAGGAACGTAAAAAATTCATCACTGTCATTATTTTTGAAATACAGCACATTATAGCAGTAATCTGTTTGACCTTCTAAGTTATTGGTACAGTTAGTTATGACCCCTCTCTTACGTGTTCTCTGCTGCGCTTTTTTTCATGCAAAAGAGTTTTATGATATTGGGAAAACCACGGAGAGCACACACACACACACAAGCACATGAAGGATTACTTGGCAAAGACATATTTTTATAAATATTCTCAATGTATAAAGAATAACGAAAAACGTTTCACACAATTTTTAGCAGTAACATACATATTATCATAATGAATATACCCGGAAGAGGTCGCGCGGGACACACAGATTACGAAATCGTTAAATCTGGCAAAACTGTTTATTTATTACCAAAGAAAAATTGAAAAGTCCTTGAAAGTAAATAAGTAAACTTTCTCTTAGCTAAATTATTCACTGGAATCATGATTTGTATCGTGTACAATAAAATAATTATAAAAAAAAGGATTGGGGTGACTCAATAACTCCGACCGTACCGAGTGCGCGCCTGCTCCCGGGTTAAAACATGTTGAAGTCTTTTCACTTTAAATATTAAAAATAATACAATTATTCTTCATCGATATTTTATATTATTGATCATTATTTAACATCAGTGGCGCACACAAGGGGGTCCGGACCCCCCCAAAGCCCTTGATTTTTTTCCGATTGATTTTAATTCTAAGTTTATAGTACGCAAAATTTAGTTAAGTAATTGTTATTAATGATTGCTTTTATTAGTTAATGCTAATTATTTATTCAAGAATTAGTTTTTTACTGTGTTTTGTTCCCGAAAATCGACAAAATCAAAAGGAACCTGATACAAGATTGGTGAACTTTCGACCCCGGACCCCCCCTTGAAAAATTCCTATGTGCGCTACTGTATAACATCAATTATAAATGCTAATTCTGTGAGGCTTAAAATAACAATTCGCTTAAAACTAATTATAATTTGAGCAACGATTTTAAAAAAAATCATTTTACGTTTTTGTAAACGTTGTCGAGCACTTGGCTTTGCTTCCCTTACAATTCAGCAATTATATCAATAATGTTTTATTTTCTTATAAATGAACTCGAGCAAAGAGCGGGCACTTCAGCCGGTATACTTTTAATGTATCAGTGCTGCACAGAATATTTTATAACTAATTAATTAATACTAAATTAAGAACAAGTTTAATAAGTATTAATGACGTCCATGAGTTTGTCTTGGAAAGCAAAGTTTTTATAAGGAATGCTTATGATTAGAAATTGACCCTCTGAGTTATTTTTCTATATTTAGCAGATATCTATATTTTGTCTTCTAAGCAGCTACCGCATTTTGTAATATGTTCAATTTAAAAATTAGAGAAAGGAAAAATAACATAATAATTATCCTATTATTTTATTTATTTATTTATTTTGCTTAAAAGTAGTATACAAAATTTAATACTTATGTTACTAATTTGTATGGTTTATAATTAAGATTGCCTATTGTAACTTTAGCGTCAAAGTGCATTATTATTGCATTCAGTACATTATTAATGTATAACGGGGGGCGCGGAAAAAAATTGTGATCGAAAAGGGGGGCGCCAGTATTGAAAGTTTGAGAAGCACTGGTGTAAAGAAAATAAATAATTTGTATTAATTCATACAAGAGAACCTATGTTCTAAATGAGTTCGGCTTTCCTTTTTTTTCTACTTTCCCTTTGTCTTAGTCAATGATAAGAAAAGAGTTTTGTTAGCAAAATATTAACAAGGTAGCAAAAGTATCTAAATCATTTAAATTTAACTAAATTCTAATCAAAATAAGAAACATTTATGATATTGATTAACAAATAACTTATTTATGCACTAATGCGGGATTTATAAAATCATATCACTTTTAATATTAAATTTCTAAAATTTGAAACAATCTATAAGTATTCAGTTTTTAAATATTTTAAAACTCTTTTTTAAATTTATTTTATGTTATAATCATAAACTGTTTTTATTTTTAAAAAAATACAATTCTCTCTCAAAGAAACTATTATTGCACAAAGAATATGCCTTTCTTCATAAAAACTACAAAATATTAATTTCGAAGCTCGTTTTCAAACATTGGAAACTCTATTAGATAATGTTAAAAGTCTACATTTGTGTAAATGCATTTACATTTTCATTAATATTTTGCTTAATAAGAATGAAATGAGCTAAATTCATGACGATTACAAGGTAAATGCTATCACGTGTTATCCATTGAATTAGAAACAGACTTGAGATTAATACTTGCTGTTCTACTCGTAAAATTTGGATAAAATTTCAAATTTGATTATTGAGTAGAGAGATTTGAATACTAAGAACCTTCACAAAAAGTTTTTCAATCAAAAACGATTAATATATTATATACATATACTTTTAAATCAAGAGCATTTTGTTTACCTACGTGTGTTATTGGGGTTGAAAAATATGTAACTTTCTCAATTCAAGTTTTTGTAACAATCAAAACTTAAAAACTGCGAAACGCAAGAACTGATTGGCTGGAAACGCGTAATTGTGTTTATCAAATAGCTATGACGTCACATGAATGTAGCTCATTAGTGTGTAGGATTCATTACTTCTATCACATTAAATTTCTTTTCACATCAAAATATGTTTGATGACACTTAATAAGCATTTGAGTAAATATTATCATAACAAATGTGACAAAAGAATAAAAGTATTGCGTTTAAAGTACTTGTTTTCATATTTTGTTTATATTTACTTTACACGTATGATACTTACAAGTATATTTATCTATAATTCTCCCAATAACTATTAATTCTAAAAAATAAAGCATTCCGATTTTTCATTTTATTTTTCTATAATTCTCAGATTAAAGAAACATGTTCTTTTTTGGCACCGCAGCTTAATACTTGCTAACAAATAACAAACAAATGTCTTCTATAATTACACACACTGGCCAGCGAATTACAAGATTTTGAGATTTGCATTTGAATGCGTGTTAGAGAGAGATGAGCATGCAAATTCTTTTTTTATGTACAAAGTGGGTTACCTGGTACTTAGATAGCTAGTATAAGTAAGGTGTAATAGTGCTTTTCATTATATATGGCTGAAGTAATATGGAAGAAACAAAATATATTTCACCATAAGAAGAAGGGCTTATTGTTGCTGTTCGTTTCGCAAGAGCCTCGATTTCGAAGACAGAAAATCTCTCTGGGTTTTCAAAACAGTTAGGTACAGTGAGAAAACCAATCATTTCTACTCAAATTGCACAAATTCGTTTGCAGCATTGTCGGGGAAGAAAACATTGAACGTCTTAGGAATGGAGGATAATGTGGTCTGATGGATCACCCTACACCTTATTTTGCACTGATGGAAAACGTCGTTGGTGAAAACCCCAAAAATATTAATCCATCTTGACTTACTCGCACTGTGCAAGAATCTGGCTGGAATATCATGATATGAGCATGTTCTGCTGGCATGGCCCTGATGCCCTGATGTTCCTCGAGAGTAAGCAAACAACCATGACATAACAAGATATTCTGGCAGGTCAAGCGCACTCTACGATGTTGTTTTTTTACCTGATGACGAAAAATACTTCATAGTCGATGATGCACGATGGCTTACGATTCATAGGCCGAATGCCTAAAATTGATAAATTTAATATGAAGATAGGGGACTTGAAAATAGTGCTTTTTTTTAATATCACTGCCTTCTTGTTACAAATTCAGTAAACATCTATTTATATACTTAGAGAGACATCCTGTGACGTCTTACGCGTCTTTTCTTTAACAAGAACATTGGGTTCTTGGGCCAGAATTAATGGCAAATCTTTTCCAACCAAATCCAAGAAACGAGATGTGAAGAAGAAATGTAAATAAACGGACTTTAAATATAGGATCTTAGAGTAAGCGGGATGGCAATGTAAAGGAATGTTAGACAATTGAAGTGTGTTGTGGCAGATGATGATTATTGCAATTCGTGGTTCAAGATTTAATTTCTACGTGTCGAGGATAAACATATTGATGTTCGACTAGAAGTTAGTCGTAAAGCTGCATACCATTGCAGAAAAAGACAAGTAGCATTACAGAATAATATAAGGTAGGATTGATTACTTATTAGTATAATTGAGGATTAGGCGGTTCACTTATTGAGATTGGTCTGAATTATATTGTGTGTTGCTTATTGCGTCATCGTAGATTCTCTCATATTAATTATTATAATTATATTTGTTAAAAGTTTAAGTTGAATATCTTAATAAAGTCATATTCAGAAATTGTATGATTCGAGTTCTTTCGCTAATCCTACACCTCTAGCTCACGCTGATGCTTCGAGGGATGTACTTCCAAGGGGAGGTACATCAAGATGGCGCCCAACTAGGTTTAATCTATATGACCCCGAGATGAGAAACGCGAGAGAATTTAATGTTTGACCAGAAGTATATTTTTCTGGGTCGGAAAACGTCACCGAATGTTTAGAGAGTATAGATAACCAGATTAAATTACTTGAAATACCCAGTGACTTATCGTGTGCTTATTTATGATGACGATGACCATGATGTGCGTCTGCACTGTAAAGCTAATGATTTGCATATTTCATCACCGCCAACACATGATGTAAATTTCACATGGTTTGTATGCTTCCTTCATAATGTTGCATTTTGTGTGGAAAGCAGTGCACTCGTGCAACGTTGTATCAAAATAATTTGCAAACTTAATTTTTGTTCTTTCGTGGTTTTGATAAAATGATTATTTTTCAAATAATTTAGAGGGAATGAAAATTGTTTACCACGTGGTTCAAAATCATTGTCTTCATTTACAGGAGGTTGTTCAGTTTCAGAGATGGACTCCCAACCTAAAAAAGAAAGTAATTTAGTGGATTAATCTATATATTGAACCTATATCGCCAAATTTGAATTGAAGAACAATGTTTTCTTATTTAAGTAAACATAAAATTTGTTGAAGAAAAGAATAATTGTCTCATATCGAATTTTAAAAGTA
Organism: Trichonephila clavipes; assembly: GCA_019973935.1. Classification (NCBI taxonomy): domain Eukaryota; kingdom Metazoa; phylum Arthropoda; class Arachnida; order Araneae; family Nephilidae; genus Trichonephila; species Trichonephila clavipes. Next base: position 725,715 of record BMAU01021362.1, read on the forward strand.
AAATACAAATATTCCCAAATTCATAGAATTATAAGCGAATTTTATGATTAATGATAAATAGGTAAAAAAAAGAGATACAAAAACGGGAAAAAGTAAATGATTGATAAGGCTCTAATGTTTTACGAAACAGCAAGGATTTCTCTTTTTCATTAAAATCACATTAGTTTCAACATATTGTGTTAGCCTAATATATTTTACGGAAACCACTCATACTTCCCCATTACAATTAAGATAAGGCATAAACCAATTCTTTCAAATACCATCTCTCTTTTTTATTCATATTCTCGCCTCATCTCACGCTTTATTGTTTAGGACTGATCGAAAGTTTTATTCAGCGAATTGATCACATTCAAGTAGTATTCTTCTAGCAAATAAATAATGTCACACTCCTTAAAGCTTTAAGAAGGTATAAAACTTCTTGTGCAATTTATTTTATTAAGAGGACTTTGTACCCTAAATATCACAAACCTATCGTTTTTTTATTTTCATTTAATCTTATTATTTGCATTAGTATCTTTCGATTGATATATCATTTGTGCATGTCGCAAAGTTAGAAGTTGAATAAAACTTCATTTGAAAACAAATTAGGCAATTCAGCCACACTCCCTTTTTAGAAAAAAAAGCTAAAAAATGCTTTATGATAAAAAAAATCCATTTCATAAATAGAAATAATAACTATAAAAAAGAATGTGTAGTATTAAAAGCAGAATATTTCCGAGGCAATACAATAATGTAATTTTTCTTCCTTGTGAAATGTGTGCATGTAAAATTTTTAAATTAAGGCATTTTATATTAATAATTTTATATAATTTCAGTTCTTATTCCTGATATATTTTTCACACAAATGTAATACTTTAATATTATAAGAAGAAAAACAGCTAAAATTTTTTTAAGTTTTTCTTGAGTTTTCTTGTGCAATTAGTACTCTCTAAAAGTTGATCATTTATAAAAATGTGTGGGTTGAAAACATATGAAAATGCAATTATTTTAAAGAAGAACGTATAAGTAATATCTTAAAGTGGTATTTTAAGTTTAATTAAGCTTATAATAATTATTTTTTCAGAATTATAAACTTTAAAGTGGTTTTTCTCAGTTTGTGTTTTTCGAAACCTTAGTGCATTCAAAATGCTACTCCTTCGACAATTATTTACCAATCACTTCAATTTTTTTCCTGCTCGTTAAAAATAAAGCATGTAATAAAATTAGGGATCCGTTTTGCTATAAACTGAATAAATGTTTTTAAAAAAATAAAATGTAAGACATGTTGGCTTTTTCGTTGATTTTTAGCCTGTATATCAACATTTTATTTTTTTTCTCGAAAACGAATAAAGTTTTTCTAAAATCGATCCCTGAAGTTGTAAAGAACATTCACAAGAATATTATAAAAAAATTTCTGGTCAAAAAATTAATTTTTACAAAAGGAGTAGGATTTTAAAAGTTTCCCAATTTTCTTCAAAAAATTTAAATTTTTAAAATTGTGAATAATATATGAAAATTTTCATCTGGTAACATTTTCTTGAGCAGAAACATTGTATAAAATGTGAAAATATAATTTTTAAATAAGTAAATAAAGAAGTTTGCTCAAAGGGTGCAAAGTCCCCTTAATTGATTGATTGAATATTAACGCCACACTGTTCAGCTACAAGAGGGCTTTTGGCGACGGACCACGTAATTTTGAACCATGGTCAAGTGACGTGAACGACACCTGAGCTGGCACCCCCTCTCATAACTACAAAACCACAACATCGGGAGGACGTTTCAGCTTTCGACAGATTTAACGTGCATTGCTGAACTTCACGGCGGGTCTTTAGTGGTACTGGGATCGAACCTGTGACAAAGCAAGCCACAGTCCGATACCTATACCATTCGGCTACCGCGGCCGTTTATTTTATTAATAATTGCCTACCTAATGCACAATGAAATATATATTCAACCCGTTGATAATTATGGCATGGAGTTACTGTAAATACCGTCGAGCCTCAAGTCCTCTTATGAAGTTGGTGAAAGGGAAAAAGAAAAGCTAGTCGGTCCAGGGAGTTTACCCTCAAAATAGGGGTGGAACCGAGCCAAAAAATTGCCATGTCACATGTATGGTGCTAAAAGCTACGGCTAACGACAAGCATACATCTAGCCCTTTGTGACAATGAGAGAATTTCGTGGGTCTCGATATGACTACGTAAGACAGGTGGCATTAGAAACAAAAAGTTGTCATCGAAAAATCGTAAAGGGTGTTCTTAAACCTGTTTGATCTTTTCAGATAGATAGCTTAGATAATTTTTCTTCTTTGTGTAGAACCATTAAGATTACATATTCGGAATTCATTTACTTATCCTTGTCTTTTTAAATTTCCAGTGTCTTTTTACCTGAGAGCGTAGATTTAGATGAAGAATCCGAAAGATCTCCATCCTCTATTATTCTTGAATTCGAAAATGTAAGGTTAATTATGTACAAAATCCCAAACTTGATTATTATACAAGGTTTAGGTAAATTTTTACTAATTTGCCAATAAATATCTATTAATGTTTTACTGCCTGAAATATACAAATGCAATTTTGTAGTAGAATAAATTAAGTCTTCAAAATCGATAGTCGAAAGGATTTTACTACAAAAATTAATTCAATAAAATTTTGAAATTTTTTTCGTTATAAGTACATTGAAGTACTAAAAAACTAGTTCATCTATTTAATGTCATACAGGTCCTCTTTTAACGTATAGAACTCCTACAGCAAGACCTGTTATGAACTAATACGCAAAAGTATTCCGATAGATGTAAATAGTTTGAATAATAATAGTTGTCAAGAGGTTAATATTGACTTGGCCCAATGTCCTCAGGGTTAAAGATCTGAGAGTGAAGTGTCAGCTCAAGTATCATCCTCGTCACATGGTTTAGGCTTAAATTTGAGAGTTTTTTCGTAAATGGCTCTAGTATGCTGAAGTGTAAAGTGTTAAGTAATTAAAAAACATAGAGTCTCATATACTATCCGTTTTGAATTTGCAAGAGGGAAAGCTGTATGCAAGTTCTTCTTATCAAATATAGACTTCATTATATTTGTTTTTAGTATTGAAGTGCATCTAATAGAGTAAATATATAATGAGAAATTACAATTTTGCTATCATTTTAGTCAAAGTTTACTGCTTGTCTAATATTTAAAATTTTTGCTGATGAATATTTAAAATAAAGGTTAAAATTATTTCAGTAAGGTGGAAAATGCACCAGATTGAATTTTCCTGAACTTTTCCTTGATCGGGATGTACTTTATCATATCCAAATAAATAACTTGTATCCTTTTAAAAGTAATTAGAAATTCCATTGGAAATGACTTCTTCAGTTTAAATACGAAACAAAGTGAATTTTGTTGATTAATTACTGATACTTTAAATGAATCACTTCCAGCTACTAATTGATTATTAATTTTAAACAAGGGCGTTCCTATTTAAAAATCGAAAAATTTTTATTACGTGTTGGAGTTGTTGTTTTTTCCTCATCAGAAATTAATCCTGTGGTCAATAAAAATAACGCAGTGAGAAAGAGAAAGAAAATTTGCAGTCATAATTTTTGACAACCCCCTCTTACATGAGTGTTAGTTTTATTGAATAAGGTGTATGCTTTTAAGTTTTTTTTAAAGCTCACACACAGTGCAGATTAACTTTATCGATATTGATACATTCTTGCGTTCGAGTACGACTGAATCCAGCGCTAAGATTTCCAAATCTTTTTTCTTCATGCATTGCTGACATATTGGCTGCGATTGAAAGTAGGCTATCATTTTACATATTCAACTGCAATTCTTGATACACACTTGCGTGATTTTCCTTCCATAATATTTTAATAAAAAAAATTCAAAGTTGTTAACCGATACATGTAACATATGTTTCAATCGCTGATAAAAAAATTTTTTAATATGCTATGCTATTTTCCTTTTATGAGTAAACTTATCTTCTTGAGCTGTAACTAAGAAATACACTGCTCAAAACAATTAGGGGAGCAAGAAAAAAGTGAAGAAAACCGTGTGAGACAGCCACGTATTGGCATACAATGCATAGTACACGCGTATCAATGCGCAATATAGAAAAAAGGCGTAAAAAAATTTGGAATTAAGCTTTAATTCTTTGAAAATAAGGAAAAAACATGAAGAGATGATTAAGGGCAACAATTTGGTTACATGTAAACGATAAAAAAGGTACTGTTTAGACATGATGCATGAGTTTTAATAGGTCGTGTGGTCTCTTCGAACAGATAAGACTGCTGCACACCTGTTTGCCATGGATGCGATGAGGTTATCGATCAGACTTTGGGGAATACTGTTCCACTTCTCAAGAAGTGCAATCTCCAAGTCTCGGACAGTAGCATGCGGCCTTGGTCGCGCAGCAATGCGTCGTCCGAGGATGTCCCAAACATGCTCGATTGGATTCAGGTCAGAAGAGCACGCTGTCCATTCCATACGCTGTATTGTTTCAGCTTCAAGCATGTTCTCCACCAGACGAGCTCTATGCGGTCGGGCATTATCATCCTGGAAAACAAAGGAATCTCCAATGGCTTCAGCGTAAGGGATGACATGAGGTCGAAGTATCTCGTCTGCATACCATCGGCCCATCAAAGTGCCATTCCGAATGATATGCAGGTCCGTACGTCCACCTATGCTGATTCCACCAAATACCATCCAACCAGCTCTTTTCGAGTGCCCCTGTCCCTCCATACAAGAACACGTCGGGTGTCACACTCTAGACTGAATCAGGACTCGTCTGTAAACAGCACTTGGCTCCAATCATGTTGCTCCCAATCTCGATGTTCAGCAGCCCATCTTCTTCGGGCCGCACGGTGGTGTGGGGTCAACGGAATGCAGACCATTGACCTATGTGCATAGAGCCCTCCCTCATGAAGCCGATTACGTACTGTTTGGCTGGACACCCTTCGTCCTGTTGCCAAGAGCAACTGTCTTTGCAACTGCGTAGCATTCTCTGTTCTGTTTCGACGGGCTGTTAACTGTATATACCGGTCATCAGTTGATGTAGTGGCGCGTGGCCGACCTGCTCCTGGTCGACGTCTAACATTTCCTGTTTCTTAGAATCGTTTCCATAGCCTTGCAACAACACTTCAGGCGACTCCAACAGCGTCCGCGACACTACGTTGTGTTTGCCCGGATTCCAGTCTGCCTATAACACGCCATGCCATGGATTCTGGTAAATCACGTTGTTGAGATATTTTCAAGTAACCTTGTCTCAAAAAAAAAATATTGCACAATCGAATTTCACAGTTACGGCAATAAAACAGACGTTTTCACAACATCCCGATTTCTGCCCTTATCTCCTTTTTCTAGTTTTTGACGTCATGAACTTTGATTTGCATATAAAGTTTTCTTCTTCCGTTTCCTGGTAGGCTTTACACTATGGATGAATCATTTTATGTTACTTATTGGTATACATCTTTGCTTACTTTTGTTAAAATCATGTGCTCCCCTAATTGTTTTGAGCAGTGTATATACTAGAAGTCGGAAGAGTACGAGTATATACTAGAAAAATTTCTTTTCGTCCTTATTATAGTTCGAGAGAACTCTGAATAAAAATGTTTGCGTTTATCTTTCAGTTTTGCAGTTTTGTTCTAAATCATTCTCTGTTAAATTCAAAATTAATGGAATTAGAGAAATAGGTATAAAACAAGATACAACAGCGACGCTGAGCCAATACATTAGACATAATATGTAGATGAAACAAGTTAAGATAATATAAACATTACCGCGCAAGCTTTACGAATGCTATTTCAGCACCTTACATAAACCGAAGTAAAATGAAAAATCCATAAATGCGAAGTTGACATTTCTAGGCCAGAAAGAGTACTAAGCGAATAAAGTGTGAATTATAGAATTGAAGAAAAAATGTCTTGCAACTAACTGAGAGTCTTAGAGAGGTGCATCATATTTGGTCTGAAATTCGCTGGATGTTATATGATCTATGCTATTCGTACAATTAATCGTTTAGGCAAAAAGAACTTTCAAGCAAAAAGAACTTTCAAATCTCCTAGCAACCCATTCTATTTTACAAGCAGCTGTAGAGATACATACCTGTTTATCCACAAATTATTTTAAAAATTTCTTCGAAAGGGAATCTACAGTTCCTCTGAGTTCTTGCATACCAGTGGTATATAAAATTCCCCGTTTGCGATGTGCTCGCATTATTGACTGATATTCCAAAAATAATTTATCAGCAAGATACTATACTTTTCGAATTAATAGAGACAAACATCTTTTCCTTGTATACGTCGGTATGTGATTGCCTGTTATATCCTGAACCACCTCAAATGTTTTACATCTACCAAGAAGTAATGTGACGGATCAACCGTGACTGTAATTTACTTGTTTGATTGGTTTTAGTACATTAGTAGTTCAGTTGTGAGCATTTCAGTGTGATATGTAAAGTTTACAATTTTCGTTCTACGTAACACGTATTACTTTTGCTTGTTCAGAGATGTATATTATGAAAATGCCTAAAGTAATACACTTCTATAACTGTGAGAGATATATCTATGGGAGTTGGTGTGGGCAAATCAAGAGTTTCAAAAATTTTTAGAACATTTCAAGATTCTTGATCATCCTCTCCAAAACGAAAAGGAAAATGTAGGCTCAAATAGAAAACTACACCAAGATCTAGTAAAATTCTAATAAGAAATACCTAAATAAATCAAAGTAGGACAACCACAAATTTTCAAAGGGATTTATTGGATATGGTGTTGAAGAGGTACCTCAACTTTAGAGATAAGGGTTCTGGAAGTTAACTGTAACGCATCACGATCGTAGAAAAAACAATTCTTAACTCAGAAAACTATGTAAAAAGTTTTAGCTTTGAACAAAAATACCTATCCTAGACTGTTAACAACTACTACAAAATTTTTTCAGTCATAAAACGCATTTATTTGTGCAGGGATAAAAATCAAATGTAGTGACACGAAGTAAAGTTAAAATTATGCTGCCAGATCATATTCAACAGACAATAAAACACCCTTCTAAGCAGATGTGTTTGGGAGGGGGGGTCACAACAAATGGAATTGGAAATTTAGTTCCTTTTAAAGGAATAATAAATTATCTTAAATAGAAATATCTGGCAGTAGAACTGTTTCATCCTTGTAAACATTTGATGGAACGTTTTCACATGATTTGGCTTCTTGTCACAATTCGATATTAATCCAGACTTTTATGCTGGAAAATAAAATAAAAATACTTAATAGGTCTTGTAATTCACCAGACATTAAACCTATTGAGAATTTATGACATATTCTTAAGAATCGTTTAGCTAAGATGAGTTGCACGACAACAAAACAAATGATAAAAAGTGCTATACATGTGTGTTTCCACGACGATGAATGTTGCATTCACACCAAGGCATTCAACGACGAGCGGTGAGTGTCTGACCAATCAAAGACTTCATTTCGCCCGAGATTAATTCTCTGGTTGGCCAGACACTCAACGCTTGACACTGACTGCCTTGGTGCGAATGCGGCTGAAGTAAAGAACATGAACGCTGCAGTATTGGAGTCAATACCAAGGCGAGTTGAAGAGGTCATTTCTTCTGTAGAAGGAAATACTTCTTACTAATATAGATTTTTCTGTCTACTTAAAGTAAGTAATGTGAATAAAAGAAAAAATCATTGTATTACCATTTGTCCGAATTTATTCGAATAGTATACTAATAAACGCCCACACACAGTTTAAAATACACAAAGGATTTCCTAGGTAAAATTCATTCTTTCATGTCCTACTCCTCTCGAATATGGCCCCTATTGAGTCTGTTTTATTCAAATTTAACGCCTAATGTTGACTGTAAGTATTGTTTCGAAGGCACTGTCAGAGAATTTTGGTTGTGTGTTCAGGATTACTACATTTGAAGTCAACTCTATTTAATGCATTATTTTGAAACACACACAATATTTTCAAAACAAAACAAAAAACTGTAATATAAATATATATACAAACATGGAAAAAATAATATACAAATTTCAAGCAATCATGATCGTAGAAAAAGCCAAGAAATTAACAATAAAATATAACATATTTCAATTACCTTATTTTCATCATTCATAATATTTAAATATAATGATTCCTTACTTCTCATATACTGAAACTGCTATGAACTCTTATTATATATATATATATATATATATATATATATATATATATATATATATATATATATATATATATATATATATATATAAATGTTGTCAGGCCCCAGGCCTGCTGGTAAAATGAGGAGGGCATCATCTCTATATTAACGTCTTTATTTTGTTTCAATCACATAAAATCCAACATGGCAGCCCTTTGGCGCGCAACCGAGTAGAACAATAAACGACAATTCGGCGAGGAGTCACCAAATAAGCCTTTTCGAGTATGCGCTCTCCTTCGGCAGTGCTCGCTCCACCTTTAAATAGGCTTATTTACCCACAAATCCTTACACGATGTAAGGAGTTATTTCTATTTTCATTTATTACTTACTTAATTTTGAAGCTAAATTTTTCAAACCTGACATATATATATAGAGAGAGATCTTTTCATATTAGTACATCTTAAACACTTCAAAGTATTTACCTGATATGCTAGAGCATTTTTCTTTACGTATACATTTTCCGTCGGGTCCTCTTACAAAGCCATGGATGCATATGCACCCAGGTTCGCACACCAGAATGCATGGAATGGCTTTTTCTTTATAGTTGGTACAGTTTCTCTGGCAATTAGCTAAACATTTATCCCAGCGTTCATATTTGGGACATGGAAAATGGCCTGCAAGAGTAAATATTCTTTAATTTTGGCTTACATGACACCAGAATTTATAATATTTTATTGCAGTTCATATGAGAAGAGTTCCATACAAAAAGTATGTGTGATTAAAAAAAATTGAGTTGGTATTTTTGAAGTCAACAAAAGTTACTAAATCTCATAATTTATGTAAAAAAACGTTCGATTTTATTGGAAGAACATTCCTATTATTCTCAAGTTTTAATTTAAAAAAGAGCAGGTTTTCTAAATAATAATTTCTAAATCGGAAGTATTATTATCCTTTACTCTTACGTACTCCTTCAACTTGGATTTATAAGCCATGGCATGGCAATTTGGTAGAATTATCAAATACATCTTGAAGAAGAATATGCAAATTACCGGAAACCACCAGATTGCGCGGATAGTATGTCACAATGCGAGAGTGTAAGAGAAGAATATATAAGGAATGGTGGCAAAGAAGTGAAATTGCTCACAAGCGCTTTTAAAGTCTTTCAGTGCAATAACCGCATAGTTATGGCACAAAAGAAGCATTTGGAGGATTTTTTACGCGGTAGAATCATTGGACGACTGGAATGTGGACGTACCCAGCTGGTAGTATCCGAGGAACTTGGAATCGCCCAGAGTTTCATCTCCAGGCTTTGGCAACGATTCCAAGATGATAGTAATGTGAGAAGATGTCACAGCACAGGTTGCCCCCGAGTTACAACGCCAAATGAGGACCGGTATATATTTGGCAGTTACTGCCAAAAGAAACAGACGGAGCACATCATCAGACCTGTCTCGTCAGCTCTCTTCAGCTACCGGTACGACAGTTTAAAGCCAGACCGTGTACAGACGCTTATGGCACATTGGTCTATATGCTCGTAGGCCTGTCAGATGTGTTCCACTTACTGAAACTCACTGTCGCCTGCGATTAACCTGGAGTAGAGAGCATGCATTGTGGACACCAAAACAGTGGTCTTGTGTGATGATTTCCGACGAGTCCAGGTTTAGTTTGAGGTCTAATTCTCGCCGGACTTTAATATGGAGAGCTCCAGGTACCCGTTACCGCCAAGAGAACACCATTGAACGACACCGTTACGCTGTTGCAGGATGGCTCGTTTGGGGTGAAATTATTCTTGGTTCAAGAACTGACATGCATGTTCAGAGTGTAACGATGACAGGCCACATCTATCGGAATGTCATTCTGGAACAACATGAACGTTTGTTTCGGGGCGCCATGGGTGCTGAATTTCGGTTTATGGATGACAACGCCTGCCCTCACCGCGTAAACATTGTAGACGAATGCCTTCATTCAGAGGTATCACCCGTATGGATTGGCCAGCATACTCTCCGGACTTGAATCCAATAAAGCATGTGTGGGATATTCTTGGCCGTCGAATTGCAGCCCGTCAACCCCCTTCCACGTGTCTACCAGAACTTCGGAGGGCATTGCTTGATCAGTGGTATAATATTCCCCAAGATCAAATTGATAAGTTGATACTCAGCATGCCTAGGCGTTGTAAGGCCTGTGATGCATCGTCCGGGAGACATACTCCGTATTAACCATCATACTAACCATGTTATACCGTTTTTTGTACATAGGTTCTTTTTTTAAATTTGTTCCAGGGAGTAAAAATCGCAATTTTCATAAATTATGTCAAACAAATAGCATATTTTTTTGTTCTTTACCTTTTGTTTAATAAATAGACTTTACAAATGTCAAATTTGTTTTGCTTCTGTCTCTTTCTTTGCCTGAACTTCATTATCTTTAATTTATGGACATGAGTGTATAAATACTCCCGTTTTCGAGCTATTAGATTTACAGATTTGAAATTTAATTGGCATGATCCTTTCCAAGGAATGGAGATTCGAATTGAACAGATTTTACAGAAACCGACTTATATGGGTCGAGAAATGGAAGTTATTGTGCATATTGAAAGAAAAATTCAAGTTTTTGAGCTACTAGAGCTACGGTTATAAAATGTGGTATGCAGGTTTCTTTTATTTTTTAATTGAAATCCTCCCCGAACGGTTCTTATGAAAATTAAAGGGATTACGTGTCTTATGGATAAAAAAATTTCCGGTCTTGAACTATTAGCTTTGAGGTCCCCAAACTTTTTTGTCTCATAGACCTCTTTCCATGTTTTTTTGGTTTGGGATAGACCCCTGCTTAAAATTAATATTGAATTTTTGCAAATTTATCAACTTACATGTCTTTTTGATAGCAGTTACTACTACTACTACTTAAAAAGAATTAAATTTTTAGCTGTAATGAAATATAGTGTTCAAAATTTAGAAAGTACTTGTGAATCAATCATAAATTAAAAATTAAATAATACATAAAATAACTAAAAAACAAACAAATGATTTTAATCGGAGTGTTGAATCTGGCTCTACAATAACAAATTTTCACCATTTGGTATCAATCGTGTCAGAGTTTTTGGAGATTAATGGCCAGGCTGAAACTCCTTCTCACTAGGAAAAGCAATTAAAAACTTTTCACGATATTCCATGATTCGGGACAAATAACAGGTTTGTCTTTTTAAAGCCAAAATTGCAGACATCCGTTTCTAAACTTAAAGATCTTCGTTAGTGCTTATTCCGATCAGTTCCATTGTAATGTTGCATTGTAATGTTCAGTGTAAAATCATTATGGTAATTTGTGCTATGCTTAAGATCAATCGACTTTAAAAGCACTTTGACTTCCCTTTCTCCTCTTCTTAAAACTGCTTATCATTTTTACTTTGATCGCCAAGTTGGTAATAAGGAATAGCATTTAGTTATATACTGCATTTACTCGAATCTAAACCTAGTTTTTTTTCAATGTTAATGCCACTGGAGATAGGGTGCGACTTAGAGTAGAAATATACACATATATATACATATATATATATATATATATATATATATATATATATATATATATATATATATATATATATGATATATATATATGATATATATATATATGTACATATGTATATGATATATTTATATATATGTATATGATATATATATATGTATATGATATATATATATGTATATGATATATTTATATATATATATGATATATATATCATATATATATATATATGAGGAATCCCCAGCCCCACATGTGTCAGTTGGGGTAAACTTCCTACCAGGACAACTCAACCCCCGCATAGGAACTTAGACTTCTACTTTCGCCGGACTTTAAGAAGACACGTGTACTAGGGAATCACTCGCTGCTAATCAACGCTGAAAGAGCTCTCGTTTTTGTCATGGCTTGAAGTACAGACTTCTTTACTAAATATTGAAATAAAATATAAAAGGACAAACGGCTGCCCATTGCATTTCTCCTGTCAATCCAATAATTTATCCAAAACGTGACAATAGCCGGTAGGATGTGAAACCTGCCTATCTTGATATACACGCGGCAAAAATAAAAATTACTGCTTCAAAAATTGAATAATAGCGCAACATAGCAATTTGTTTGTAAAAATTTCTACGACTACATAGATCGAAATACGATTTATTTAAAAGAAAGTTTCTTCAAAAACTTCATTTCGAAAATCAACAGAATTAAAAGTATATGTTTGTGTCAAGAAAATTTTCCAACTAACTCTTTGGGATAATCAACAGAAAAAAAGTCTACCAGTAGGTCTTCAAATTCAAAAAAGTGTGTGTAGTGAGAAAAGAAAGGAAAACTTTTTAAACACACACTTCGTTTTGAATAATTAAAGGTATCCTTACACTTCCAATGCAAAAATTTTGGAATGTTTTCAAGTGCTTCAAGTTCGTAAGTTTAGTTATTTTAAAATCGCAAAATAATTCCTTAGAATTCTATATTTAAGTAAATTTTTTATAATTGTGTGTGACTTGCATTCGTTATTAAGTTTGAATAATTTAATGCTTGATTTGGTATCTTTATTTGATTTCTTATATTTTGGTATATGTAATTTTTTAAATTGCATTAATTTCCTTTGCGTATAATTATTTTTAATTGTGATCGTTTGCTGATATGTAAAACACTTTGATACTGTTTTTTGGTGTATTAAATCTTATTTTCATTTATTCTATTCTTAAACTATTTATGCAGTTACGTGGTGATAAAAAAACAATTATGACGGAAACAAGTGATATATCAAAAGCTCAAACTTCTGAAAATCAATTAAATCAACCAAACTAATCAATATCTTTTGATCCAAATAATTCTATGCAAGTAATTTCATGGTTAAAATACCTCAATGATAAATGTCAAAAATTGAACCTAGATGATTCTTGGAAAATTACCAACATATCTAACTATTTAAAGAACAGTGCCTTAACGGATTACATTATTTTTTATGATAAAATTAACAATTGGGAGGAATTCACTTGTTTCTTAACAGAAAAATGTCTTGCGCCATCAATTACTAATTTAAGTGATTTCACGCAAAAGACTTTTAATGGAAAGGAAATTGCTCAATACTTCCATGAAAAAGTGGAAATTGGCAGACAATTAAATTTACCCATATCTATGATATTAGAAGGATTAACAGATGGCTTAATCATTAATTTAAGGCAGTTACTCACTATAGTCCTCCTAGTAACCCTACAGAATGGATAGTAACCGCGACTAAATTATTAAAAATTCAAAACAGTGAACAGAGCAAAATTGAAAATCATAGTAATTGTAGAACCCCAATATTTAATGTTTCTAGGGAAAACTACCAAAATTGGAAACCTAGACATTTTAGGCCAAATTAAGTTTGCACAAAGCCAGGGTCCTAACCAAACTCCTAGAACGTTCAACAGTCCGAAATGCACTTTCAGAGTAACTTACCACCTAACCCGTGTAGATTTTGTGAGTACCAAGGGATTAAAAATACCTATCATTGGGCTCAAACTTGTCTGTTCAGACTCTCGGCTATACAAGTACCCCCTCAAATACCTATGCAACCAAATGTTGATCCTCCAACGGAAGAATCCGAAATTTGACAATTATTGGAAATATCTGGATATATTAAAAAGAAACCTTTACCATGTATCCTTGATACCGGTTCAACTATGCGCATAGAAAAGATCGCACTTCGGAAAGACGTATATATACGTCCGGAGCAATTATCACTTTGGTTGAGCGAGGCGGTTATATACGTCTGTGGTACTTCAGAGGTTAAACTAGTGTTGTAGATTTAGCTTCAAAGTATAGTATTATTGATTTCAATACATTGTTATTGTATGGAGGGGGGGCGATGAAAATTATAATTGAATATTGTGTCGCAAATTATTAAAGTTTGAGAAGGACTGGTGTAGATCTCATATTTAAATTTGGTATAATATATTTTTCATTTCTTATATAAGCCTAACAATTACTTCATATGCTGAAAATGTTACTAACTCTTATTATTATTATTAAAAAGTATACAGAGAGAGGGGGAAGAGAACTTCATATCATTGCATCTTTACCGCTGCTGTTCAGTGTTTACTTGATCCCCTAAGACATTTTCTTTCGATATACTTTTCCTTTGGGCCTTCTCACATGATCATGGTCACATATACATCCAAGCATACAATTCTTTGGGCATGGAACGATTTTGTCGTATTTCGTACAGTTTTTGTAGCAATTAGCTGTGCATTTATCCCAGCGTTCGTTTTTGGGACCTTTTGCTGACAAGGCATCAAAAAGTGCTACTATTCCTTAATTCTGGCTTACTTCACATCAATATTTTAACACATTTGATTTCACTTCAAGCGCATTGATAAGAAAAGGTTTTGGTATTAAAAAAATATACATTATTAAAGAAAAATAAAATAACATTCATAAACATACCAGAAAATACTAAATCGCGGAATATTCTGATCAAGAAGACAGTTAAGTATTGTATTACATTGAATTAATAAAAAAAACCTCTGAATATTATTCCAATACATGATTTCGTAAGCAATATTTTGAAGACAAAAAGCAGTAGTATATATTTTCGAAATTTTAAGTAACATTTAAACATTTATCTTTGTAATTCTTGATAATTTATTCTTTCTTTATAAGAAAGATGACCCAAACAAAACCATTTTATGCTCGAAAAATAGTAAGGGTTGCAGCAAAAATGTGCAATATAATAAAATCAGATATTCTCTGCAATCGATCAAAGTCAAAATAAGATTATTTTATATTATGGCATTTATCATTTGCTTAAAAAAATCGCTTCAAAATTAATTCCTATTAGTTAACAAATGAATTAAATCTTAAATAAAGAGAACTTCTCAGCTTCTAAACATTTCTTTGAAAACGCCTTTTATTTTTACAGAATAAGTGATAGTTTATATCTACCTTAATTACCTTAAATTCTACATCTCAGAATATTTAAATCACTGGCGTAGCTAGTCCTAAATGAGCCTTGTATCAAATCTTCAAGCACGCTCTTTTTTGAAGACCCATAACATGTTACGGTTTGTTTATGTATATAAGCTGGGGCCCCTGTAGCTTCGGAGCTCCGTATCATTGATACTGCGGTAGATAAGTCCTTGATCTAAAGCAAAAGTCCTTGGAGAATTTAAGCCAGATACCAGCAAATACCATCAAGATCTTTATTGATGGTAGTAAATTAGGAAACTTGACTGGTAGAGGTACTTATATAGAACTTCCTAACGCAATTTGACTCTTGGTAGCTGTAATCTCAAATACTACTAAGTTTTTAGGTGTGAATTAATTGTAATCAACATGGGACTTGAAGCCATTCTAACCAAAAAAGACTACGGAGAATTGTGGATTTCTTCAGATAGTCGCAGTTCTCTCCAACATCTTAATAAATGGAAGCTTATTGGAGACAAGGCAAGTATCACTATACTGTCTTTTTTTTAACTTTATCCCTAAAGAACATGAAGTCCATTTTCATTGGATCCCATCACATGTGAATATGCATGGAAACGGAAGGGTGGATAAACTAATAAAGGATAGTTGCAGCCATCTAAACCCATCATCTATTGCCCTGACATTTTTGGAATTACAAACAAGAAAAAAAGAAGAAAAATGGCTGAGTGAAGAGAGCCTCCATCCCATTATTGATCGATGAGCAAAAAGCCAGGAGGGTCTCTTGACCTCCCATTCGATGGAGCCGCTCAAACCGCTTTTTAATATTTTTCAATGGTCACATTAAGAGTGTAGCATTCTTTGAGAAGAGAAAGGTTAATCTTACCGTCCCTAAATGGCACAGTCATGAAGTTTCTGCTATGCATCTTTCAATACACTAACAGTAATTGATATATTACAATCCAATATTAATATAATTGATTTCTTGAAAGTTAAAAAGATTCATTGATCTCGCCTGACTGTATCAGACACTGAGGGATCATAAAGAGGAAAGTTTGTGCTTTAGATATATTGTACCTTCTTTCCTGCTTGGAGTATTTTTCGAGCATTCTCAAAAACGGGTCCTTTGTCATTACTATTTTGAAAAACACATCTGAGCTTTTATATATATTGATAAAAACTTGCTTGCAATAATGTTCAATCTTACTCAAAGCAAGGATAAGTGTGGTATTCCCTGAAAACAATGTGCCCCTCATATTCATTCACTGAAATACATATCGATAAGTCCGCATACAACTTAGTATATTTGTATTTAATTGGATGATTAATACCTTAATCTAAATATTTTCAACCATTCTGCCATGAAAAAAATGTAGGTGTACCACGCAGAGTCTACTAAAATATCAAAATATCACAGTTTAAGAGCCGCTGCTCTATCTGATAAAATTCGAAATTCTTTCGAATTTTTTCGACATATCGCATATCTCAACAAGCATTCTACATCCGAAGAAATGATCTTATCGCAGCATCAGATTTCTCTTCATTCTGTTAGAAAAACTTTACTCTCAGAATCACAGGCAGAGCTAATTCTGAGAAGGACCTGTATCAAAATTCCTTCGGGACCCTTTTTTAGTTATGAGAACCTTGTTAGTGGGACTGTAGTTACATATATTGGGGCCCCTGTAGCTTGGGGGCTCCGTATCATTGATACGATGGTATCTACGCCCGTGTTCGGAGTGTGTTAGTTAAGCAGAATTGTTTGCTTGGATGCAAAGAAAAAATTATTATCAAAAAGAGTTTCTTAAAAAAACTAAGCTCATGCTCTGAAATGTAATTTGTCCAAATCTCTCATCATTTTATAAACCATCCAACATTCTGCAAAGCTTTTTCAATTCCTAATATTAACCTTACACTCTCTATATATTTATTTATTCATTTAGTACTTATCTTGGTGGAATTTTCAATCGCTAATAAAATACATTTTAAAGAGCTCAATTGAGCTGAAATTTTATATACATGATTATTTTGGATGACAATACAATAATTTAATTATAATTAATAAAAATTAATTGATATTGATTAAAACTAATTATTTAACTAATTATTTTATTACAAATACAACCACGTTGGCATAACTTTTGGTGACTTAGCGAACCTTTTGGCGACTTGTGTCAAAACTTGAAAATGTTTTTGTTCTCACGTTTTAAAGGAGTCAGTTGAACTGAAATTTTATATACACGATTGTTTTGGATGACAATATGATACTTAATGATAATTAATGAAAATTTAATTATCCCTTAATGTTGTTATCCTGTCATATATATGTACATACTTATATTAATTGTAACTATTTAATGAAAAGTAGCTAAAATAAAATTTTTCTTTGTTGATCTGAGTAGGAATTGACTTAAAAAAATTTTATATTACTTGTTTTAGTTGAAGAAGTTTAAGTTCGATATTGTTGCCCAATGTTGTATCAATGCATTTTGTAAAAGTATATCTAAGTAATTCATGCAATTAATTTAGTTGTGTGTCCATAATTTTGATGAAATCAATATTTTATAAATAATTTAGAGGAAATGAAAATTTTTTACCATCTGACTCAAATTCATTGTCTTCATTTACAGGAGGCTGTTCTGTTTCAGAAATGGACTCCCAACCTAGAAAAGAAGATTTATTATTGGATTAAGATAAATATCGGGAGAATATATCGTAGAACATGATTTGTAGAACAATATTGTTTCATATTTAAGTAAACAATTATAAAATTTTAAATTTTAAGAGCTAAATGAATTTTTACCAAATTAAAAGAATTATGACTTCAGTTTATAACAAACCAAAAAAGGCTTTTACAGGAAAAAGTAAATAGCTCATAAAACTCTAACGGTTTCCAAAATATTCAGGATATCACCTATATCATTAAAATTGTATTAGTCTCAATTTATTGTGATAACCTTCTACTTTTTATTGAAAACACACATACTCACCTATTATAATTGAAAGAAGATATCAGCCAATTTTCATTCAAATAACTTTATTTTACGTAATCTTTTCTCATCATTCCTCAATACACTGTCACGTTTTATTCTTGTTTATACAAAAGGGGATCCAAAAATAAGCGGAATTTATTTCTTCATATTTTGTTATTTTGCATTTTTTGTCGAACTCTATATTAGTCCTCTTCAATCTATTGTCTATGTGCGTCAATGCATTTGTTCCAACTCTTTCGCTGCAGCTCAAACAGCTCTGGAACTTGAGTAGTGGAAATTTAGTTTTCCACTGGCCCGATGCTTGCTTCGATTTTGGATCGTACCAGACCAGTTGCACCAGGACTAATCCACCAATCACAAAGCTCTCGAGAAAATTTAGATCGTTTTGCACTTAACACTCTTCAAGTCGCTTCACACATTTGCGCTGTTTTCTCGCTAGTTATTTCTGAGAAAATATCCTCAATATATGTTTCAGCAAGTGGGGAAAAAATTTGTAGACACCCGTCTCATGTGTAAACCTTTAATTAAATTTTGCTCAATCTTGCTGCCTGGCACGTTAGTTTCGTCAGAAACTTGGACAATGCTCTTTGATAATTTCCATCAATTGCGCAATTGGTTTTGGCAATTTTTTAGTCATTTCTTCTTGTCAAAGGACACTCTGAGTGTGGATGCCTACAGTTGACATATTTCCTGATTTGAAACGGAAAAAATAAAGGTAGAAATGTGATTTTCCCAAAAAATCATCATTAAAGACTTGCGGAATAATCCCAATGGTCTCGTCTGTAGTTTTTCCCAACCTAAAGCAAAATTTCACACACGGTCTTTGTTCTTGCTGGTCGTCTATTTCACTAATCACAAAAGCATTGAAACAGGAAAGCCCAACACAGCACTACAAGCAATCCTCTTAATACAGACTGAAACCAGCTCACCAACGGTAGTGTGGCAGACTCCCAACTAATACCACTTAACAGCACAATTCCTAACTGCAAAACATGCATTTGCAAAAGTTCGATTATGTATTAGACACAATTCTAGGGTACCCCCTAGTAATTGATTAAATTGGCAATAATTAAAAATTTAACTCAAATAGCAATTATTGAATAAACAAACTTATACCACTTTTTCAAGTTGTAAGAGAATGAATGAATATCTTTATGTAATTTATTTTTTATTAATTAATTCTATATTCGACTATAAAATGTTTTCTCAACGCGAATGTCTTACATCTACGTTTTGTCATAATCTTGCTCAGTTAGTTGAAATATAAGGTTGGGTAAAAACAAATCCATTATTTTTTCGGTAGATGGCTGTAGTACCGATATCTCGTGAAATATCGATCAAACAATTTCAAATTTATGCTCGTTGTCAAGGTAATATTTCATTCTAAAAAAATTATTTTGCTGTTTTTTGATTGGTTCATTCAGTTGTAAGTTACAGGGTGTTAAAAATGGAAGTCAAGAAAGAGAAAATTCGGTACATTTTACAGTTTTTCTTTGATAAAGGCGAAAATGCAAACCAGGTGGCTGGACTTGTGAATGGTGTTTATGGTACTGTAGCAGCTAATTACGTGCAATTCTGGTTTCGTAGATTCCGTTAAGGCATTTTCGATGTTAAAGTTACCCCGCGCCCATCATCGAAAATGTCGATAAAATCTCAGAAATATTCAAAGTTGACCATCATATTAGTAGTCGTAGCATCGTGCAGGAGCTAAAGATTTACCATAAAATAGTTTTAAGCCATTTGAGCAAAGTTGGATTGAAAAAGAAGCGCGAAGTTCGGGTGCAACACCAATTAACACCAAAAAACATGATGGATCGAATTTCCATCTGCCAAGCCCTGGCCAAGCGAAATGAAATCGATATATTTCTTAAGCGGATGGTGACTGGGGATGGTAAATGGGTCACATACGACAAAACTATGTGAAAACGATCGTGGTCAAAGCGCGGTGAAACAGCTCAAACGGTGGCCCAACCAGGAAGGTTCTACCGTGTATTTGGTGGGACTGGAAAGGAATAATTTATTATGAGTTGTTTCCGTAGGGCCAAATACTAAATTCAGATATTTACTGTTAACAACTGGACCGTTTGAAGCTAGTGACTGACCAGATATGGCCAGAATTGGCCAACAGAAGAGGTGTTGTGTTCCTTCAGGACAACGCCAGGCCACACACGTCTGTATTGACTCGCCAAAATTTCTGGGAGCTTGATTGGAAGGTTTTAATGCATCCACCATATAGTCCGGGTGAGTGAGTGAGTGAGTGAGTGAAGATTAACGTCGCTCTGTTCAGCTACACGAGGGCTTTTGGCGACGGACCACGTAATTTTGAACCATGGTCAAGTGACGTGGACGACACCTGAGCTGGCACCCCCCTCTCCTAACTACCACACCACACCAACGGGAGGACGTTTCAGCTCTCGACAGATTTAGCGTGCATCGCTGCCCTACACGGCGGGTCTTTAGTGGTACTAGGCTCGAACTCGTGACAAAGCCAGCCACGATCCGATGCCTATACCACTCGGCTACCGCGGCCTTCACCATATAGTCCGGACCTGACACCAAACGATTACCACCTTTTTCTCGCATTGCAAAACTTCCTGAGTGATAAAAATTGGGATCAAGAGAAGATTGAGAAAATCTATTACTAGAGTTTTTCGCCAATAAATGCCAAGACTTCTATGAGAGAGGCAATATGAAGCTACCTTTAAAATGGCAACAAAATGGTACATTTTTTACTCAAATCAGACAATCCGAAACATGTTAAGTAAAGTTTTGAATTTCATGCAAAAATAATGCATTTCTTTTCCCCCAACCTAATATTAAATGACTTTATGACTAATTTTAAAAAAAAATTCTAATATTCGTGAATATTTTCTTTTTTTTGTAATTTTTTTCTGTCACAAAAATCAGGGTTATTAATAGCAATAAATTTGTTACACCACGCTTAATTAAAAGTTTCCATTAAAAATTCGCGAAGCAAATTTTTTTACCTATTTGCTCTTACTTTTTAGATATGTAGCATGAATAATTTTTCTTCTCTCGGTTGATTCGTTTAAGTAGTTTTATTCGAAACACATCTCTACCAGTGCCTTTTTCTTTCAAATTTTCACTAAATTTAATCTTGAGAGTGAAGATTTAGATGATTAATCCGAAAGGTTTACACCCATTATAATTTTAGAAATAATAAATGTAAACTCCAAAATTACTTTTAAAATACTAATTATTCAGCTGAATATAATAGTAGTGCATCCCGTTTAATAAAAAATTTAGGAAGAACCTGACAGATTCCCTCCTCTCTTTTGCTGAGAGAATTTATCATGTATTTAAAATATTCATCAGCATAGATCCTGAATCTTAGACAAGTATTAAACATATTTAGCAAAACAAAACCGAAAATGCAATGCAATAGAATCCTTTATTATATATTTGCTCTGTCAGAAGAGTTTTAATAAAGCAAAACAAGTTTAATATATTCTATATATGATAAGATAAAATGAAGTTCCATAAATCGTTTATGCTTGCAAATTCAAAATGAAGGGAATGGACTCAATGGAATAAAACCACAAATTTAACATGCAACAATCCCTCTACTCTAGGAGTGGACAACCTTTTGAACAGCAATGCCACTATCTCATAAAAAAATAAGCGTGCCACTTCCAACTTTTCCAACAAACAAAAAAGATATTGAAAGGTGAAAAAAATGTTACTTATATGTTCACATTGAGGGATTTTTACACAAATAGCTCATTTTTAAGAAATATATATGTATAAAATGTCATGTAGTGAAATAGCTAATATTTTTTGAAGTGTTAGAGTTTTCGAAAAATCATATACATCTAATAGCAGATATATAAGACACATTTCCTAGTGATGTTCTAACAGATTTACCTATAAAAAAGCGAATTCAATTTTTTAAACGCTCATTCTTACGGCTTTTCTGATATAGAAATGTAACTACCGTAAAATACCTATCAGCTTATTGATAACTTCGCAATTTAAAAATTTAATGTTTAAGAAACTATTATTTGAATTTTACCTTCAGAATAATGACGACATTCTTCTTCTCGAATGCATTCTTTATTGGGTCCTTCAACGTAACCCTCCTTACAAATACATCCAGCCTGACATATTAAGGGACAGGGAAAATCTTTGTCATAATTTTTGCAGGTTTTTTGACATGCAGGATAAGCACCACACATGGAAAATATACGATTATTTTTACATCTTTCTGCAAAAAAAAGTGAGGATAATGTATATCATATTAATAACAAAGCTATAAGAAATAATTTATTTTTGTATTATATAATTTTATATCATATGAGTACATAACATATATAAATAACATTTATCTCACATTAATTCAAACAGGACAGCCCATTTACCAAATGCTTTGAAAATTCAAATGTTTAATAGTTTGAATATTTTAGTCAGTTAATTTCATATCACAAATGATATTAGAAAGATTCTACACGTGAAATATGAGGGTTTGTCCAATAAAAATGAGACAGAAGGTAAAAAATATATAAACTGCTTATTATTTCAGGTGTTGGCGCATGCGCGCCAACGTCATGCGTACAAATGCAAATATTCTTCATTGCCGCGCTTTGCCGGCAGATGAGAATTCTCTGTGGAACGAAATGGACGAGAAAATTTCTCTTTAATACTCAGACGTGAGCATTAATATAGGACTCTAATACTCGAAGCTCACAATAAAAATTAATTAAAATTTGCTGCGCTTGTAAATAACATATATATATTGTGTGTTTGAATAAAAAAGTAAAAAAGAAATAAGTGTAGCTGGTCCGTCAATGAAACAAAAACAAACTAAAAATAAACAAGAAATAAACACTATAACAGTTAATATATATAGATTTATCCTACTGTACAATAAGATGGCGAATGTCTTCATAGATAAAATTTTGCGGTTTTCCTATGGAGAAATGTTTGTACTCAGGTGTGCCTCCAAAGCAAATCGATGGTGTCTTACAGAGGGGTTTCAAAAATGCGGAAATTGCATGAGGAGAGATCTGGACTTCATCCCGAGTGAAACTTCTGTAACATAGTCCTAATATGCTTGGCAGTATGTGGATGGGCATCAGCTTGCAACATAATAATGTGCCATCAGTAAAAGTTCCCGAGTGTTTAGACTTGAAGATACGCCTCAAATGATGTAAAGTTCCTAAGTATCTCTAAGTAGTTGTGGCACCATGCTCTGGAAAATTGAGGGAAAGCAAGCTCTAAAAGTCAAAGATAAAAAAAAATCGGTATAACTACAAGAGCTAGGGTTGCATTCATTTAGATTTTTTCATTAGGTTAAACCCCTGTTCTTCCATTGCTGACTCTGACTCTTGCTCCTTCTCAAAATGATGGCACATACAACTCCTCATTATGGAATTGGAAACGATATTATTCATTGTAAAATTATTCATGGAGCTTCAGGCATGTTAACACATTCAGTTCAAATTCTATTCCTCTGTTAGGCTCTTCTAGAATGTCATTGAAAATTACAAGGTTCGTCATCAGTAGTCATGTTGTTTTAAAGTGTGATGTTAATAAACACTTACTCAACTGTCACGCTGTAAGAAATCCACTGCCCACAGATTTTCTGGAACTTTATCTGCTCTGTTAAGATAACATGAGTGGTACCGTGACTAATACACAACATTAGCTGAATGTTTTCCATTCTTCCACTGTCGGCCTTTTCTGACTGCAACATCCATTGCACCAGTGATGGAAAGAGTATTAACATAACGAACTTATCTTAACATTATGGAATTTTGGGGGACATTGATTCTTGAAATGACATCCTAACTTCTCCATGTCATTAATTCCACTTAAATTCAATCGCACAGTACATACTTCCTTTACTATACACAACAGACACTTGAGCATGAATTCATTCCAATTTTCCTGTCAAATTTTCCGCTGTTAAAAGAACTGTTGCATATTGTTCCCCTTTCCCTCCATCCTCATTGATGACAGATGCACACACAACTCGATTCGTCTCTCACTTTGAGCTCATTTAACAAACAAATCACACAGCTGTGACCGTTCGAGCTGTTTCTTCCTGGTTACCAACAGAGGGTACTTTTATACACTAACATATTCGCGTTATTGTACGAAGTTCCGAGCCATGCTTATTGCACAGTCTACCTCGTTAACATTTGACTCCCCTTATAAACATATCATTTTTTAAAAGATGAATTTTGTACTTTGAATTAACACAAAAGAAAATATAATATAAATCATATATTTTTATTTAATATCTTAAATTAACATGAGAAATATTTTAGTACATTGATTGAAAAGTTACATCAAAATACCAATGCAGGATTTTGATTCAAGTCTTTTTTAATATCAAATTTCTACTACATTTTTTTAAGTTAGAAGTAATACTAAGGAAAGCATCTTTTTGGCTTAAAAATTGTTTTATCACTATGATTCAAAGACGAAATATTCCACACACAAAAAGATGCGTATCTACATCAGTATCAAAAAGATAAATTTTAAGGAGCGTTTTCAATTATGGTGGAAAGAGAGAGAAACTCTAGAACTATTCTATTAATTCAATTATGTTAAAATGCCGTATTTGAACGTGTTCGCTTACTGCAAACTAGGGTATCCATAGTAAGCATGCCTTCAGTAAAATCCATTACTTCTATTCCATTAGTGTTAAGCACCGAAATACATCAGAGTGAACTGTATTTACATTAAAGTACATATTAACATAAAAATATAATAAAAGTAAAAGTATTATATTTTAAATAATTTCTTCTTCACGTTTGTCTATGTTTACTTGATACGTACGAACCTCAAGAAGATATCAGATTCAAGCATAAAATATATCATTCCAGGTTTTTAAAATTATTTTAATTTTCCTGAATCATAAGATAAAAGAATATAATTATGTAGCATCGCCGCTTAATGTGCTTGCTTATAACTCTTCCAATATTGAAGAATAAACAAATAATTCTTACATTATTACGTAACAAAACTTTAAAGGCTATCAAATTCCTTGAATAATTTAGCTTTAACATTCAATTTTATCAAAGAATTTATAAATCTAACGCGTGGAAGTAATAAGCTTGATAGATTTTGCACGAAAGAAATGGATCTTATATCTCTGGAATTCCCTAAAATGTATGCGTTTTCCTTCAAACGAAATATTACCACATTTTTGTGTTATATTTTTTGTAAACATATCATCTGATTTAGAGATGCTTTACTATATAGGTTTGCTACAATATACGTTTTAGTGTAAAAGATTAATAGCCTTCAAAATACGTATATCTGTAAATTTAAAAGCCATTGGGACTGTAGAAACTACGTGATTGCAGTTTCAGAATATTAATCGAAGAGGTGATAGCTCTCATCGAAGAAATGATAAATAGTTACAGTAAGATAAAGTTCTTTGACAATGTGATATTAATTTTTGGCATTCTGACCTTTAATACATAAAAATGCCATTGATTATCTTTTTTTATTTAACTACAAACAGATTTCTCTATTATTGCAAACTATCTTCAAGAATGACAATTATTTAAATTATGATAAAAAGCCAAATACTTATGTTACATTCTGAAACGGGAGATCACAAAGGAGCAAAAAACATAAGGAGGCTCACAGGTAGAAAGTGGAAGAAAAGACTTAACATACTTAAATCAGTTTCAGGACGTAACGGGTACAGATGATAATAATGTGACAACAAACTACCTTTCACAGTTCAGACCAAAATTAGAATATGGCTTCTCAATATAATTATGTACTTCGGATATTAATATAAATGAAAATGTATAAAAGTGTTATTAAGTGCTGCAAGAGAGAATAACTACTGATCTTCGCGTAACAGCTGCTAAAATATAACTTTATAAAAGTTATTTACCGCTAGTTTTTCTCCCTTTTAAAGTAGTATAATAAGTTTAATAACAACAATGTTCAGCTTAGAACTTCTGCTTGTCTCCCTTCATAGCCCAATAACCAGTGCATAAAGAGACATCCTCATTTTTCCTTGGAAAAAATAACGGACATGCTTTCAAGTTACATTCAACCCGCTCCTTAAGACCCTCAGTTTGTTCTGAGTTAGATCATGACTGAATACATTTTTATACTGAATTCTTGATTAGGATGTGTAACAAATCAGAGATCCAAGACATTAATAGACAAATCGTTCCAGAATATTCATTCCATCATCAAATCGTAGGTAAAAAAGTATACTGATGACAGTAAAATGGACGGTGGTATTTCTAGAAGTTGCGTTCTCAATGAGACTACTTATAGTGCTATTAGCTTTATGACTTAAAGTGTTCTGTGCTATTCAGCTTTTGGGGTCTGAAATCACAATCTATAGCAGCTTACAATTTCGTGTCACGTCTACAGACTTCAGGTACATTTGATCCAGGACAGATACAGCACCTTCCTCATTTTACGAATCGGGGGGACAGGAGACTAAATATTTTAAATCTCATCTTGGGGCTTTCTTCAAAGGTATCTATACACTTTCAATGGATCTCCTTCCATGTAACATTGAAAAAGTAATGAGATAGCCAGTACCTTGATCAAGATCGTTTCTGTTGAGTATATGCATGAGAGATAACATTAATTAAAATGAAATCTCAATTAAAAAGATGAAATTAAATTCACTTTGGAGAGTCCCACCTATCCACCCACGACACTTTGAATTAAGACAACTTTGAGATTTCACCAACTCAATACTCCTAGAAAATAGAAGATGGCTCTCTAACGGACTGTTAGTGGCAGAACAGGTCCAAACTTTTAGTCCAAAGCAGAATAGGTCTCCCCGTTCATATACTTGACTGTTTGAATTTCCCTTGTCATGAGGTCTTAAAATACACTATTTGAATTTTAGAATTCTTGAGAATCTTTGGTTTCATTGAAATGGTATAACAATTTACAAATGATTTTTGATTATTACTACATTTTTATACACCATGGACCATACGTTTTCGATTGACGATAGATCGGGAGAACAAGCAAGCCAAGGAAGCAATTCTATCTGACGGGTAAAGAAGAATTCTTGAATATTAAGTGCCGCGTGTGGTCACTCATTATCCTGTTGAAATACAGCTGACGGCAAGCGTTGAATGTATGCGAGGATCACGGGGTCCAACACCTCAGAGATGTTCAATATATCAGCAATGCGTACTAGAGGGGTGCGGCAATGAAATTCATCCCAAATAATGATACCGGGAGCAGGACCACTGTGTCGATACATAACGTAACAGTTCAGCATCCTCTCGCCACGGTGTCTCCAAACTCGAATGCGACCACCATGATGTTGCAGACATAAGCGGGATTCGTCAGTAAACACAATGTCGTTCCATTCCATTGCCCATGTCCCCCGTTCATCGCACCATTGGTGACGCAAACACCTGTGGTTTCCCGTCAAGGGTAAACAAAGCAATGAACGCCTTGCGGGCATTCCACTCTACTGCAAATGACGTCGAATGGTACTAGAGGACGCCGAATGATGCGCAACAGATTGAATTTTTGTGCTGTGGTTCAGGATTAGGCTGCACGATCCAACATTGTCATGCCCACATTTCAGCTGTCTTCACGAGCATTAGTGCAACGAGGTATGTACGATCGGCTCTGTTGGTACGTGGTTTTCTCCTGCATCCAGTTATGACACATCAGCATCACAGTTGCTTGGTTTTGTGCAACATGTTGACCGATTCCTCTGAAGAATAATCCGCAATCCCTATAGACTACTATTCCTTTTCGGTCGAATTGGTTAAAAGACGCTCAATCTATCTTCAACAAGACATTGGTAAACAGTTTACACAAAATACCGCAAGAAAAGACAATTGCCGTACTTCAAATCGCCAACCTATTTTCCCTTTATTTAGAACGTGCGGATGGTGGTATGGTCACCCATGATGTGTGACTGTACTGTAAAGCTAATGATTTGCATATTTCATCGCCGCCAACACATGATGTAAATTTCACATGGTTTGTATGCTTCCTTCATAATGTTGCATTTTGTATGGCAAGCAGTGTACTCGTGCAACGTCGTATCAAAATAATTTGCAAACTTAATTTTTGTTCCTTCGTGATTTTCATGAAATGATTATTTTGCAAAAAATTTAGAGGGAATGAAAATTGTTTACCACGTGGTTCAAATCCATTGTCTTCATTTACAGGAGACTGTTCAGTCTCAGAGATGAACTCCCAACCTAACAAAGAATGTATGGGGTTACTGTAAATACCGTCGAGCCTCAAGTCCTCTTGTGAAATTGGTGAAAGGGAAAAAGAAACGCTACACGGCCCAGGGAGTTTACCTTCAAAATAGGGATGGAACCGAGCCAAAAAATTGCCCTGTCACATGTATGGTGCTAAAAGCTGCAGCTAACGACAAGCAAACGTCTAGCCCTTTGTGACAATTAATTTCGTGGGCCTAGATTTGACTACGTAAGGCAGGTGGCATTAGGAACAAAAAGTTGTCATCGAAAAATCGTAAAGGGCGTTCTTAAACCTGTTTGATCTTTTCAGATAGTTAGCTTAGATAATTTTTCTTCTTTGTGTAGAACCATTAAGATTACATATTCAGAATTCATTTACTTATCCTTGTCTTTTTAAATTTTCAGTGTATTTCTACCTGAGACTGTAGATTTAGATGAAGAATCCGAAAGATCTCCATCCTCTATTATTCTTGAATACGAAAACGTAAGGTTAATCATATACAAAATCCCAAACTTGATTATTAGACAAGGTTTAGGTCAATTTTTACTAATTTGACAATAAATATCTATTAATGTTTTACTGCCTGCAATAGACAAATGCAATTTTGTAGTAGAATAAATTAAGTCTTCAAAATTGATAGTCGAAAGGATTTTACTACTATAATTAATTCAATAAAATTTTGAAATTTTTTTGTTATAAGTACATTGAAGTACTAAAAACCTACACTGCTCAAAACAATTAGGGTAGCAAGCAAAAAAGTGAAGAAAACCGTGTGAGACAGCCACGTATTGGCATACAATGCATAGTACACGCGTATCAATGCGCAATACAGAAAAAAGAAGTAAAAAATTTGGAATTAAGTTTTAATTCTTTGAAAATATGGAAAAAACATGAAAAGATGATTTAGGGCAACAATTTGGTTACATGTAAACGATAAAAAAGGTACTGTTTAGACATGATGCATGAGTTTTAATAGGGCGTGTGGTCTCCTCGAACAGCTAAGACTGCTGCACACCTGTTTGCCATGGATGCGATGAGGTTGTGACAAACCTATACGTAACTTTATCACTAACCTTCTGAGACTTCTTTTTTAGGGAAATTTAATTCCCGTACCTATTTCCAATCAGCTCCAAAAAGAGGACAGGATTCCTTGTTATATATATGCAGATTAGATAAAGTATTTAATTCAAACGGAATAGTAAAGTAAAAAGCAGTAGGAGACAGAGATTGAAGCAGGAAGGTATAATAGTGAAGTTAGAGATTTATTATTGGAGATTTCTAGGAGGATAAAATCTCAGAAAAAGCTGAGCTGAGCTGCAGTGTGGTAAATATTGATTAAAGTCTCATTAAAGCTTTATATTAGGAGTGAGATTAAAATTAAATGTTCAATAGGAATATTATTGAATATAATTCTGGGATCTCTTATTGCGGAAATCTCTGCGTGATCGATATTCTAATTGTTAATTAATTGGATCATTAGATATTCAACTTAAATTAAAGGCAAGTCTCTTTTAAACCTCATATAACTATTATTTTTATTTATTTTTTATTAAAAGTCTTTGATTCTATTTGGGAAAGATAACCAAATAAAGAAAGTTATTTACAAAAATGGCTACTGGCTCTTATCTGATTCCAAATTATTCTCGTTCTCAAAGTGAGATCCAAGTGATCTTCACAAGGTTATCGATCAGACTTTGGGAAATACTGATCCACTCCTCAAGAAGTGCAATCTCCAAGTCTCGGACAGTAGCTGGAGGCGGTGGTAGCGCAGCAATGCGTCGTCCGAGAATGTCCCAAACATGCTCGATTGGATTCAGGTCAGGAGAGTACGCTGGCCATTCCATACGCTGTATTGTTTCAGCTTCAAGCATGTTCTCCACCAGACGAGCTCTATGCGGTCGGGCATTATCATCCTGGAAAACAAAGGAATCTCCAATGGCTCCAGAGTAAGGGATGACATGAGGTCGAAGTATCTCGTCTGCATACTTTCGGCCCGTCAAAGTGCCATTCCGAATGATATCCAGGTCCGTAAGTCCTCCTATGCTGATTCCACCCCATACCATCCAACCAGCTCTTCTGTATTGTGACCTTTCCCGAACGAATGCGGGGTTATTTCAAATGCCCCTGTCCCTCCCTACAAGAACACGTCGGATGTCACACTCTAGACTGAATCGGGACTCGTTTGTAAACAGCACTTGGCTCCAATCATGTTGCTCAAATTCTCGATGTTCAGCAACCCATCTTCTTCCGGCCGCACGGTGGCGTGGGGTCAACGGAATGCAGACCATTGGAATACGTGCATAGAGCCCTCCCTCATGAAGCCGATTACGTACTGTTTGGCTGGACACTCTTTGTCCTGTTGCCAAGAGCAACTGTCTTTGCAGCTGCGTAGCGTTCTCTGTTCTGTTTCGACGGGCTGTTAATTGTATATACCGGTCATCAGTTGATGTAGTGGCGCGTGGCCGACCTGCCCCTGGTCGACGTTTAACATTTCCTGTTTCTTGGAATCGATTCCACAGCCTTGCAACAACACTTCTGGCTACTCCAACACCGTCCGCGACACTACGTTGTGTTTGCCCGGATTCCAGTCTGCCTATAACACGCCATGCCATGGGGGGATTCCGGTAAATCACGTTGTTGAGACATTCTCAAGTAACCTTGTCTCAAAAAAAAATACTGCGCAATCGAATTTCACAGTTACGGCAATAAAACAGACGTTTCTGCAACATCCCGATTTCTGCCCTTATCTCCCTTTTCTGGTTTTTGACGTCATGAACTTTGAATTGCATATAAATTGTTTTCTTCCGTTTCCTGGTAGGCTTTACATTATGAATGATTCATTTTATGTTACTTATTGGTATACATCTTTGCTTACTTTTGTTAAAATCATGTGCTCCTCTAATTGTTTTGAGCAGTGTAGTTCATCTATTTAATGTCATATAGGTCCACTTTTAAAGAATAGGACTTCTACAACATGACATGGTATGAACTAATAGGCAAAAGTGTCCCGATAGCTGTAAATAGATTGAATAATAATAGCTTTAAAGAGGTTAATTTTGACTTGACCCAATGTCATCAGGGTGAAAGATCTGAGAGTGAAGTGTCAGAGCTCAAGTATCATCCTTTTCACATGGTTTAGGCTTAAATTTGAGAGTTTTTTCGTAAATGGCTCTAGTATGCTGAAGTGTAAAGTGTTAAGTAATTAAAAAACATAGAGTCTCATATACTATCCGTTTTGAATTTGCAAGAGGGAAAGCTGTATGTAATTTCTTCTTATCAAATACAGACTACATTATATTTGTTTTTAGTATTGAAGTGCATCTAAAATAGAGTAAAAATATAATGAGGAGTTCTATTGCATTACAATTGTGCTATCACTTTAGTCATAAAGTTTACTGCTTGTTTAATATTCAAAATTTTTGCTGATGAATATTTAAAATAAATGTTAAAATTATTTTTCAGTAAGGTGGGAAATGCACCAGATTGAATTTTCCTGAACTTTTCCTTGATCGGGATGAGCTTTATCATATCCAAATAGATAAATTGTATCCGTTTAAAAGTAATTAGAAGTTCCATTGGAACTGACTTCTTCAGTTTAAGTACGAAACAAAGTGAATTTTGTTGATTAATTACTGATACTTTAAATTAATTACTTCCAGCTACTAATTAATTATTAATTTTAAGTAAGGGTATTCGTATTTAAAAGGAGAAATATTTTTATTACTTGTTGAAGTTGTTGTTTTTTTCCGAATCAGGGATTAATCCTGTGGTCAATAAAAATAACGCAGTGAGAGAGACAGAGAGAGAAAATTTGCCACCATCATTTTTGACAACCCACTCTTACATCAGTGTTAATTTTATTGAATAAAATTATGCTTTTAAATTTTTTAAAGCTCACACACAGTGCAGATGAATTTTATTGATATTGACACATTCTTGTGTTCGAATACAACTGAATCCCTCGCTAAGATTTCCAAATATTTTGTTCTTCATCCATGGCTGATATATTGGCTGCGATTGAAAGTAGGCTATCATTTTACATATTCAACTGCATTTCTTGATACACACTTGTGTGATTTTCCTTCCATAATATTTTAATAAAAAAATTCAAAGCTGTTAACCGATACATGTAACATATGTCTCCATCCCTGATAAAATTTCTTTTAAATATGCTATGCTATTTTCCTTTTATGAGTAAACTCTTCTTTTTGAGCTGTAACTAAGAAATATAAGAAATATATACTAGAAGCCGGAAGAGTACGAGTATATACTAGACAAACTTCTTTTCGTCCTTATTATAGTTCGAGAGAACTCTGAATAAAAATGTTTGCATTTATCTTTCAGTTTTGCAGTTTTGTTCAAAGTCATTCTCTGGTAAACTCAAAATTAATGAAACTAGAGAAATAGGGATAAAACAAGTTACAACAGCGACGCTGAGCCAATACATTAGACCTAATATGTAGATGAAAAAAGTTAAGATAATATACACATTACCTTGCAAGCTGTACGAATGCTATTTCAGCACCTTACATAAACCGAAGTAAAATGAAAAATCCATAAATGCGAAGTTGACATTTCTAGGCCAGAAAGAGTACTAAGCGAGTAAAATGTGAATTATAGAATTGAAGAAAAAATATCTTGCAACTAACAGAGAAACTTAGAGGTGCCTCATATTTGGTCTGAAATTCGCTGGATGTTATATAATCTATGCTATTCGTACAGTTAATCGTTTAGGCGTAACTGGATCATAAGACGGTCCAAGATTCAAGCACCAAGAACTTTCAAATCTCCTAGTAACCCAGTGCTTCTCAAACTTTCTATACTGGCGCCCCCCTTTTCGATCACAATTTTTTTCGCGCCCCCTTAAACATTAATAATGTACTGAATGCAATAATAATGCACTTTGACGCTAAAGCTACAATAGGCGATCTTAATTATAAACCATACAAATTAGTAACATAAGTATTAAATTTTGTATAATACTTTTAAGCAAAATAAATAAATAAATAAAATAATACGATTGTTAGTTCTATTAATGAACAGCGCCCTCTAGCGGCTTGTAAAGAAAAACTTCAGTGTAAGTCAGTGCTTCTCAAACTTTCAATACTGGTGCCCCCCTTTTCAATCACAATTTTTATCGCGCCCCCCTTATACATTAATAATGTACTGAATGTAATAATAATGCACTTTGACGCTAAAGCTACTATACGCGATCTTAATTATAAACCATACAAATTAATAGCATAAGTATTACAGTTTGTATACTACTTTTTTGCAAAATAAATAAATTAGGACAGTGCTTCTAAAACTTTCACTACTGGCGACCCAATTTTCAATCATAATTTTCATCACCCCCTCACCCCCCAATAATAATGTATTGAATGCAATAATAATGCACTTTGAGTATTAAATTTTGTATACGTTACTTTTATATAATATATATTTTAAGCAAATTACTTTTAAGTAATAATTATAATGTTATGTTATTTTTCCTTTCTCATGTTTAAATTGGCACAGATTGGAAAATGACATTTAATTAAAGAATTATTTCGTCCATCATGCATTTCTAAAAGTACAAATATCATTAGAACCAGTAATATAAAAAATAAATTTTAAGTCAATTCCTACTTAGGCCAACAAAGAAAAACTTATTTTAGTTACTTTCTATTAAATAGTTACAATTAATACAAATATGTAATACATATAACAGAATCACAATGTTAAGCGACAAAAGACAAAGCGATTTTCCTTGCAATTTTTCCTTTTCCTTTCTATATATGGGGTATTGGGCTATTCTTTTTTCGTTACTATTTATTCATTAATTAAATTTAATTAGTGTAAGAAAATAGTAAAGTAAAGAAGAAATCACACACATTCTTAGAAATTAGGCCATCTCGGATGGAATTCGAACTACCGTCCTTCAGATTAGAAGCCCAGCGCGCTATCCATTGCGTTACAGGGGACAGCACGAAAAGTTTTCCTTTCTATAAATGCTTTCGGACTATAATTTTTGTTTGTTACTATTTATTCATTTTTTAATTTAATTAATGAATTAAAATTTGAAAGAACTGTATTAACATGAAGTGTCACCCACTACACAAAATGTATTTGAACTTGAATGAATGAATAGAAAGTATTTTATCAACGCTTGAAAATTTGAACAAGATATATATGAGAGAGTGAACTTATAGTAGAAATTGAAAAATAGTCTACTTTATGTTGCGCTCTCTCATATCCATCACATCTGGCATTCTCGCGAGCGTCTGCGTGATTCTGGCCAAACTATCGGACGTCTGCGCAAAACATGTAATAATGCTGTACCTCGTACAATTCCAATCAGTCTTGGTCCATTCGATGCTTCTATAGCTACCAAATCTATCTTGAATGTACATTTTATTATTTGCGCGTTAGTTGTAATTCACACTATTAAGTATTACTGCAGAAAATTGGAACAAAAAAAATCATGGATAAATTTTTAAGTCGCGTAAGTGAACATTCGACGATAATAAAGCATCAACAAGTGCACAGACGAGCATAGTTCCGAAAATTAAATCAAGGAAATATTCTCTAGAATACTTGAATTTTGGATTTACCATTACTGAAGTAAATGGAGAAGAAAAGCCCCTGTGTGTTATTTGCTCAAAAATATTGGCAGCAGACAGTATGAAACCTTATAAACTTAAAAGACATTTCGAAACGCTTCATGGTGAGTACATTAACAAATCTCGAGAGTTCTTTGAATCAAAATTAAAATCATATGGAAAACAAAAACATTTTTAAAAAAACTTTGTCAGTGAATGAAAAAAGTGAATGAAAAAGCTTTACCTACTTCTTACAAAGTATCATATAAAATAGCCAGATGTAAAAAGCCTCACACTATTGCCGAAGAGCTTATTTTGCCTGCAGCAATTGAGATTGTAGAAATTATGTTTGGAGACAATTTTGCCAAAGAGTTGCAGTCCATACCCCTATCAAATGATACTGTTTCCCGTCGAATTGATGATATCGCTGAAGATGTAGAGCAACAGCTTTTCGGTAAGTTGCGTGATAAATTGTTTTCAATTCAGCTTGACGAGGCAACACATAGCAATAAAGATGCTCATTTCATTGCGTATGTTCGATTTTGAGATGGTATGTCAGCGGTAGAAGAACTACTTTTTGTAAACCAATAAAACTTAAAGCAACAGCAATAGCATTATTTGATATTTTAAATGATTTTATAAACGAGGCAAATATAGAGTGGAAAAATTGTGTCGGAATATGCACCGATGGTGCTCGTACAATGTCAGGAAGATTTAAAAGTATACAAGCACTTGTGAAACAAAATCTCCACTGTGCATCTGGACACATTGTATGATCCACAGAGAAGCTCTGGCTTCCAAAGAAATTAGTCCTGGTCTGAATATTGTGCTAATGACAGTTGTGACTGTAGTAAATTACATAAAAATGAGACCCCCTAAAATCAAGAATCTTTTCTGGACTTTGCAAAGACATGGGCGCAGTGCATTCATCGTTGCTATTTTATTGTGAAGCAAGATGGTTATCACGCGGGAAATTTTTACAACGTGTTTATGAATTAAGAAATGAAATTACAATTTTTCTAGAAGAGGAAAACCTACCGGAAGCTGGGAAATTTCGAGATGGTTTATTTCTGATGAAGTTGAGCTACTTAGTCGATATATTTGAGAAATTAAATATATTGAATCTTCAACTTCAAGGATCAAATGTACATATGTTTGACACGAGTGATAAAATTAATGCTTTTTGTAGAAAATTAGAATTATGGAGCCGAAATTTAAAGCAAAAAAAAAACCTAGAAATGTTTGAAAATGCGGATAAATGTGTAAAAACTTACAAAACTGAAGAACAACATGTGGAAGTTGTTTATAAAACTATTGAATATCATTTAGCTATGTTAGCAAAAAATTTAAAAAAATATTTTTTTGCTGAGGACAACTTGATAGCAAGTTACGAATGGGTGTGTGTGTGAGAGAGAGATCCATTTCAAAATACCCCAGAAGGGCTCTCCACTACCGAAGAAGAAAGTTTCATAGATTTCACATCTAGTGGCGAAATTAAAAGACAATTTTGTAATAAAACTCTCTTTCAATTTTGGGCAGAAGTAGATGATGAATTTTCTGAACTGAAAACAAAAGCATTTCGTATACTTTTACCGTTTCTAAATATAGAAAAAGAACTCAGAGTGTCAATTTCTAACATTAAGCCTTCATTTGAAAACCTTTGCTCTGCAAGCCAAGCTCATGGAAGTCACTAATAATAATTAAACTTGCTCTTAAATTAGTATTAATAAATTAGTTATAAAATACATTGTGCAGTACTGATACATTTATAAGTACACTGGCTGAAGTACCCGTTCTGCGATTATTTTTTTAAAAATAATACATTATTCTTGATATAATAGCTTAATTGTAAGAAGAGTAAAACCAAGTGCACAACATTGCATACAAAAAAATATAAAATGATTTTTTAAATGAATGCTCCTATTATAAATAGTTTAAAACGAACTGTAATTTTAAGCCTCACAGAATTAGCATTTAGAATTAATATTAAATAAGGAAAACGAATGAAAAATTCCAATGAAGAATAATTGTGTTATTTTTAATATTTAAAGCGAGAAACCTTCAAAATGTTTTAACCCGGAAGCAGGCGCCCACCCACACTAACGTTAATGGTCGCGCGATCACTTCACCAAGTCACCCCAATCCTTTTTTTTTTTTTTTTATAATTATTTTTCTGTGCTCGATAAAAATCACAATTGCAGTGAATAATTTAACTAAGAGAAAATATACTTACCTACTTTAAAGGACTTTTTAATTTTTCTTTGATGATTTGAGAAAAAATCCAATAAAACTAAAGAAACCGTTCCAAATGTGCGTGACCTTAATAAAGAACATAAATCACAGACACTTTTCACTAACAATACAAGAACGTTATTTGCAATCAAAACTGTCATATTTTGCTCACGTTATTGTAATTTTGCTATTCTTCGATGATCTACTAATAGCATGTGTAACCTTTTCTTGCTTGTGTCTTTTTGACAAGGCGAAGTGTTACATTTATGTGGCTTCTTAGTTTTCTTGATATCTTAATTTTCTTGATAGAGTTCTTTAGGCAGCATTTGAAAATTACAATTCAACTCAAACGTTTCATGTCTATCACTTTTGTCATATTTACTTTCGCTATCACGATTAATATGCATTATTTCATCAGGTTCTCTTCAATTGCTTGATCAGTTTCATCTTCCTTCAATAAAGAGATCACAGATGCCCATTTTTTTATATTCTGCTCATTTACATTTATAAACCATAATAAGTTGTACAACACAGCAATTAAAACCACAAAGTTAATCGTAGGGGAAAGTATAGCATATTCATAGAAAATATTTCTGAACAAAAGTGGTCGTGAAGGGAACTCGATCAAAACAAGTACCTTGATTGTAAAAAACCGTTTGCCACTTTCAAAAAAAAAAAAGAGGCATAAATGTGACAAATTCATTTTAGTTTCCATTAAGACTGTCATATCGGAGGATACTGTCAAGAAACTGTTAACGAATAAACAATTTTACCAGAATTTGGAGTGATTCAGCGCCTCATGCGACCGCTCCCATGAAAAAAATGTATTCGATACAAAAACATCGATGTCAGTTATAAAAATAATTGTGTAAAACGTTTTTATAATGCAATTCCAGATTACTCATAAAAATACATCTTGGACAATTAATCCTTCAAAGTGCTCAATATGCTTATCCATACATCATAAAACTCATTTACATGGGGGAAAAAGCAACAGAAAAATATTATTTACAACTTCCCAAAAAGAAAAGTAGACAGAGTTAAGCATACCAGTAAGTTTGAAGGTCAAAGAGATGATAATCAAAAGTACTATTCTAGAGGTTACAAGAAACGTAATAAAAAAATCTCTCATCGCGGGATTACAGCAAAGCAAACAAAATATCTTTTTTTATTTGGTTTTGGGATCAAAGATAGCTAATGAGCGTTTGAAGTGGAATCTTTTGAAAGTGGAAAACCAGATGATATATATAATTTATATCAGTGTAAAAATGTGTATTTTTTATTTTGTCAGAAAGCATTTTGTTTTACTTCATTCCAAAAAATAATTTTTTAAGCCTTTTATATTTTCAAGATGCTCGCGCCCCCCTCGAAGGGTTATCGCGCCCCGGGGGGCGCCCCACAGTTTGAGAAGCACTGGTGTAAGTGTAACACTCACTACGAGAGGTTGTGTATACGGAGTAGAGAGAGAGATTAAAAATATTACAGTCCACTGCGTGTGTTTACTGTGTGTGTGTGTTGAGTCAATTCAACGATAATTATTATGTTATTTTTCCTTTCTCTAATTTTTAAATTGTACATATTGCAAAATGCGGTAGCTGCTTAGAAGACAAAATATAGATATCTGCTAAATATAGAAAAAGAACTCAGAGGGTCAATTTCTAATCATAAGCATTCCTTATAAAAACTTTGTTTTGCAAGACAAGCCCATGGAAGTCGTTAATACTTATTAAACTAGTTCTTAATTTAGTATTAATTAATTAGTTATAAAATATTCTGTGCAGCACTGATACATTAAAAGTATACCGGCTGAAGTGCCCGCTCTTTGCACGAGTTCAATTATAAGAAAATAAAACATTATTTATATAATAGCTGAATTGTAAGGGCAGCAAAGCCAAGTGCTCGACAATGTTTACAAAAACATAAAATGATTTTTTTAAAATGGTTGCTCAAATTATAATTAGTTTTAAGTGAATTGTTATTTTACGCCTCACAGAATTAGCATTTATCATTGATGTTAAACAGTAGCGCACACAGGAATTTTTCAAGGGGGGTTCCGGGGTCGAAAGTTCACCAATCTTGTATCAGGTTCCTTTTGATTTTGTCGATTTTCGGGAACAAAACACAGTAAAAAACTAATTCTTGAATAAATAATTAGCATTAATTAATAAAATTAATCATTAATAACAAATACTTAATTACATTTTGCGTACTATAAACTTAGAATTATAAAAAATCGGAAAAAAATCAAGGGCTTTGAGGAAAAGGGGGGTCTGGATCCCTCCCTTGTGTGTGTCACTGATGTTAAATAATGATCAATAATACAAAATATCGATGAAGAATAATTGTATTATTTTTAATATTTAAAGCGAAAAGACTTCAACATGTTTTAACCCAGGAGCAGGTGCTCACTCAATACGGTCGGGGTTATTGAGTCATCCCAATCCTTTTTTTTTATAATTATTTTATTTTAAACAATACAAATCATGATTTCAGTGAATAATTTAAGTAAGAGAAAGTTTACTTACCTACTTTCAAGGACTTTTCATTTTTAATTGGTAACAAATAAACAATTTTGCCAGAATTAACGATTTCATAATCTGTGTGTCCCGCGCGATCATTTATGGGTAAAAAGTATATTCATTATGATAATATGTATGTTACTGCTAAAAATATTGTGTGAAACGTTTTTCGTTATGCTTTATATGTTGAGAATATTTATAAAAATATGTTTTGGCCAAGTAATACTTCATGTGCTTGTGCATGTGATTGTGTGTGCTCTCCGTGGTTTTCCAAATATCATAAAACTCTTTTGCATGGAGAAAAGCGCAACAGAGAACACATAAGAGAGGGGCATAACTAACTGTACCAATAACTTAGAAGGTCAAACAGATTACAGCTATAATGCGCAGTATTTTAAAAATAATGACAGTGTGATGAATTTTTTATGTTCTTAATTTTTTTCGATTCTGGGATCTGTTTTTTCTCTGTAAGAGTAGTATATTAGGTTAAAAAAGCGTAATAAAGAAATCTCTCATCATAGGATTACAGCAAAATAAAACAAAAGTTTTTTTATTTGGTTATAGGATCAAAGATAGCTAATTAGGTATTGAAGAAGTTTTTATTTTTGTTGACTTAATATCGCGCGCGCGCGCCTATAAATTATATCAGAGTAAAAGTGCATTTTTTATTATGTCTGAAAGTATTTTGTTTTAATTCATTCCAGTAAACTAATTATTTTTTAAATCATTTTTTTTTTCGATATGCTCGCGCCTCTCTCGTAAGGTCATCGCGCCCCCCTCCAGGGGGCGCACCCCACAGTTTGAGAAACACTGTAGTAACCCATTCTATTTTACAAGCACACACAGCTGTAGAGATTCATATACCTGTGTTTATCCCCAAATTATTTTAAAAATTTCTTCGAAAGGGAATCTACAGTTTCTCTGAGTACTTGCATACCAGTGGTATATAAAATTCCCCGTTTGCGATGTGCCCGCATTCTTGACTGATATTCCAAAAATAATTTATCAGCAAGATACTACACTTTTCGAATTAATAGAGACAAACAACTTTTCCTTGTATAAGTCGGTATGTGATATCCGGTTATGACCCGAACCACCTCAAATCGGTTACATCTACTGAGAAGTAATGTGACAGATCAACCTTAACTATAATTTACTCGTTTGATTGGTTTTAGTACATTAGTAGCTCAGTTGTGAGCCTTTCAGTGTGGTAGCTAGAGTTTACAATTTTTCGTTCTACGTAACACTTATTACTTTTGCTTCTTCAGAGATGTATATTATATCAAGGGAGTGTTCTAAAGTAATCATTCCTAAAATAATACACTTCTATAACTGTGAGAGATATATCTATGGGAGTTGGTGTGGGCAAATCAAGAGTTTCAAAATTTTAAGAACATTTCAAGATTCTTGATCATCCTCTCCAAAACGAAAAGGAAAATGTATGCTCAAATAGAAAACTACTCCAAGAACAGGTAAAATTCTAATAAGAAATACCAAAATAAATCAAAGTAAGACAACCATAAATTTTCAAAGGGATTTATTGGATATGGTGTTGAAGTGAGTACCTTAATTTTACAGATAAGAGTTCTGGAAGTTGCCGTAAGGCATCACAATTGTAGAAAAAACAATTCCTAACTCAGAAAACTATGTAAAAAGGTTTAGCTTAGGCCAAAAATACCTATCCTAGACTGTTAACAACTACTACAAAAAATTTTCAGTGATAAAACGCATTTATTTGTGCAGGGATAAAAATCAAGTGTTGTGAGACGAAGTAAAGTTGAAATTATGCTGCCAGATCATATCCAACAGACAATAAAACACCCTTCTAAGCAGATGTGTTTGGGATGGAGGTCACAATAAATGGAATTGGAAATTTTGTTCCTTTTAAAGGCATAATAAATTATTTTAAATAGAAATATTGGGAAGTAGAACTGTTCCATCTTTGAAAACATTTGATGGAGTATTTTCACATGATCTGGCGCATTGTCACAATTCGATATTAGTCAAGACTTTTATGCTGGAAAATAAAATAACAGTGCTTAATAAGCCTGGTAATTCACCAGACCTTAATCCTATTGAAAATTTATGACATATTCTTAATAATCGTTTAGCTAAGATGAGTTGCACGACAACAAATCAAATGATAAAAAGTGCTGTACATGTGTGGTTCCACGACGATGAAGTTAAGAACATGTGCACTCTCTCTTCTGTATTGGAATCAATACCAAGTTGAGTTGAAGAGGTCATTTCTTCTGTAGAAGGAAGTACTTCATACTAATATAGAGATTTTTCTGTCTACTTAAATTATGTAATGATTATATAAAAGCTGTTGTCTTAGAAAAAATCATTTTATTACCATTAGTCCGAATTAATTCGAATAGTATAGTAATAAACGTCCACACACAGTTTGTATTACACATAGGATTTTTGAAGTAAAATTCATCCTTTCATGGCCTACTCGTCTCGAATATGGGCCCTATTGAGTCTATTTGGTTCAGTTTTAACGCCTAATGTTGACTACAAGCATAGTTTTGACTTAACTGTCAGAGATTTTTGGTTATGTATTCTTGATTACTACTTTTGAAGTCAACTTTATTTAATGCTGGATTGTATTGCGTTATGGATTGGAGATCAAGTCGGTCTAATTTGTTACTAAAAGTCTTAGGATATATATCATCCAGTAATTATATAATTATTATCTTTTATTTTTATTATATATATTCCGTGTCAAATTTCATTTCAGTCCGTTACTATTTTCTTCATATGTTAACTCTATTATCAGAGACCATATTTCTATAATATTTTAAACCAGTGTTTCTCAAACTGTGTGGGGCACGCCCCCTGGGGAGGCGCAATAAACCTACAAGGGGGCGTGAGCATATCGAAAATAAAAGATTAAGAAAAATATTTACTGGATAGAAGTATAACAAAATATTTTGTGAAATATTAAAAAATACACATTTACACTGATATTATTTATATATATCATCTGCGATCTTACGTTTTTAAAAATAAAAGCTTCTACTTCAAAACCTCATTAGCTATCTTTGATACTATAACCAAATAAAAAAACATTTTATTTGATTTGCTTTAATCCCATGATGAGAGATTTTTCATTACGTTTTCTTTTCAAATATAAAATACTACTCTTTCACAGAAAAATTAAAACCCAGACCCATAATCAAAAAAATTTAAGGAAGATAAAAAAATTCATCACTGTTATATTATTGCCATCAGTTGTAGGCAGCAGAATGTATTTGCTGCGGTTTGGTCTTCGAACTTACTTGTACGGTTAGTTACGTCCCTGCTCTTGTGTATTTGTTTTTTCATTTAAGGAAGTTGTAACTCAACTATTTCTGATGCGCTTTTTTCCTTGTAAAATATTTTTATGATTTTTGGAAAAGCACAGAGAGCACTTTGAAGGATTACTTGGTGAACATTTACTTTTATGAGTATCCACAAACATATAAAGCATAATGAAAAACGTTTTACACCTTTTTAAGAACATCCATATTGTATTAAATACACTTTTAATCCGGGAGTGGTCATGCCGAGCACAGAGTGCACGAAATCGGTAATTATGGCAAAACTGTTTAATTGTTACCAATGGCCCTGGCACTATCCTCCTGTTTGACAGTCTTAACGTGAAGTAAAATATATTTGTCACATATCTCACGTTTTTTTGTTTGTTTGTTTTTACATTCTTAAGGTATTTGTTTTAACTGAGTTCCCGGTGCGATCACTTTTTTTCCAAAATATTTTCTACGTTCATGCTACATCCCCCTTCTCCATATGAATAACTTAGCGATTTTTATTGCCTTGTTGTACGACTTATTCTGGTTTGGTAAATGAGCATGATGAGTAGGCAAATGTTTGGTAAATGATCCGAATATATGTATATATATATATATATATATATATATATATATACATATATATATATAAAAGAAATATGTATTATATATCAAAAACAAGAAATAATAGATAAAGAACATAACAAGAAATAGCGTAATAAAAATATAAAAGCTGAACATGAAGAACAAAATTATAGAGAAATAAAAAAAACTACAAAAAAGAAGAACCTAGCGAGTCAGAAAGCAATTTCGGACTTAGGACCGAATAAGTGGGGTTAAACTAGTTTGAAGGCGCCAACCTTCCCCTTTGCAACTCGGTAGGAAAACCAAATAAAATAAAATAAACAAAACTTCAGAGTATGGATAACTCAGAGAGCATGATAAAACCACTCACTACTATTAAGTAACAAACTCTTCCAAACTCTTAATGCAGAAAAATCACAAAATAATTACGTAAGAAAAGTAGAAAAATGCTAAAACAATTACATAAGAAAAGTATCTTTCAAAAAATAATTTAACAAAATTTCTTTACTCACAAAGCTTATATGAAGAGAATCAAGCGTCTTGCCATTAATGAAAATCAATTATTCACCAAGTTAAAAAATTCGAAAATACATAAACACATATTTTGAGCTGACTTTTAAACCAGCAAGCAAAGACAGGTATAAAAAAGACGACAATCAAATATGGTAGAATTTGAATTGGTTGATTGTCAAAAATGTAAATTTGCTAGGCTCTAATTTGGTTGGTTGTCAACAATGTGTAAGATGTTCAAGATGTGTGTGGAAAAAATGTAAACTGTGATATGAGTGTTATGATATAATCTTCACAGCAAGACCACTAACATGCTGACTTTGAAATCCTATTGT
Source organism: Trichonephila clavipes (assembly GCA_019973935.1). Lineage (NCBI taxonomy): Eukaryota > Metazoa > Arthropoda > Arachnida > Araneae > Nephilidae > Trichonephila > Trichonephila clavipes. The sequence goes on from BMAU01021362.1 coordinate 769,972, forward strand.
TGTGTGGTGGTTTTGGAATTCGAAGTAGCAAGACGGTTAATGTATTTGTGATGAATATAAGTTCTTAAGAAATTAAAAGGGTATTCATGATCTAAACAACATTGAAAAAAAAATTTATATTATTGTATTTATCTATTTTGTGGGTAGTTAAGTTATCATTTCTAAATAAAAAATTCAAAATGATATTTCTGTAAATTGATATATGCAAATTACTATTCCATACGGGAATTTTAATTATATGGAACTTAAACGAATCTCTTTTGTCAAAAATGTTACTGACTACATTATTGTTAATAAGATGCAAGTCTAAATCCAAGAATTCCACCATATTAGAGTTGAAGTTAGTATTAAGGAGCTTGAGATAATCAGGGTAGAACGTAATATTTGGTTTGTATTCACTATTTTTACCAAAAATTATTATATCATCTATATAGCGATAAATTAAGTAAGAATCATTTACAACATGATCTATTTAAAAAAAATGTAAATATAGGTTCACTAAACAATTACTAGCTGGACCCCCCTGAGGTAATCCTTTGATCTGTTTATAAAGATTCTGATCAAAAATGCAATGAAATTTTCTTTTAATACAAGGTTAACAAGAATATCAAATTTTTCTTTTTTCATTGAAGTATATAATTCATATTTATCATAAATTAACTGTAGAACCTTAATCATATCGTCAATATCTATAGAATTAAAAAGGTCCTCGAAATCAAAACCATGCATGGAAAAAATTAACATATCCCTAGTAACTCTAGCAATCTCTAAGCTATTTTTAATTATTGCCGTGTTTTGTAAATTATCAATTAGATTTTGCAGAAGAGATTGTAAGATCTTCCCAGACTTCGTGATATACGTATTGTATCCATTAGTGATACTACGAAATTTTATAGGGCTTTTATGAAATTTTGGTGTTAAAAAAATACTTGGATATTTAATATTATTTAGATGAATATTCAGTCTTTTGTTCTCTCAAAGCTAAAATATATATAAGATATATATTTTATATATATATATATATATATATATATATATATATATATATATATATATATAAGATATATCTTATCTATGTATATATATATAAGATATATATCTTATATATATATAAGATATATATATATATATAGATATATATCTTATATATATATATCTTATATATATATAAATATATATATATATATATATATATATAAGATATATCTTATCTATGTATATATATATAAGATATATATCTTATATATATATATATATATATATATAAGATATATCTTATATATGTATATATATATAAGATATATATCTTATATATATATAAATATATATATATATATATATATATATATATATATATATATATATATATATATATATAAGAAATAGGCATCTTTGATCGCTAATAAATGCTATTGAAAGAAATTAAACTGATAAAAAAAGGGATGAACCTGCTGAAATAATGCATATTAAAGTAAATTAGAGAAAAGCGATGAACATGAAATGAAAGAAAAATTTTCAAATGCTACAAAAAAAACTCCATCAACTAAAATATGAAACCATAAGTATCAGAAGACACACTTTTCTTTGTCAAAAACACACAAACAAGCAAAAGTTCAACAAGGTATTTGTCAAACATCAAAGGACAATAAAATTACAAGAACTTGAACAAAATATGACAGTTTTTCCTGCAAATAACATTCCTGTAATGTTAGCGAAGAGCGACTGTGATTTGTGTCTTTTTTAAAAGTCATGCACATTTGAAACATTTTAGTTTAGTTTTCTTGGATTTTTTCCTAAAATTATTAAAGAAAAATTGAAAAGTCCTTGAAAGAAGGTAAGTATATTTTCTCTTAATAAAATTATTTACTGGAATTACGATTTTCACATTGTGTACTATAAAAATAATTATAAAAAAAGGATTGGGGTTACTCATTAGCCCCGCTCGACCATTAGTATCGAGTGCGCGCCTGCTCCAGAGTTAAAACATGAAGTCTTTTCGCTTTAAATATTAAAAATAAAACAATTATACTTCATAGGAATTTTATATTATTGTTCATTATTCAACATCAATTCTACATGCTAATTCTATGAGGCTTAAAATTACAGTTCGCTTAAAACTAATTATAATTTGAGCAATCATTTTAAAGAATCATTTAACATTTTTGTAAACATTGTCGCAGACTTGGCTTTATTCTCTTTATAATTTAGCGATTATATTTTAATAATGTTATATTTTTTTATAAATGAACTCATGCAAAGAGAGGGTAATTCAGCCGGTATACTTTTAATGTATCAGTGCTTCACAGAGTACTTTATAACTAATTAATTAATACTAAATTAAGAACAAGTTTAATAAGTAAAGGGTGTTTTTTTAGAGGTATAGAACTTTAAATTGCAATAAAACAACGATGTATTGTTCGATTGACATGATTTTTTTATTCGAAAGATAATCTTGTCGCATTACATTTTAAATATGATTTCTGGCATATGACTGCAACGGCTGGCTCGGATGTAGTCCAATCTGGACGTCCAATTTTCGATGACTTTTTCCAACATTTGTGGCTGCATATCGGCAATAACACGGCGAATGTTGTCTTCCAAATGGTCAAGCGTTTGTGGCTTATCCGCATAGACCAATGACTTTACATGGCCCCACAGAAAATAGTCTAGCGGTGTTAAATCACAAGATCTTGGAGTCCAATTCACAGGTCCAAAACGTGTAATTAGGCGGTCACCAAACGTGTCTTTGAATAAATCGATTGTGTCACGAGCTGTGTGACATGTTGCGCCGTCTTTTTGGAACCACAGCTCCTGGATATCATGATTGTTCAATTCAGGAATGAAAAGTTAGTAATCATGGCTCTATACCGATCACAATTGACTGTAACGTTGTGGCCTTCATCGTTTTTGAAGAAGTACGGACCAATGATTCCACCAGCCCATAAAGCGCACCAAACAGTCAGTTTTTCTGGATGTAACGGTGTTTCGACATACACTTGTGGATTAGCTTCACTCCAAATACGGCAGTTTTGTTTGTTGACGTAGCCATTCAACCAGAAGTGCGCTTCATCGCTAAACAAAATTCGCTTATGAAAATCAGGAACAACGGCAATCTCGTTTTGGGCCCATTCGACGAATCGTTCAGGCGTGAGTCTATTCATGATGAATTGCCAAACCAAACTGAGAATAAATCACTTGACAGCTGTTAAATTGGTCGCCATCTTGGAAAGTAATGCCAACTTAAACTTCTATACCTGGGAAAAAAACACTCTTTATTAGCGACTTCCATCGGCTTGTCTTGCAAACAAAGTTTTTCAAAGCAATGCATATGATAAGAAATTGACCCTCTGAGTTCTTTTTCTATATATAGCTGATATCTATATTTTGTCTTCTAAGCAGCATCCCCTTTTACAAAGTGTTCCAATTTAAAACGTAGAGAAAGGAAAAGTAACATAATAATTATCCTATTACTTAATTTTTTTTCCTTAAAAGTAACATATACAAAATTTAATACTTATGTTATTAATTTGTATGGTCTATAATAAATATCGCAGCTTTAGCGTCAAAACGTGCATTATTATTGCATTCATTACATTATTAATGTATAAGGGGGGCGATAAAAATTGTGATTGAAAAGGGAGGGGTGCCAGTATTGAAAGTTTGAGAAGCGCTGTTTTAAATTATTCACAGTCACCAAAAAAAATTATTAATCCTAATTCAGAATTTCTATTTTTATTAAATGTGTAAGTAGAATTAAAAATTTCGCCCTCCATGCAAGTTTTATATGTTTTGGCTATTTTTCCGAGAGATATCAATATTCATATATATACACTCATGGACAAAAAAAATCGTGCACCAAGAAATAATTGCGGAATCGTAACGAAACTTTGCATGAAGGTACGTGTCGGAGAGATATGCAAATGATTAGAAATGCAGCGTGAGTGCGCATTACGTATAGCCGGTAGAGGGCGTTTAACGTCGTTCTTCGTGTAGTATAAAACAGGTAACCAAAGCTTGTTTGAGTGTGCTGAATCGCTTACAAAGCAACAGCTGAGGTAGACATGCCATCACGCCGTTTTCGATGATAATATGAGCAGATGTCGCAATTTGAGAGGGTGAGAATCATCAGCATGAAGGAAGGTGGGTGGTCAGCTAGGCCAGTAGCTCGTCAATTATGCCACTCTGTTTGTGTTGTGAGAAGGTGTTAGGACTATTGGATCCGAGAGATGTCATTTACACAAAGACCAGGCTCAGGACACCCTCGACAAACCAGTCGTCAAATAGACCACTACATCGTAAGAAATGCACGCATACAGCAAACTGCTTCATTAACTACCATCCACGCACAGGTAACACCTTCACTATGGGGCCCTGTGCCTTCCTGACTATACGGGCACCTGGCTGAAGGACATTCGGGATCGCAGCACCCATTGCGTGTGCTGTCCTTGACGCCCACCCATCGATGACTACGTTTGGAGGGTTGACGTGCACGAGTGAACTGTATTGCAGTGGAATGTGTGAAGAATCTGTAAGGGAACCTTTCCACTAATCTTCTTAGGCGTCTTTTTGGAGAATATAAATTCGTGTTTATTTCCAATCAACTCCAAAAAGATGAACGGGATATGCAAAATAGATAAGATATTTAAGTCGAGCGTTGTAAGCTAGCAATGTAGATGATGGAAGGCTATTGAGCCAGCAACTTTGACATCAATCTTAGAGGATTCCAGGATATTAAAATAAGTGAAGAAGTATTGCTGCGATTCTACAGAAGTACCAGAAAGCTGATATAGCCAGCGGTAAATATAATTTGCGTACGCTTAAAATAAGCGTTAGTTTAGTCGAATTAGTTAAAGTTAATGAAAGTTAAGAGTTCAAGTACGTGTATTTCACGGACCTCCTATTTCGGTAGACCTTACTTGATCTTGAACGTAATTATTAATTAGTTGCATAATTCGTAATTTAATTTAGTATAAAGGTAAATCCCTTTATTTGACGTAACATAAAAGTATTATATGTTATTAGAGTTTTTTTGAGAAATTGAAATAATAAATAAGTATTATTATTCAAAATAGCTCTTAGTGGTTCTTTGCCTCAAATTAATCTTGGTGTCCAAGGTGAGACCCAAGGGGGTCTCCACAAATGAAACCAGGTCCTCTTTAGCGACGAATCCAGATTCAATCTCAGCAGTGAGGACAATCGTGTTCGTGTGTGGAGACCCCGTGGTGAACGCCTCAATCCTGCCTTATCTTTACAGCGACAAGCCGCTCCCTCAGTTAATGTGATGGTATGGGGTGCCATTGCCTACAATACATGCTCACTCTTAGTATTGATCCGTGGCACCATGGCAGCCCAGCGGTATGTCCTTGACATCCTGCAACCACATGTGATTCCACTCATACAACGGCTCCCAGGAGCCACTTTTCAACACGTTTTCTCGGCCTTACACGGCAAAGGTGTCACAAGACTAGTTCTGCACGGTTACTACCCTTTCTTGACCTGCCCGATCCCCAGATTTGCCTCCAATCGAGCATTTTTGGGATCATTTGGGACGACGAGTAGGGCATCCCACGAGTTTCACCGAACTAGAGGCAAAGTTACAGCAAATATGGAACGAAATGTCTCAAGACATCATAAAGAACTTGTATGCCTCAATGCCCGATCGTATCGCATCGTGCATTTGATCTAGAGGAGGTTCAACAGGGTATTAACTCCTCCGTTCTTTTGCCTTTTTCTCTGAAATAAATGATATTTTTCTTTGATTTTCTAATCATTTACATATATCAGATTAATCATTGCGTATGTAAAATTTCGTTTCATTTTGATGACTCCTTCTTGGTGCGCTAATTTTTTGTGAGTGAGTGTATTAGGTTTCCTAAATATTTTTCTCTCTCAGCTATTCAAATCCTATTATTCAATAAAACATCATTTACAAATTCATTAAATCTTTCCAAGTTTATTTATAAATGTTATCCATTGTATAGCATTTTCTTTTCCTTTAGTAAGAGAAATTTGTTATTTCCATGCTTTTTTGAATATATAAAAGGAAAATATATTATTTTGGTAATGTAACCTTATTAACAAAATTTTTAAGATAAAACTGCTTTCAAAAAAAGTTTCAGTTAAAAGTTCGCAGCCACATTCTTATTAAATTTAAATGAGTATTTTTAAATCAAACATTCTACCAGGAGTTAAATTTGAGAATATTTTTTAAACAATATGTTAAAGTAACATTTCTTTCAAACTGATATCCCCTTTATTGGTGTTTTTTTTAAATTAATGGGATTGCTTCTGGTTCTTTATTGATGCTATTTTGATTTATAAAGGTGGCGTTAATTTCAAATAAATTCGTGAAATTCAATTTCCTTTTATAAATGAAAAATCTTATTTCTAAAATAAAAAATGTATCTGTTCTGTCTTTATATAAGCAAAATCATGTTCTTTAAATTGAGCAGTATTTAACCCAAAAGCTCTCTATGGTGTTTAAAACGAAGAAAGAATTTTAGATGATTCCGCAACTTTTTTTTAAAGATAAGGAAAAACTTGTCTACGAATGCTAATATTTCTACCTCGGTAATATTAAATCTTTTTTTGAAAAAAAGATTTTGATTCTATCTATATAAAAATAAAAATACATACAAATTTCAAGTATAGATAGTAGTAGAAAAATCCAAGTAAAAAAAAACAAAAATATATAACATTTCCTTAACATTATTTTCATCATTCATATTTAAATTTAATGAATATATTATACATATTTTTTATTTGCCTATAGAAACTAAATCATGACTTCATATGCTGAACATATTTTTAATATTATTCCTGCTATTATTATTGTATATCTATATACAAAAGGGTGAAGATAACTTCATATTATTACAACTTTACCGCTGCTTTTAAATGTTTACCTGATTTCCCAGGACATTTTTCCCTCCGTATGCATTTTCCATTGAGCCCTCTCACATAGCCACTGTCACATTGGCATCCAGGCCTGCAAGTCCTTGGACATGGAACATTTTTGTCATAGTTAGTACAGGTTTTCTCACATTGCTGGTACATCTTTTCGTCGCATAGAATATAGTGTTCGTGTTCGGGACATAGAGGAGAATCCGAGGAATCTGCAAGTGCAATTATTCTTCAATTCTTGCTTACATCGCACCAGCAATTGAACATATTTGATTGCAGTTCGTAGGAAAAGAATTCAGATCAAAAACTTTACATGATTAAAAAAATTGATTAAGATTCTTTAAGTTTGCAAAACTCACGAAATCGTACAGTTTATGTAAATTCCAATCAAGGAGAAAGTTAAACTATTGATTACATTGAATTAAAAATTGTCAGAACATTGCTCCAATTCATGATCTTGAAAACAATATTTTCAAAACAAAACAAAGAACTGTAATATAAATATATATACAAACATAGAAAAAAATATATACAAATTTCAAGCAATCATGATCGTAAAAAAGCCAAGAAATAAACAATAAAAAATAACATACTTCAATTACCTTATTTTCATCATTCATAATATTTAAATTTAATGATTCTTTACTTCTCTCTCTCTCTCTTATATACAGAAAATTCTATGAATTCTTATTATATATATATATATATATATATATATATATATATAAATGTTGTCAGGCCCCAGGCCTGCTGGTAAAATGAGGAGGGCATCATCTCTATAATAACATCTTTATTTTGTTTCAATCACATTAAATCCAACATGGCAGCCCTTTTTCACGCAACCGAGTAGAACAATAGACGACAATTTGGCGAGGAGTCACCAAATAAGCCTTTTCGAGTATGCGCTCTCTTTCGTCAGTGCTCTCTCCACCTTTAAATAGGCTTATTTATCCACAAATCCTTACACGATGTAAGGAGTTATTTCTATTTTCATTTATTACTTACTCAATTTTGAAACTAAATTTTTCAAACCTGACATATTTTGAGAGAGAGAGATCTTTTCATATTAGTACATCTTAAACACTTCAAAGTATTTACCTGATATGCTAGGGCATTTTTCTTTCAGTATACATTTTCCGTCGGGTCCTCTTACAAAGCCATCGACGCATATGCACCCAGGTTTGCACACCAGAACGCATGGAATGGTTTCTTTATAGTTGGTACAGTTTCTCTGGCAATTAGCTAAACATTTATCCCAGCGTTCATATTTGGGACATGGAAAATGACCTGCAAGTGCAAATATTCTTTAATTTTGGCTTACATGACACCAGAATTTAACATATTTGATTGCAGTTCATACGAGAAGAGTTCTACACACACAAAAAGTATGTGTGATTAAAAAAATTTAGTTGGTATTTTTTAAGTCAACAAAAGTTACTAAATCTCATAATTTATGTAAAAAAACGTTCGATTTTATTGAAAGAACATTCCTATAACTCTCAAGTTTTAATTTAAAAAAGAGCAGGTTTTCTAAATAATAATTTCTATATCGGAAGTATTATTATCCTTTACTCTTACGAACTCCTTCAACTTGGATTTACTAGGCATGGCATGGCAATTTGGTAGGCATTTTCCTTTCATGCAGTAGAGACTCACTAAAAACGGATTCATGGAACATGAAACCCTAAGAGGTGTTGCGAAGAGTTAAAGGAGAGGAGGGGTTACATACACTCATGCCCATAAATTAAGAATTCAGAATCACACAGAAATTGAACCCTAAAATAAAAATTTTACCTGTAGAATTATAACACATATCTTGAAGAAGAATATGCAAATTACCGGAAACCACCAGATGGCGCGGATAGTACGTCACAATGCGAGAGTGTAAGAGAGGGATATATAAGGAATGGTGACAAAGAAGTGAAATTGCTCACAAGCGCTTTTAAAGTCTTTCAGTGCAATAACCGCATAGTTATGGCACAAAGGAAGTATTTGGAGGATTCTTTACGCGGTAGAATCATTGGACGACTGGAATGTGGACGTACCCAGTTGGAAGTATTCGAGGAACTTGGAATCGCCCAGAGTGTCATCTCCATGCTTTGGCAACGATTCCAAAATGATGGCAATGTGAGAAGATGTTACAGCACAGGTTGCCTCCGAGTTACAACGTCGAATGAAAACCGGTATATATATTTGGCAGTTACTGCCAAAAGAAACAGACGGAGCACATCATCAGACCTGTCTCGTCAGCTCTCTTCAGCTACCGGTACGACAGTTTAAAGGCAAACCGTGTACAGACGCTTATGGCACATTGGTCTATATGCTCGTAGGCCTGTCAGATGTGTTCCACTTACCGCAACTCACTGTCGCCTGCGATTAACCTGGAGTAGAGAGCATGCATTGTGGACACCACAACACTTGTGTGATGTTTTCCGACGTCCAGGTTTAGTTTGCGGTCTGATTCTCACCGGACTTTAATATGGAGAGCTCCAGGTACCCGTTACAGCCAAGAGAACACCATTGAACGACACCGTTACGCTGGTGCAGGATGGCTCGTTTGGGGAGGAACTATTCTTGGTTCCAGAACTGACATGCATGCTCAGAGTGTAACGATGACAGGCCACATCTATCGGAATGTCATTCTGGAACAACATGTACGTTTGTTTTGGGGCGCCATGGGTGCTGAATTTCTGTTTATAGATGACAACTCCTGCCCTCACCGTGCAAACTTTGTAAACGAATACCTTCATTCGGAGGTATCACCCGTATGGATTGGCCAGCATACTCTCCGGACTTGAATCCAATAAAGCATGTGTGGGATATGCTTGGCCGATGAATTGCAGCCCGTCAAACCCTTCCCACCTGTCTACCAGAACTTTGGAGGACATTGCTTGATGAGTGGTGTAATATTCCCCAAGATTAGATTGATAAGTTGATACTCAGCATGCCTAGGCGTTGTAAGGCCTGTGATGCATCGTCCGGGAGATATACGCCGTATTAACCATCATACTAACCATGTTATACTGTTTTTTGTAAATAGGTTCTTTTTGAAATTTGTTCCAGGGAGTAAAAATCGCAATTTTCATTAATTATGTCAAACAAATAGCATCTTTTTTGTTCTTTACGTTTTGTTTAATAAATAGACTTTACTATTGTCAAATTTGTTTTGCCTCTGTCTCTTTCTTTGCCTGAACTTCATTATCTTTAATTTATGGACATGAGTGTATAAATACTTCCGTTTTTGAGCTATTAGACCTACAAATTTGAAATTTAATTGGCATGGTCCTTTCCAAGGAATGGAGATTCGAATTGAACAGATTTTACAGAAACCGACATATGGGTCGAGAAATGGAAGAGTTATTGTGCGTATTGAAAAAAAAATTCAAGTTTTTGAGCTACTAGACCTACGGTTATAAAATGTGGTATGCAGGGTTCATTTTTTTTTAATTGAAATCCTCTCCGAACGGTTCTTATGAAAATTAAAGGAATTACGTATCTTATGGATAAAAAAATTTCCGGTTTTCAACTATTAGATTTGAGGTCCCCAAACTTGTTTGTCTCATAGATCTCTTTCCATGTTTTTTCGGTTTGGGATAGACCCCTGCTTAATTAATATTGAATTTTTGCAAATTTATCAACTTACATGTCTTTTTTATAGCAATTACTACTACTACTACTTTAAAAGAATTAAATTTTTAGCTGTAATGAAATATAGTGTTCAAAATTTAGAAAGTACATGTGAATCAATCATAAATTAAAAATTAAATAATACATAAAATAACTAAACAACAAACAAATGATTTTAATCGGAGGGTTGAATCTGGCTCTACAATAACAAATTTTCACCATTTGGTATCAATCGTGTCAGATTTTTTGGAGATTGATGGCCAGGCTGAAACTCCTTCTCACTAGGAAAAGCAATTAAAAACTTTTCACGATATTCCATGATTCGGGACAAATAACAGGTTTGTCTTTTCAAAGCCAAAATTGCAGACATCTATTTCAAAACTTAAAGATCTTCGTTAGTGCTTATTCCGATCAGTTCTATTGTAATGTCGCATTTTTTTTCAACATGACCATATGAATCAATTGCCTACTGTAGCATTGCCATAGTCAAAAAATTCCCAAACCTGCTTTTAAAATCTGAATAAAAGGCATTTAAATGTTGAACATATGTTAAAACGTCCAGACAGATCGTCTGTGACAAATTGAGCAAATTCGGGACCTCCATTATTATATTTCTTTAGCTTAATTCTGGGAGGAAACGCTGAAATGGATCTTGTTTTAATGTAGATTTTGCTGTCTCTTTGTAAGTGCAAATTTACTTAATTAAATTTAGTAAATAAATTTGTTAAATAGGTAAAATTTGGTTTCCACTTGATTAAATTTTCTACTAAAACTTAAGTCACGATTTAGCTTGATGAGCCACTATCATAGACCCTAACTTACACCTCATGGACCCTTTAATTATTTTGTAGCTGACGTGGACCTCTTGCAGGTTACAGTAGACCCCTGGGGTCTACATAGGCTACTTTGGGAATCATAATATTTGATTAAAACTTGAAATTTGGCAAGCATTTATTTTGTTGAATAGAGATTAATCCCAATCACAAATGGAGCAAAACCCTTTACTGGCATATTTAAAATTAACGTAGTTTAAGAAGGTTTTGAGAAAAATATTTCAGCTAACTTTGACACTTTATAAAAAGAAAAATATTACCTACTACTCTAAGAAAATTATTTCAAAAGATCACCCACACTCTTAGTGACAATTCCAAATTGCTACAATCTCTGTTACATTTATATCCATTACAATCACTGTCATTTTGTTTTCTTTTACGAAATGACTTAAGTTTAAAAAACTGAATCTTAAGTATGTAACTCAAATTAAGCAATACATTTAAATATAAAGCGTAAAAAAATTTGAAACACAGTAATAAAGGAAATGTTTGCTTACTTTCTACATGAATGCAGACTCTATACCTTTTGAAAAGTGACCACTTGACAAATCGAGAGTAATTAGCTAAATTTATCGCCTCTAATGTTTCAAAAATTCTTTGGTCCAGTTCGGTCCCATTTCGACTTAGTTTAAAATAAACTTTTTTTTATGTAGCCCCAGTAAAAAAATCGATACTCCAGTCCACATGTTAATATTAAATTGAAATTGGAATTAGTCTTCACGCATTAAATGTAGGTTTTCCATAGAGAGAGAGAGAGGTCATCTATGTTCTTTTTCTTCTTTTTTATCCCTCTATTCTGAGTCAGACCAGATCCATGAGTTTGTTCTGGCTTGAAAAGACTAAAACCAATCTAGGCTTCTTCAAAAGATCCTCTCCTATAAAGTGAACGCAATCAAGTAAATGTTGCAGTTTAGCCTCTGCATCATTGCGCTTGGTGCAAATTGAAAAGTCTTGGCACCATGGGAGAATTTGAAGGATTTTAAATGTCCCGTAGACAGTCGAGCTAAAGTAGTTTGATCTCTCCTGTCACTTTTAAAACTGACTGATGCTCTAGGACACTGACTAAGATACATCGGATATGGTGGTGGTTGTTTCCAGGAGATGTTTATGGAGGCTTTACATTTCGAATATTGTTCATGGTACGTTAAAGGTTCATCATTAACTTGAGTCATTGAAGTACTACCTTTTTTTTTTTTGCAAGGTCATCAGCGCAATGCCATTATATTTCAAATTCACAAGGGACAGAGTCCATTGCTGATAAATCACGGCAGAACAAGACTGGGGCTTGAGTTTATCAATTTTTATTTATTCCTTTGTGGTCTCCAATTAGTCTCCAATTGTTTAAGTATTGAATAGCACTTCGACTGTCTGAAAGAATCTAGATTCTGCCAGTCAAATGACTCTCAGAAACAGTCTAGATCCCTGTCAATAGTAATCGATTCAGAGCTGAAAACGGAACAGTGATTGGTATTCCTGCTCTCTCTCTCTCTCTCTCTTAAGCAATATTTCCTCATTTCCAAATTTAACAAATTCTCCACTTCCATTTTATTCCTGATTCTTGCTACTGTCTGTACAAATAAGAATAGTTCCTTCAGGAACACTTTTAATCACCTCCAGAGCAGCCTGATTAAGTTTTCAGGATGTTGAGGGTCTTACTAGAATAAGCAAATGATTCTGTATGAAAATATACTTTAGGCAAAGAGGCCAATGGTGATGCAATGGTCTTTAAAGTATTAAACTCCACAGAAGATTGAACAACTCCCACCTTTATAGCAAGATTGAGTGTACAACTCCTGTGCAACTGAGCACTGGAAATCAGTTGCACTCTTTCAAGATTTTTAAGGTTTGCCTCTGATGCGACATGATAGATTTGGTCTCCATATTCAAGTATATGTCTGATTAGGAATATATAATTTATCTTCAAAGCGTTAGAACCCAGTCACAACCGGAGACAAACTTAATAGTAAGTATATTTAAGAGAGTTAAACAGTAGTTTAGGCTTCTACCAACAAAATCCTCAATTCTCTGTATTGAAAAATTTAGGCTGAGTTCTATCATGCTGATGTCAGACCCACTGCACCAAAGAGTAACATCGTAAGCAAAACAGTCAATCCTACAGTCCTTAGAAATAACAGATTTTATATCAGAAATATATAATATATAAGATAAAGAGAATGAGACTCAGAACTGATCCCTGAGGAATCCCCTGTTTTGAAAAGAAACTGTCTGAAAGTGTAACATTATATTTAACTTGGAGTGTTCGATTCCGGAGAAAATCGTAGATCCACGAAAGATTTCTCCCATATATGGAAAATCTCTCATATATCTCATTAGTCTGTTTTTTTCACACTTTATTAAGTGCCTTAGTCAAGTCAAGGAGTGTGGCAACGGTATGATGGATAGGGTACTCATGTTGAGCAAAAAATAAAATCTGGTATTAAGTACACTGCACTTTTCTAAAACCAAATTGTTCTATAGGTACTATATTGTTTATTTCAATATGAGAGGTGATACGATTCTCAAGAGTTTTACATACAAAGCTGGTTTAAAACACAGGTATGTAGCTCTATTATAGGAGTTCCAGTGGGTTTATTGACTTTCCTGATGGGAATCACTGGGGCCCTTTTCCTCTCATTTAGTAATTTATCCTTAGACCATGATTATTTGAATATCGTAAAAAATTGTTCTTTACCCGAAGAACCGATATTTGTGTGATCATTGTTTCATACAGTCCATCTGGGGCAGGAGTTCACATAGAATCTATTTGCTTCTAAACTATTTCAAGTTCTTCTAGAACGAAAGGCTCGCGAAACAATGGGTTCTTTGATTTAGCATTACCTCAACGACGAGCAATATTTCTAGCTCCTATAGTCACTTTACCGTCTTCCCTCATAAAATCGAGTTTGCTCTCACGACTGTCATGCTTCCCAAGTGTTGGTCATTCAAAGGAAAACTCAAGTCATATATGAGTAAAATCACAATTAGATTTCTCGATTTGTGTGTGTGTGTGTGTGTGAGGTTGTTCTCTATTAAAAAATTTTGTCAATTTCCACAACTTTGTATTCGGAGTTTTAGCATCAATGCCCTCCCAGGTGTCAAAGCATCTCTTTCTTCGTTCTTTGGCATAGACACACTTAATTTCAGCATTTACTTTATTGAGTTTAATTTTAACAGCTTCGTTCTCTCTCTCAAATTCCTGAGTTAGACTATTTCTCTCTTATCAATGTGAATCTCAACTGAAGGCAAAATACTAGTAAAATTAGGTTGGTAGGTAGGTCATCTATGTAAGTTATGCAAGCTAAACATCCGTTCCTATAATTCAGTTTTTTAAAATAAGGTCATTTTGTAAAAGAAAAAAATGGCAAATATTGTTATGGATTAAAAAGAAGCAAGTGTTGTGGCATTCTGGAATTGTCAATAAAAGGGTCACTTTTGAAATAACTTGCTTATAATAGTATGTAGTTTTCTTTTCTTTTTATGAAGTGTCAAAGTTAGGTGACTTCCTTTTCTCAAATCGGATTAAACTATAGCAATTTTAACTAAAACAGAAAAGGTTTTTGCTCCATTTGTGGCTGTGATTAATAGCACAAATATGCAAGATCACATTAGTGAAAACATCACAGTGAAATTGTGGAGTTTGAGGTCACAATACCTAATAATGTGGGAGAAGATATCAATGGAAATTAAAAGGTCAACAGAGGTTGAAGATGCTCTGAAAATAAAATAAGCTCTCCATGATTGTTATGCACAGAAAAGATCAAGCGTTATATCATTTTGGAATCTCAACTAACTGGACCAATTTTTGAAACTAACTTGGGGTTGTGTGCAATAGTTTTCTTTTTACCGAAAGTCAAAATTAGGCGACATTTTTTTCATACCCGACTCACACAAATTACATTAATTTTAACTAAACCAGCATAGTTTTTTGTCCCACTTGTGAGTGAAGTTATTAGTACTTCTATGTAAGGTAATGTTAGTGAAAGAACATCTAAAAATTGTGAAATTTGTGGTAAGAAGAGCTAATGATGTGTTACAGGATATCAATTTTCCACATTATCGAAAATATGCTTGTCCTTATTTAACCAAGCACTGGGGAATTTTTTTCTATTTTTTCCAGAACAGATATGACTCCATCTTTCACCTCGAGCCTGATTATCATTAAGTTTCAGGACACCATGTATGGATTAAGAAACGTCTGAACATTGTTGCAATACATGATTTCAAAAATAATATTTTGAAAACAAAACAAGGCAAATGTTAGCATATTTTTCCCAATTTAAAAACAGTATAAAGACATTCACTTTTTTTATATTAAATTTTGTTCACCTGTACTTCGAAGATGAAACAAATAAAATAATTTATCCATGAAAAATTATACGAGTTGTAAAAAAAAAATTTAGTCTAGACTAAAATAAGTAGTATACTAAAAGAAATGCCAAACCTGAATCCTGTGAGTTATTATGTGAATTCAATATGAAATAAAGAGAACTTCTTAGGTTCTAATCCTTTCCTTAAAAGCGAAACTTTTTTATCACAGAAAAAGTTATTTTAGATCTGTTCATTAGACAATTTGTTTATTCTTTCGTGGCTGGAGCATTTTCTTATTAATAAGCTCTCTGTGCTGCATCATTTGTCAAAACAACTTTCAGAAGCATGTCGATGAAGAAAAAAATTGTTTGGAAACATTGGTGTGATCTTAATGAAAGCGAGGGTAAGTTTTGCATTCACCGAGGAACATGTACTACTCGTATTCATTCACCAAAATGCATGTAGGTAAGCGTTACATACACCTAAAGGCATTTCAATTTACTATAGGAAGAGTAAATTCTAAGTGTAGCAATTTTCAACCCATTTGTCATGAAAAAATCGCAGCTGTCATCATAAAGGGATTAAAGGAGAATCACGTCATCAAGATGCAACTCTAAAGTTCGCGAGATTTCGAGGACATGAAAGAAAATATTAAAGCATTGGATATATGCAAAATATAATCAACTTAAAAAATATTTTTCGCGATTTATCCAACCCGTGTGTTCTGGGAGTGTAGATCCTCATCATCCGAAACTGCCTACCAATAGACAGCAGTACGGAACAATGAAATTCGAAAAGAGGTGGTCAAGTTCAGCACCCGATGGATTATTCAAGACTGAGGCCTTCGCTCATCAGCCGTTGGAAAGCTATTCAAGGAGTGACTCATTCCCTCATCAGTGCCTGAGATATATCTTACGAACAACCGAGTTACGCAGCAGTGGTATTGTGGGCAGTTGCTCCAACATTCCAACTCCAATACCTGACAGACCAACAAGTCAGTAAAATAACCTTGTCTGCCAACAATGACGAAAAAGATAATTAGTGATCATTCAGTCAAGAGATAACCTCAAACAAGTAGCCATTCTTTTGGATTCTGGTTCTAATGTCAATATAATATTCAAAACATTACTGTATCAAATCAATGGACAACTTGCGGGATGTTTGATGGCACATTTCAATTTTTGCACAGTTGCCATGCACAGCTTTGCAATTGTGCAACCATATTCTAGAAAGTTAATGCGCAGTGGGGTGTACCAATCAAAGATCATAATAACTCGTCTAGAACTGGGGTTGAATGACTTTGGGTTTTTTTAGGTTAATTAACTGAGTTTCCCTTGTTAGCTCTGATTCTTGTTCTCCGTCTCCAAATTAGTTGGACCATACAACTCCTCACTACGTAATAGAAAACGAAATTCTTCATTGCAATACTAGTCATAACGTCACAGGAATGTCGACATTCAACTCAATTTCTGCTCTTTCCTTAGGCTCTCCTTGACCATGATTCAAAATTACGAGGTTCGTCACCAATAGCATTAGTATTCCTCTTAGGTATAATGTTAATAAACCCTTATTAACCCGTTAGGTTATTAAGAATCCAATGCCCACAGATTTTTTGGAACTTCATACGCTCTTTCAAGATGCGTGAGCAGTACAGCGGCTAATGCCCAACATTAGCCAAATATCCCCCACGGTCCACCATCAGCCTTTTCTGAAGCAAACATCCACTACACCAGTGATAGAAAGTCCAATTACGCAATGAGTCTGTCCTAACATTGTGGAAAGTTGAGTGTTATTGCTTTCTTCTTCAAACTTCTCGATGTCGCTTATTCCACTCAAACACAAGCGCATGTCACATACTGTATTCGTTTTATACAACATACACTCGACCAGGAATTCCATTTCCTGACACTGCTTCCGTTGGTAAAAAAAGGCACTTCAGTACTCTGTTCCTCCTCCTCCTCGCACTCCATAATAATGTTCTGGATGAGCACACAACTCGCTGACCTCTTTTTGATCCCATTTAACAAGCAAATCCCACAGCGATAAACGTTTAAGCAATTCTTTCTCGATTCCCAACAGAGCATATTTTTATACACAAACATATCCGAATTATATGCTAACTTAGGAACAATGTTTACCATACAGATTATCTTGTTTACATTTCACTCCCCTTATATACTCATGATTTTATAAAAAGAATTTTATGCTTGGAACTTACAAAAGAAAGTATAAATCGTATACATTTACTTGATATTTTATGTAATAAGTAAAAATATTTGATTACAATGATTAAAATATGACCTAGAAGTATATCAATACATGACTTCAAATCAACTCATTTTTAATATTAAATTTCTACTACACTGCTAGCCAAACAAAATATAACACCCTAAAAGATGCATGCAAACTTTGTGAAATTTACATCATGCGTTGGTGGCGATGAAATATGCAAATAATTAGCATTATAGTGCAGATGCACACCACGGATGATCGTATCGCCGCCATCAAGCACTATATAAGGGAAGGACATATTGGTAATTTGAAGTACGGCAATTGTTTTTTCGTGCGTTTTTTTTTACCTATGCCTCGCTAACCTTTGTACCTGTTTACCTTTGACCAACTTTCTGAATTCGACTGAGAAAGAACAATGGACTACAAGGATTGCGAATTATTCTTCAGAGAAATCAGTCAACGTGTTGGATGAATCCAAACAACTGTCATGCGAATCTGTCATCGCTGGATGCAGGAGGAAACGACGGGCTGTTGGGGATAATTGCATCCACCTCGTTGCATCACTGAACGTGATGACAAGTGGATTGTGCACATAGCAGTGATGGATCACACAGTGACATCACGAACCATTTTTGTTTTAATTTCAATGGTCTGGGTTATGAAAGACCGTTACATCACAAGGGAGTTGGAACAAAAACAGACAAAGTAGGAAGTAACGACGTGGCGAGAAAAATCTATGAACCCAATAAGTCCCTAGCTTGTAAATAAAGATGGAACAAAGAAGAGCCCTTTAATGCTAAGCACAGTGGTGATTGAGATCAGCATCCATATCATCCCCAGTATCACAGTCCGTACAGAAAGAGGCAAGTGTGACAAGAATTCGATAAAGATGTTTGAGGAGACAGTCGTCTCCAGTAGACAGATGAAATTCGGCAAATGTTTTACGTCTTGGCTGCATGGGAAAATCTTTAATATTATGTCACCAGATCTTATTGGAATTTCTCTCTGTGTATTGAATTGAAGGGAGATTGTTCATATTCTTCTTAATAATACGTTTGTAACTTGTAAAAGGGGCAGCTTTCCTTGTTGTCTGTTGAATGGAAGCTTCCTTCATTGATAGGTGGTCCGCTAATTCATTACCAGTTACACTACAGTGTCCCAGGATCCACTGCAAGACAATTTCCTTAGGGTACTTAGACAGACTCTGTAGCAGTTTTTTACAGTCAAGAATGCTAGAGGAGGCAGGAGCAGAATTTGAGTTCACAGCAAGAATCGCCACTTTTAAATCACAGAAGACAACAGCTCTAGTAAAGCTTTTCAAATGACAATGCAACTGCGCAAGGTCTATTTGAAGGGCAGAAACCTTGCCATCAAAAGTGGTTGTGAATTTTCCAGTTGTTAAATAAAATAGAAGAGGTGCAATTTACCCCTGCTACTGCACTGCCAGAGTCCTTTAAAATGTTTCCATCGGTATCGATATGTCTCCAGTCAGTTTCAGGATACATGGTGTCTTTCGTTTCCAGGCCAAGTGACCTAAAAAATACGGTATTTTGGAAATCGCCTGGGTAAGCTATGTGAGGATTCACAAACCTTTATCAATAGTTGAGTCCAAAGATGACACCAGAGGTTCGGGGACGAAATCTATATTAAGTTGTACCAATAAATCCTTCAGAAAACCATGTTGAGGCTTCAAACGCCTCCCTGAATTCAAATTACGAACCACAGTACAACAGATTCAGTCTATTAAAAACTCTTCGTTGTCCTCTCGTATCACTCAACGCCATTTGCAGCAGAGTAGAATGTCTGCAAGTGCCCATTGCTTCATTTACCCTTGACGAAATACCATAGATGTTTGCACCGCCAATAATGCTATGAATGGCATACATGGACAATGGAATGGAACGACATTGTTTTTACTGACGAATTCTGATTTTGCCTGCAACATCATGATGGTTGGATTCGAGTTAGAAGACACCGTGGTGAGAGGCTGCTGAACTGTTGCAAACGTTCTGAAGTATAATTTGATCAAATTTTTTGCCATTTTACAATCCATCCAGCATTCCGTAAAGCTCTTTTCGGTTGAAGAAATTTAAGTTTATATTTCTCTATACACTTGTGCAATATTATATCAACTTATTTTGTAGAAGTATATCTAAATAATCTGTGTAATTAATCTAGATGTGAGCTCATGATTTTGATAAAAGGAATATTTTTTAAATAATTTAGAGGAAATGAAAACTGTTTACCTTCTGCCTCAAATTGACTGTCTTCATTTACAGGAGGCTGATCAGTTTCAGAGATGGATCTCCAAGCTAAAAAAAAATATTTATTTATTTATTGAATTAATACTGAACGTAGCTCGTAAAATTTGATTTTGAGAGCAGTATTGTTTTATATTTAAGTAAATAGAAAAGTTGTTGAAGAAAGGAACAATTATTCCATTTCAAATTTGAGGCTCATTTTGTGGTCAATGATAAAAAGATAAAAAGAAGTTTTATTACGGGCAAAAGTAAATCTCTAATAATGCAGTAATGATTTTCAATATAGCCTGGATTCCCTTTTTTCGTTAAAATTTTTCTAGTTTCAATATACTGTAATAACCTAATACATATTTTTCTGAAATCACATACTCACCTATTATAATTAAAATAAGTTCTATAGTAATTTATTGAATTACCTTCTTTCTTTCTTATCCATAATCCTTGCTCCTCTATCCTCGGTATAATGTAGCACATTACTCTTATTTGTAAATGATAAATTATCGAAGATCTTATGCAGTGATCGTATTCAAAAAGTGTTCTTCGAACAAATAAATGACGTTCTTCTTCAAGCTTTGCGGAAAAATAAATATTTTTGTGCAATTAATTATTTAATAAGTGGCAGCCTACTACACAGTGAAGTATACATTTAAACTATCAAAAAAATTTTAACACAAATGTCTTTATCTGTATGGCTACGTGTTGCCATAATTTTTCTTAGTCATTTGAAAAATTAAATTATATCTTAGAAGTAATGCTGATGTTCTTGAAAACGTTCCTTTTTGTAAATGTTTCCTGTCATAAAAATCAAGCTTATCAAACGCAATAAATTACGTTATTATGTAATATTTAATTAAAAGGTGACATCAAAAAATCGTGAAGCATATTCTTTAAATTAAGGGTGTCAAACTCAAACTCTAACTTGAGCCGAATAAACAAGGTGGGTCGCAAAAAATCAATATTCATTAAAACGATGTTTTATTTCGTATAGTACATTATGATAAGCTTATATAAAAAACAAAATCTCATGTTTACGTCTTGACACTTGACACACATCTCTTCTCTACTGCTATCTATCCCATTTATTTGTTTTTTATTACCGTAACATCCGTAGTATAACGCGCACAGGCGTATAGCAAGCACCTATACTTTCAAGCTGCATTTTTTTAACTTTTAGGCGTACTCTCTGTATAACGCACGCTCTCTCTCTTCACGAAGACCCTGAAATGTACATGTGCAATGTTTTTTTTAAAGTTATTTATCAAAGTATTATGTCAAGCTTTTAAAAAAAGTATACTTCTAAAACTACAACCCTTTATATCCATACGCGGAATATAATTTATTTAAATAAATAGTGTTTCAATATTTGTAGAAGTATTAATTTTTTTTCATATGCTCATCTTCTCTTTATTTTTAAGCTATCATTTTAATACAGGACGTATAGAACGCGCACCCATAAATTTCGAACTTACTTTTTGTGCTTAGAGTGCGCATTATAAGCCGGATTTTACGGTATACATTTTTTTGTGCCGATATATTGACCGGGCCGCGAGTTTGACACCCCTGCTTTACAGGTTTTCAGTTGCGCAACGTACACCCTCGTTTTGTGGGGGAGCAGCAGGATTCTAGGAGCCAAAAGTCTGACTGACACCTAATACGTATTTAAATAATAAATAAAACATTAAAGGCAAAACCTGACTTTACAAGGGGGGAAAGCCAAATATTCTCCGTTTCGCCTCTTGCTGTTTAATCTTTTAGATACATATAGCTTGGATATTTTTGCTTCTTTGTGTAGAATCTTTAAAATTACATATTCAGAAATCATCTCATAATTCCTTTTTCTTTTTAATTTTCAATATACTTCTTCCAGTGAGTAAAGATTTAGATGACTCTAATGCATATAAAATTTCGATCCTATATTAATTCTTGAATTTGTAAGCGTAAGGTCAATTGGAATCTATCTCCATTGGAATCTATAATTAGTTTTAAAAAAACAAATTACTTATTTGAACACGATAAAGTACATCCTGATCAATAAATAGTTGATGAAAGTTCTGTCTGATGCATTTTTCCCCTTTGCCAACAGAATTTTTATTTTTATTTTAAGTATTCGTCAACAAATGTATTACCTATCAGATAAGTAGTAAACGTATTTCTACTAAAAAGATAGCAGAAATGTAGTTCGATAGGATAATTAATTATATATTTACTCTATTGGATGCACTTTTATGCATCGCAACAAATATAATATTATCTATAATTGATAAGATAAAAAATATTCCATAGAGCATTAACGCTTGCATATTCAAAACTAATGGTATATATGACTCGATTTTTCTAACTGATTTAACACTTTAAGGTTACACTACGGTTAACGGAGATAAATCTCTATTATGAATCTACGTCTATTCAAGAAGAGGAAATCTGAACTGACACCCTGCCCCCAAACTTCCAAGACACGCCGAGGTGAAGACCTTTAGCCACGCATTTAACTTACACCAATCCCCTCTACATGGCGCTTTTATTTAGGTATCAGAATACCTTTCCTTCTTTTTTAGTTCATTCGATGTAATGTTACACGAGTTCTATGCACTAAAAGGGGATCTATATAATATTAAATAGGTGTACTATTTTTCTAGTAATTCAGTGTATTTATAATATTTAATTTCAGAATTATATTTAACTGATTATATCCCCTTGTCTATCGATTAATTTTAAACACACCATTTATGCTATTATAAATTTACTCTTGTATGCTACAGTCAGTAAAATATTAGTAGACTGTTATTGGTATAAATTAGTAAATATTGCCTTAAAAACCTTTTCAATTAGAAAAGTTAAAATCTAAAATAATTTAGCATTGGAGTGTATCAGTTACTTTTTAAAAAAATATATATTTTTAACAAAACAAAATCAGAAAAAAGGAAGGTTCTGCGATAGTTCAAAAAATTAACAAATCATTATCTCTCTCTCTATCTATCTATCTCTTCTGTCTGTCTGTCTCTCTCTCCCTTTCTTTGTCTGTAATTAGTTTAAAATCTAAGTATATTTATTTGAAAATAACTAAGACAGCATGAATGAATCTTGCACAATTTTAAACTACGGCAAGGATAATGAGAAGCTATGACAAGGTTCTTAGTTAAAGAAATGACAAGCATAATATACAAGCATTGTTGTTTATCTCAATATCAAAACTTTCACTCGGGAAACTTTTCTGATGAATTCAACATACAATAATCTTTTACTGTGTCAAATTATAATATTTAGTGAATAATAACACACTTTTATTTTTCTAACGATATCTCAGTTGTATAAAAATATATAACAATTATTATACACATTAAATTAAAACTTTAAATGATATATCTTGAAATTTAAGCATGCAACATATTGCTTTGAAAAATAACGTATTTTTATCAATATTATAACTGATATGGAATTCATATGTATATTGTCTTCTGTAAAAGAATACTCTATTAACAGACTTTTTCAGTTCAAATGCTTAGCGAAGTAAATTTTGTTAATAAAATATTAATTAAATTAAATTAATCAGTTTTAGCTACTGATTAGTTCTAAGTATTAAATAATGACATTTGTATTTAAAAGGTGAAAAAATTATTCTTACGTATTGGAGTTGTTGGTTGTTCCGAATCAGGAGTTAATCCTGTCGTCAGTAGAAACAATAGCAGTGAATTTGCAGCCACCATCTTGGACAACCCACTCTTACACCAGAGTGTTAATTTCACTGAATAATGTCTGCTTTTAAAACTTTTTGAAAGATCACACGCACTGCAGATAAATTTTGTCGATATCGCTACATTTTTGTGTTCAAGTACGAAGAAGTTGAAATTTGATCCTACGCTGAGTAAGTTTCCCAAAGCTTTCTCTTTACATATTGCTGACGTTTTGGCTACGATTGAGAATAGACTATTACTTTACTTACTCAATTCTACCTCTTGATATACGCTTATATGTTCCCTTCCATAATATATTTAATAAAAAATATTCAAAGCTATAAATATTGCTCTATATAAAAACATATGTTTCTATATTGCTGATGAAATTTTACTTTAATTTATTTTTTCTCCTTTTTTGAATAAACTTTTCTTTTTAAACTATAATTAATATTTGAGCACTAAAAGAAATAAATTTTCTTATCTTTATTATAGTTTTAAAGAATTCTGAATTAAAATGAATGTATCTTTCTTTGATCATTTCTATTCAATATCATTCTTCCATTGCACCTGCAATCAATTTAATTAGAGTATCGGGGAGAAAGTAAGCTGCAATAGCGAAACTATGCAAATAAGTTCGGCCAGGTACGTAAATGATGCGCTTAGGGAACCATGCTCGCTGCACTATCGCTATAATCGCAGCTTATATAAACCAACATATAATAAAAAATCCATTAAAGTAAAGATCCCTTGTTTGTGCCAGAAGGAGCGCTTTTCAAGGAAAAGGCGAGTTATAGACTAGAAGAAGAAATTAGAGTTTAATTAATAGAGTTTAACCCTCTGACTGGATGACCCGCTAATTGAATTTCACTTCGAAAGCGATCTACTTTTTCAAAGCTATCTAAGCCAAAAATGTTCCAAAAAATTTCGCGAACTGCTTCAAAAACGAACGGCAGTTTAATGCCTTTCCCTGTTAAAGCCGCAGGAGGTCCTGGATTGGTTTTGCAGGGGAGGATTTTATTGCTTTTCGGTCTCTGTGTTCTTCGAAACGGGAGGTTTCTCATTCACAGCTGTGGCCTTGGGCGAGGATTGTGAAATGGACATTTTCTACACTTCACGGCCAACAGAAAGTTCACCCAATTTATTGCAAATATATATTTCATATATTTGGAAAACTTGCTCAATTTCTGATCTAAAAACCAATTAGGTTTTAAGAAATTTTAATTTTCTGAGTTTTGATTTTAAATTCGGTTTCATTTTAAAGCATTTTTGCATTCCTAGATTGAATTAATTAAAAATATTTTTTAACACAATCCAATATTTCGTGTGAAACGGCAATTAACTACAATTTTAGTTTCTAAAATCATTTCTGTTTGCTCATGTTTTTAAGTTTTTGAGTTTTCTCACATTTACTTAATTAAACTGATTTAAAGACCAATATATTTTTGACACATAGTTTATATAATTTAAAAGCTCTTTACTTTGTTTTCATTTTTTTTCAAAAATGCCATGACCAAAATGTACGCAGACTACTGTGATAAATAATACTTGAAAGGGATGGAATATGACTGAAAATGGTAAATCTAAAATTCAGCTTTTTCAGGTAATAATACAATTAGACTACAGAATATAAATGTTGCAGAATGAACTAAATATTTCCCTGATGTACCACAAACTACATTATAATAAATCTATTGTAGTATTTTAAAGTCATGCAACAAAAACTTAAACTTGCTTAAATGCCACGATGGGGAACTGAGAAAAAAATAGATCTTGTTTACAAACTTGGTGATTTCTGGATTACGTTTGTATAACTACTAATTTCTATATAAATATTTTGCATTTAAAACTCTTGTGAATATATAAGGTTCTGATAAAAGTGAATAATTCATCAAATTAACAGTTGTTATCAATGTTATGTCTTAGAATATTTTGAATTAAAAAAGATATTTCAGTCATATTTATTTCAAGTAGAATTTTCATGCAGAGCATAAGTTGGATAGTAACATATTGAAAAATTAAAGCTTTACAGGCAATGGAATTTTTTTTATGCCTTTACAAATTTTAAATATGTTTTTCTCACTTTTTTAATTTTGAAGATGAGAGTGTTTTCTAATCCCTAAGGCGTTTTTCCTGTTCAAGATAGAGTCTTGAAATATCTTGTAAATGTTCCCATACATATGTTCGATAAAAGTTCATACGGATTTAGGTCTGAGAGCTCTAGTTATTTTTTAAAAATATCTTAATGTTAATATTTAAAAAAAGTTGGGTTTTTTCCAGGTTTAGCCATAAAAATAATTATTAAAATTCAACAAAGAGATATATTTTAAATTTTATACGTTTTGTTTCCAATAATCTAAGAAATATTAATCACTTACAATAATTAAAAATTTTTAATAATTTAACATTTTAGAAAAGTTTTAAAAATTTCAAAACTGTTCAATGCTTTAAAATTGTGAAAGAATGGCTTGTCAAACTAACCTATTATTTTCAGAATCAATATAATAGTATAATTTGAATATAAAACAAAAATTAATTTTACTGTGACAAACTGTTTACGACTTCTACTCATATTGTAAAAAGAATGAAAGATAAATATATAACATTGTGGCAGTAAAAAACACATTCATAATATGTTAAAATCCTGTCCCGATACAAATTTCAATGCATTTTCCAAACTGTAGCTAAAAACAATTATATGTTTATTAGGACAGAAATTATTTAGATTTAGATATATTTTTCCTTATTAAGTACATAATGAATAATGGCAAGATAATTTGTAAAATCCTGAAAGATTTTAATGAAGAAAAAATCCAGACATAATTTTAGATAGTTAGAAATGTAATTATATAATACACAAATATGCATGTTTTAAAAGAAATAAGTTGGCTAAGAAAATGAAATTTACTAAAAATTTCCAAATAAAGTAAATCAGATTTCATCCTCAAATACATATAATTGTAAGAAAAGGTTTTATTCAATTTACAATTAGTTACAAAAAACCTTTTATAAAAAATAATTTTAACAGGTATAAATAGCAAAAAATATCAAAGAATTATGAGAAAGACACATACATGTCGTTTACAGAAATGTCACAGTGTGATATTTTTCGAAACACGGCACTGCACACACACAGTCCAACATTACAGTCTTTACATTGAAAACTAGTTTTTGATGTTTAACGACTAAATCGTAAATATAAGAAACAACAGTCAAATATCTCGAGTGCAGACGGCGCTCGCTGATATTTGAGTGAGAAAATTAAAGCAGCATAAAATGCGACCTCGTTTGAATTATATGTAATGTGCATATTTGGAACTGTTTAGCGTACTCGAATTAACTCAAGTGCACACGTCTAGGGTTTATATTGTATTCTAAACCAACACGGTGGCTACTGACGAGCGACTACGTAATTTTGAACCGCGGTTAAGTGACGAGGACGATACCTGAGCTCATAACTCCCCTTCCAAACTTCCACATCACACCAACGTGAGGACTTTTGACGTCGACGTGTTTAACGTGCATCAGCTCCTCTTCAACGTTAAACTTTTGTGATACCAGGGCTCGAACACTGGACACGAGTTCATAACCATGACCATCAGGCTACCGTGGCCGCAAAAGAAAATAGCAAGTTTGAAAGAAATGTAATGGAGAAGTATATTTGAAGAAATAACTTCAAAACTTAACGAAAAACCAAAATATCAAAATTTATTTTAGGAATAATAGTGAATATAACTTTGTACACCTAAAATCACTTTACGCAGTGTATTTTGAAAGTGAACGTTTCCCCTTTTAGAGAAACTTACTATAATTATGTCAAATTCCTTTCGTTTTGCTCTAAGGGGATCCCCGAAACAACGTAATTTTTTTGATACACAAAATTACTTATGGTTGAATCTAATACAATTCCCTACAAATTGAATGAAAACCCTATTTTATCATATAAATTGTGTTTGAATAGGAGATGGTTAGTTAATAAGAACATTTAAAACGTGTCGGCAATCTATGGACCTGTGGCACGTGGTACAATTCTTAGTGGCACTCAGCACTACTCTACAAATTTGTCAATACTTGAGTGGATTGAAGTTGATAATAGACCTTATTTGACAAACATCTTCTGAGTTATGGACATTTATGGAACTACAAAATAATCTGAAAGATAATTCTAAGGATAAATTTACAGCTATTTTGTAAATAATTGAGTGTTATTGCTAGGAGATTTAATTGTTGAAAAAAGAAAATTGTGTGTACTCTGCTTCCCACTTATGATTCGGCATATCAAAGTAAAAATTCTTTCCTAATATGAAAAATATTTCGACTCCGCAAAGAAATTGTTTAAAAACTGAATGCTCAGAATCGTGTCACGCATTATACCCCTGGTTTTGCGATATGAAAGAAGAGTCGTGAAAGAGTTAATTCGCTCTACAATTTTTATTTAACTGTAATGAAGAGAATCATTTATATTTCACTTTGTCTATTTCTTATTTAAGAAAATAAGTTGGAAACATACATTTTAATTCTTTTTATCTTTGTTGAAGAAATAGTAACATTTTATAATGTTTATTTTTATATTAATAATCGTATTTTATTGATCCATAATTAATATAAAATATAAAACTGTAAATCTAAATTATTTACCTCTATTCTTTAAATCTGCAAATATTACCGTAAGAATCGAAGGATTTCAAAAATTTCCTACTATGTGGCACGCTGAAAGATACTGACAGATTGGTTTGGCACGTCTTAGCTACACAGCTGCCGCCCCTGATTTAAAATGTTGGGTAAGATAACCATTATATTTTTAAAATTTTATAAATATTCAAAAGGAGAGTATTTTGTCAATACATGTTTTAAAAGGAGTAAAGTTTACGAGAACGAAATATAAAATTGCGTTAAAATTATTGGTACTCTATCAACCGTACTTCTTTTATATATATATATATATATAAGAAGTACGTCGATAGAGTACCGTAGTTTCTGCCAACTCATGACAATGAATTGGAAATTAAGTTCACAATTCATTGTTATTAAAATATATAAAATTTTACATGACCTATTTTTGTATTTTTTTATTTTTATATTCCTTACTGAAAGCAACAAATGGGAGTTCATTACCTGCCAAAACTGCAGAGGCCTGGTTGTTTACTCCACAAGCTCCTACCTTATGCTTACTCTGTCCTACTAAGTAAAAATGCCGTCTTCTGCTTGTCAAGATCATGGAATTGCAGATATTGTTTTCCATATATTTTAAATATTAGTTTTCTAACTTCTACATCAGCCTTTTAATAGTCTACACTCCTGCAAAGAAGTCTGAATTCAAAACTATAAAAACATATTATTCCCAACAATGTCATTTATACCTTTATTTTTTATAATCTATGAATGCGTTAAACTATTAATTTGTTATCGCGACTATATTTAATATTAAATGCGAAAAAAAAACGAATAAGTTTCAAACTGAAACTTAAATTGAATTTTTCAAAAATTGTCATCGATATTCTCGTAACTTTTACATATTATCATTTTAGCATATCACACATCTATCTTCTATGCAAAAATCTATTATAAGTTTATCAAATGTTTCAGCATATTTTTACTCATAACATGCAGTTTTCAACCACATTGTGAGGCCGCGGTAGCCTAATGGTCAAAGTAATGGACTCGTAGCTGGCGTGTCATGAGTTCGACCCCAGCACCACTGAAGATCCGCCGTGTAAGGGAGCGATGCTCAAGCGTCATCCTCGTCACTTGACCATGGTTTAAAATTACGAGGTCCGTCGCCAAGTGTATGAATATTAACGTCGCACTGTTCAGCTACACGAGGGCTTTTAGTGATGGACCTCGTAATTTTGAAAAATGGTCAAATGACGAGGGCAACACCTGAGCTGGCACCTCCCCCCCTCTCCTAACTACCAATCCACACCAACGAGAGGACATTTCAGCTCTCGATAAATTTAACGTGCATCGCTGCCCTACACGGCGGGTCTTTTGTGGCACTGGGCTCGAACTCGAGACATGCCAACCATGATTCGATACCTTCATCACCTGATACCCCGGCCACAGGTCCGTCGCCAAAAGCTCTCAAGTAGTTGAGTAGAAAAGAGAGAGTGTGCGACTTTAATATCCCCTCACTTAATTAAATTATATGAAATTTAAGGAATACTTGAAAAAATATTAGAAGTCGAATATATATATATATATATTAAAAAATTAATCTAATGATAATTTTAAATATCCAAAGAATTATTAATATTTATGGTAAATATATGTTTTTCAACTGAGTATGTGAGATACGCATAAATATCTTTTTCGAAATTCCAATGCAGAATTTTAGTGGAGCTAATACAAAATTCCTAGTTTTGCATAGTTAAGATTATAAAAATGTCCAAATTTTAATAACCTTTTCTTCAGTCAACCACTAATGGAACATGAATGATGAGGGATTATGCATAAATATATATATTTTTTAACTTGAATTTAAAAAGGATCTTTGTATATATTTATATGCGCAAATGTTAACTGTAAATTTGTCCAGATGCTTTTAAATACTCTTTATTTGAAGATTCAAGTTAAAAAATATATACTTGAAGTTAAAGTACTCTTTGAATGAAATTAATGTTCAGACATTCAAAATTCAAATATAATTTGTTATCTGAACAATACAAAACAAGAGATTCTATGTAAGATGCCCTGAATATCTGGCTTTAAAATTATGAAAAACTAAAAGATTTAAATAGGGTTTTTTTAACAATACATATAAATTTTTTGCAAATAATGTAATACAGAAGCTTAAAAATTATTCATGTTTAGAAGTGTCCGAAATTTTAAAAGATTTTAAATTTTGAACTTTTTTTTTATTTTTTGACACATAACAAAATAATCATTTTTAAAAAAAATCCCTGAAAGTATTGATTAAAATAAGAAAAATGAAACAGTAAATTATCCTCAATGTTTTAATATATAATTTGAATTTAAATACTACAGATATTTTTTAAAAACTTAGACATACATTATAAAAACTTAATTCCATTTGAGAATTTTAAGGTAAAGTAAAAAATTGAGAATTCTCAACTCGTTGACTTGCAATTTATTTCCGTACACTTTAGGGTTTAAAGAAATTCTTCCGAGATTTTACGATTGCTAAAGGAACCGGTCTCCCCGTGGGCCATAAAAGTTCCCCTCAGTGCCCATTGTGTCTCCCCGGCCGTCTCTAATTATCTTTCAAGATCGTAA
Organism: Trichonephila clavipes; assembly: GCA_019973935.1. NCBI lineage: Eukaryota > Metazoa > Arthropoda > Arachnida > Araneae > Nephilidae > Trichonephila > Trichonephila clavipes. The sequence continues at coordinate 801,040 of BMAU01021362.1, forward strand.
ACCTTTAAAGGGGGAAAAGAATTCGGAAAAATACCACCTTACCGGTTTTGAACACATTACTTGAAGGGGAAAAAATCTGTTTGGTTCATTTTTGGTGAGTCCCCGGCCTTGGGAAAAATTCAGTGTGGTCCGTTTTCGAAGCCTCTCTAGTAGGGCGGAAAAATCCGTGCTGTTCAGATGGAGGGTTAAGGGATTTTGTGTGTGTGTGTGATTGGTCTTAAAACTGCTAGGTGTTTACAAACATGCCGAGACGATCGCAAATCATGCGATATTCACTTTTGAATCCCATATCGAACCGTTGCATTTTAGAAGCTCTGCTGTTAAGATTCAAGTTTCTCCACAAACTATTTTTAAACTGCCTTGCAATCTGCAATACCCAAGCTTAAACAGTCCAGAGGTGTGTGAGTAACATTTTATGTTTCGATGTGTTTCCATACCTGACTGATATTAGCAAGATAATGCACGTTCACACACAGTTTGGAATGCAAAGGATTTTTTGGATAAAATTCACTCTTCCACGGCCTGCTCATCATGGATATGTTCCCTTTTGAGAGTGTCTGGGACCAGTTGAAAAGCCTGATGCCCTAATGTATGCATGATTTGGAGGGGATTGCTCAATATTTTTGGACATACATGCTTCATGAAAACATTTGAAGATAATTCAATGCAGGATTGTGTTGCAGTATGCATCGAAGCTCACAAATCGGTTTAATACGTTGATGAAAATGGATGGATATATTATCCAGTAATAACATAATTATCTAATTTTTATTACGTTCATCCTTTATTTTTATCATATTTATGTGTTATAAATTTCCTTACAATCCGATACTTCCCTCTTGGTATATTAATTTCATTGTACGTGAGTGCGTTTCTATAATATTTTCAAAATCTTCGCAGTTAACTTAACTCAGAGGCGGGACAGCCCCAGCCAAGGCCTACTATTCCCAACTCAGTATACGCGACTTTTGGCCCTGAGGTACATGAGCAGATGTTCCGGTTAGATGGTCAGTCTGACGCGAAACCCCAGTGTTAAGTTCCCGAGCAAGCTTGGTACTCATTTTTCGACTCACTGAAGGGATGAAAGGCTGAAATCTTCGCAGTTACCAAATATAATTATTGCGAATGATTCAAAATGTCTATCTTACTTAAAACACATCAATAGAATTGGAAATGTCCCCCTCTTTCAAATAAGTTTCATTATTATTAACTATTTTTTCTGAGTGATTTCAATAATCACCTATTAAACTTCCTAGGCAAAAAAGAAATATATTATTCGAAATGCTCAATAAAACACCAATAACAGCTTCCCTTTCCGATTCATTACTAAATATCATCCATTTTATAGTTCTTTTGGGTTGATTTAAGAGTAATTTTTTCATGCTTTTGTGAATGCATCAAAAAAAAGAAAAATATGTTTACAATTTGCTAATTCTAACTTTGTTAATAAAATTGCCAAGAATTTTTAAAAAGCTTCCATTCCTTCTATAATTATGTTCCCATCTTTATGAGCTTTAAGTGATCAATTTCAAAATAAACATTTTGAAGTTGAGTTAAATTCCTGAGTTCTGATTCCTTTTTGAGCTCCGATGTTATTTCAATTTGTTATGATGGGTTTTACTTAGAATAACCTCACGTAATCAAATCTTAATAAAAAAAAATCTTATTTCTGAAATAAAAGATGAATCAGCTCTGTATTCAAGTAAACACTAACACGTTTTTACTGACTCAACAATATTTCACCCAGACACTCTTAATCTGTTCGAAATGATGAAAATGATTTTGACTGATTCCGCAACTTTAAAGATAAAAATTTCCTGCCTACAAACGTTAAATTTGAATCTTTTAAAAAAAATGTGTTAAATTTTTTCAGCTAAAAATAAAAATAAAATTTGCAAAATTTAAGTATCCATGATCGAATAAAATCAAAGAAATAAACAATAAAATATAGCATTTCATTTACATTACTTCTATCATATTGATTAATATATGATAACGTTATCCAGAAAGAGTTTTTTATTTATTCTTTGAGTATATTAGAAGTCAATTCAAACGATTCATATAGTAACAAATTCTGAATCACACATCCCAAACTTTGGGACTGATTTATTACATTTGATATGAGAACCTCATCTTTTCAAAGAACCGTGGTAAACGTAAATAAGCATTATTATTTCTATAGAAGAGTAATAAAAGGGATGGAAGACGAAAAGAAAACATAGAGGACGATGTTATAAAAGCATTACTGAGATCAAACTAAGTTTACTGAATTATCCCCTTCTTAGAAATTTACTAAAGATCATAAGATCTCAATAGTACATTAGGGTTCAAAAAGTAAGGTAACAAGCCCATTCACAGAAAATGTTTATTTAGGAAATTAAAAAATATATACAATGTGTGTAGGAAGAAACAGGTACATATTGCTTCTCTGTGTAGTCACCATTTTTATCGAGGCATTTTGTTTCAACAGTACACCAAACCATCGAAACCACCATCCCAGAAATCAGCATCAATGTTGTGCAACCATGACAAGATGGCTTGCTGAAACTTGGCATCGATTCTGAAATGCTCGGTGACCTCCTAATAATTTCTTTAAGGTAGTGCTGCGCAACCTTTTTATCGCTGCGGACCGGTCAACGTTTGATAATTTTACCGCGGCCCGCTGAGGGTGGGACACGTTGATTGCTTAGATTTCTGATTGCTTAGATTTCAGATTGTTTTGATTTAACAATTTTAATTTAGTTATACTTAAATATACCTTCAGAATAAAATATAGTTACACCAGAAATGAATAAAAGTGATTTAACGTGGAATATAAAATGATTTCCGCGGAAAGTTGCGCAAACCCGAGATAAATGCACCACTTTAAATAAAATGGCAATAGTTTAATGTTCTTCAGACGGCCCGGTGCCATTTGATCCACGGACCGGGGGTTGCGGATTACTGCTTTAAGGATCCGAAGAGATGGAAATCACTTGGTGCGAGGTTGGAAATGTAAGGAGGGTGGTTCAATACCTCTCTACGAAAACCTTCTTTCTCCTCACACATCTATTCTGCCTTTGTTGAATTAAGTGCACCAAAACCCTACCTGTCTTCATCACATAACACTTGTACCGTATACTTTTACCATTTACCAATGAATTGCAACTGGAAAATTTTTCTTTAAATGCAAAAACTGAATTACACTTCTTATTTCAATCGTGGACTATGTTTCCTTCAACGCAGCCATCTTCTATGATTTAGTAGTCATTTTACTGAAGATCCAGTACCATCTACCAGTATAGTTTGAATGTCGCATTCGTCTTCGTTATCTTGAATGGGACCTTTATGTATACGGGTAATTTTCACACCCATCAGAGCTCTCGTTGCCTTACTTTTGGAAACACCTAAGTGTAACAATTATCAATTACAGAGTCTATGGTTAAATTAAACTACACCATATATTAAATTTCTTTTGATAGTGATTATTTAAAGAATGAGTACCTTGGGTAAAAACTTTAAGACTGATGTTTATTGACTAAACAATTCTGTCACTGCGATCGAAGCGTATACGTCAAAATATGTGAATTTCCTTAGGGATAGTAAACAAAAAATCAGGTTTTTGTCTTTTTTTTATGTTTTTAATTAAATTGAAAAACACCCTAAATTGTGAAAACATATTTTTTCTGATATAATAAAGTAAAAATTACATTATATAAACATATCTAATATGATTCTTCTTTTAATATTATTTAGATCTAGTAGGATTCTTTAAAAAATTGTAAATAAGCCTACCATGCGTTTGATCCTTAAAACGTCCCACTTAAATTACAAAGAATAGTGCTTAGGTCAGTTGACAATTAGTGACAGTGGTGTGCAAACCGTTATCTTCTGCTGAAATGTTCAGTATTATTCACAACTAGGTGAATTCGGAATTTGCAGATATTCGCACGATATGTGGGTCTGTTAATTGATACAGATGAAAAATTCGAAGGGTTTATTATAATCAAATCTTGATCAGACCGTTTGCAAATGTAAAACTACATGCTTCAAAATGCATAAGAACTTATATTCTGTCGATGTGAAGCTATTTTTATATAGATTGTCTATTTTTTGGACATCTACTGTAAATTTTCAGGATTCACATTAAAATGTTTGCTGCATTTCTTTTGAGTTGTCTTAAATTTTATCATTCAAAGTTTTCGTAGTAAACTGCCAAAAAGATAATATTTGTTGGTTCCCTCTTTCACGTTATCAGTTTAGCTGAATATTTTTCGAACCTTTTGAGTATCGAAAATTCTTTCAGATTATCAATCATATAAATATGTAAGTTGCAAAAAAACGTTTATTCATATAGCATTATTAAATAACGTAGTTTTTTCTCAATCATAGAATAGTGTATTTTAATCATAAACCAGCGAGAAAAATGTATACATTCAGAACAAATTATGAATAATACATAAAAAAAATTAGATAGTTTCTAACTGAATAGAACTCTACAATCAAATTACACTTAGCACTTTTAAAAATTTGAGAAATGTTTTAGGTAAATGTTTCATTTTTGTAGTACACCACAAAAACTCGGGATTAATTGTATCATAAAATATCTTATATTCATATGAATAATATAATTTTTTTACTATTCAAATTATTAATGTATGTTACATGAATGACAAGAAATGATACAGCGTGCAATACAAATTCATCTCAAGATGATGAACATTATCACTATATCAATATTAATGCATACTTACGAACAAGTTTTTAATTTTATCAGGTATTTGGAGATCCTCAAAAAAAATTACCTCTGTCCTTAACAACTTTCACTAAAGGGGATAGAAAATGTTAACACAAATTTCACAATTTGTATGGTTGTACGTTGATTTTTTTAGAAAAAGCTTAATTTTTGATAGTGTACAATATACGAGACATCCAACGAGAGGTTAAGTTGAATTTAAAGAAATCCTCAAGTCATAATTTGGTAGAGGAAGCCGCCACTAGATGGTGCCACTAAGGAAATGATTTCTATTCTTAAAGACTTGCCTTAGTTGCCAAAATTCAGCCCATTTTAAACAAACAAACAATATACAGAAGCAGATAGAAGTGCTCCCTTTTACAGCAAAAAGAAAAGGAAAAAAATTAAACTTCATTAAAAAGTGTCTGTTTTGATTGAAATTGAACAAACGCTAACTATACATTAGGGTGATTAATGTATAATGAATTACCTAACTTCAAACCTGTAGCGCTAACCTTGCAATTACATGGTTGTATATTACAATCGTATCGAATTTGTCAGACAAACTTTTTTATGTTTGTTCAAATGAAAGCATTTTTCCCAACCTTAGAAGGTCTTGAAATCCTTTGAATCCATAGAGTCATATACGGGCCGTTAAAAAGAAGGTAATGCCATGTTTAAAAATTCCAGACTAGAGAATATGTCGTAAGGGACGACGCAAAATGATATTCATTGGCCACAAACCTTTATAATTTAGGGTTTCTGCTAAAGAAATATATACTCGATTTTTTTTCTTCTAAACAGGATTTAAAGTGGTAGAATATAGAGAAAAATTATAAAAATGCTCTAGATATGGACCATATACTCAGAATACTCATAATATATTACTAGGAAAAAGCTAAAGAATTTCTGTTAACTCAAAAATTTCAATAAAACGGGCGAATTTAAATAATTGTTAAAGTCTCCCATAAATAAATTTTATTACTCAATCAATCAATAATAACATTTTTCTCCCTACACCCGATGAAAAATGTCCTGCAAATATGTTTGGATTATATACTGATATGAATTTCAAGTTTGATTATGAATTAAATATGAAATGTAAACTCAAACTCAGTGACACTACAGCCCATGTGGGCCAGAGCCTATTGTGCCCATCCCAGTATACGTGACCATTAGGCGCTGAGGTGCATGAGCAGATATCCCGATCAGATGGTCAGTCTGAAGCGAGACCCTAGTGTTTAAGTCTCCAAGCAAGCTTGATACTCATTTATCGATCCACTACAGTAGGGATGAAAGGCTGAATCGACCTTGCCCAACCCGGGAAGAGAACTCGGACCTACGGTGTGGAAACGTGAAACACTACCACTCGACCACCGGGCCTTCAATGTGAAAAAGATATTAAAATGTAATAATTTTTTTTCAGAAATGGAATTTATTGAATATTAATAAAAGGATTTGTGAATTCCAAGTATAAAGTGAAAATATTGATAACACTCAGACTGCTTTATTTAGTATGTATCTACTATTATGCTTCATAAATTATAACATTATTTCATGTATGTACCTACTAGATTTATACCGTAATTTTAAAAACATTTTGATTTATATACAAGGTGTTCCAAAAATAGCGGCCAAACTCTTCACAGCTAGATTCTTTGTTGGGATAACATAAAAATTCTCAAAGAACTGTTCCTTCACGATCCATAGTTTACGAGAAAAATACGAAAAACAAGGTATGACATTAGGGAAAAAACACCGTATGGGATACATCAATAGCAGTACAGTGGGTGATCGGTTAACGAACATAATTCGTTCCAAGACTATGTTCGCTATCCGAATTGTTCGTTGACCGATCATCGATTCACCATAGACTTCTATGTGAAATCGGTTAATTCGTTCTGGAGACCCTAAAAATTAAATTTTAAAAAATATATAATTTCTTAGTAAGTTTTTTAAAAAATAATACATACATATAGTCTAGCATATTAATCAGCCCTTTTCATTTTTTGCTTATGGGGTGTCGAAGAACATGTCCAATGTCGATTGCTTTTCTCTCTTTTTCAGGATTTTCCGGAAGTAATTAATAGCATTGTTGTTGTAAAGATCCCCAACCCTACTGACATCAGCTTGATTAGGGTGCCATTCTAAGACCATTACTCTGATACCCGCCCACTTTTTCAGAAGATCTTTAATGGCAGATGTCGACATTGGTCCGCTTTCGTCTTCCTCTTGTTCAGGAGACACATTTTGCTGTGTTTCTTGGTGTTCTTCATTCAAAATTTCTTGGAGTTCTGTCGTCAGTTCATCTTCATGTCCCATTATGAGCTCTTTTATGTCATCTTCGTCCACCTCCAATTCCAGATCTCTAGCAGTTGTCAAAATTTCATCCGTAATTTCAGGGATGTATCCCTGATCACCTCCGAATATGTGTTCGGTGTGTCCAAACACAAAAAATCTTTCTTGAAAGTGTTCGTTATCCAAATATGTGTTCATTATCCGAACATAAAAATTTTTCGTGAAAGTGCTCGTTAACCTATCTGTTCGTCAACCGATCACCCACTGTATTTGCAAATATTGAAAAATGCTGATGTTCAAAATGTCCGCAGTGCATATCGAGGCAGGCCTGAGCATCCTGTGGAAATGATGAGTGTATACGTAGTAGCAGCACGTACAAGTAAAAAAAGTACAGGCAGCACGCAGATGAGTAACTGAGCCAGTTCGTGTAGTCACTACGTCTCTATGCTCTAATTCCTTAAGATTACCCTTTCGCAAAAAAATACAACAGTGTAAGATCTAACGATAATAGTGGGCATAGAACCAGACCCTACACGTCCGATCCAATAGTCGAAGTATACCATATCCAGACAATCACTTACAGGAGCACAGAAATTCGCCGGAGCCCCATCATGAACATCATTCATTCATCATTATTTGCCGTAATTTTCTAGTAGACTATGGATCATTCAGGTACAGTTTTTGGACATTTGGCAAGGAATCTGACTGTGCAGTGAGACCCTATGCAGTTATTCCATAAATGACGCTCGGTCATTTTTATGGAATAACCTATATAGCAAAATATTTAAGCAAAGTAATGATTCCCAAATGGGAATGGAAGCATTCATTTGATTACTTAATACTAGAAGCACTTTTGCGTATAATTATACAAAAATTAGAGCTCCTTAATCTAATAAGTAGAAAATAAACCAAAATTTCCAATTTCATTGGATACATTTTTGTTATCAGTTTTTGTAAGAAATGTTATTTTTTAACAATTCTAATTTAATGTCCAATTTATATATCCAAGTATATTATTGCCTTTACTTTATCCAACATCTGCTTAGCTTTGAATAAAAATGATATAGATATTGTTTTATTCATCAGATATATTCACAAATAACACAATATTTAGCAAATCTTACAAACGTATTACGTTTAATGAATTTTGTCACATTTTTAAAAGTGTTTCCTTTTACGTCGTGTATTTACTTTTTCATTAATGTTTCGATTGAGTTCCGAGTGGAATTTATCAAAAACCATGGCTTCAATGGATTGAAAATTCCGCATTTTCGTGGAGGGATACAGTTTCTTAGAGGACCTCGAACAAAACCTTCTTTGCAAAAGCATCCTTTGGTGCATTCTTCTGGACAATCTATGTAGTCGTTTCTGAATTCATCGCATGTCTTCTCACACCCTATACTACATTCTAAGTAAACCTCATTTGATCCACATTTTTCTGAAAAATATAGAAATGAAATCTGTCAATTATCCTATTTTAAACTAGTACACTACACATTTAAAGCCTGAACTATGCCAAGACACAGTTTTAAATGTTTCTGACTGTCACACGTAGAAGAGACTTTTCATACCTCAAGAAATATGTATTGGAGTCTCTAGTATGGGTTTACTATATATTAGTTTTTCAAAGTTTTTTGATTCATTATATCTCTCTTTTCAAAGCACTAATAATATTTAATATACATTTCTAAATAAATTTTGTGCTTGTAATCTTGTTAATTATGTAGGAAGTAATATATGCCTGCTCCCTTCATTAAGTTTGAAAATAACAGGCAAAAAATAATGATATGTGTCAGTCAAAAGGTGTATGAATATAACTGATTGTTACATTAAAGTTTCCTATTTATAGAACGTTACAGAAAATGAGATTGCTTCTTTTAAATCTGTTTTTTAATTTTGATAATTGTCTTTTAATGTGAAATTTAGTTTATCCGCTGCTGTTCATTATTATTTGTCAAGTAATCCATTCAAAGTTTGTAGTAAAAACAAAAGGCATCACAAATCTGAAGATAATTTCGTAACAGATTTATATGCTACAAATGATTTTGAATCATTAAGTACCAATTTAAGTTATTTCTATAATTCTATGATTCAAAAATTCTATGATTTTCTTTAAGAAATTGATATACCTCAAAAACTATTTCATATGAAAATTGAAATTCCACTGATACACACATGTTTCACTTCTATATTTACATTATACGTTTATAGTTAACTAGGAATACAAAGGACAAGTTCGTACACACTCAGTACTCAAGTACTCAGTTCTCAGTACTTTGTACAAGGGTGTTTTACTGCATGTGACAACTATGCTTGGGCACAGAGCCTTGTTTTCGACTCGACCGTAATAAGATCATGCTTCAAATAATTTTAATTACTAAAAGTTATTTCTGGATATATTCTCCAAAAAACTGGAAATTTTGACCTAAATGCCAACTGGCAACAATTGCAAGACTGTATTGTTATGTCATATCCGCGTATAATTCTAAGCCTAACAATATACTCCACTATTACTCGTTTATTCGAAAAACGGCAGTTGGTTGAATCTGTTTGTTTCTAAGTTAATGAGTCATGAACATTTATTTGTTCCGAGTTACCCCAACAAATAAAGTTTGTATGAGTATTTGACAACGTTAGTATCGTTAGTATACTAACGTTAGTTATTTATTTATCGTTAGTATACTAACGATACTCAACCTGTGGCCCGAGGGTCACATGCCCCCCGAGCCTTTTTAAGTGGCCTGGTCATGGCTCAATGCTGTGAGAAATTTACTTTAGAATATTGTATTAAAAATTTGGTGGGAAATTCTTTGTCAAGAAATCAAATACATCAAATTTGCTTTTTGCTGTTGGTGTCGGAAGGGTACCAATTAATATTCCTTTGCTATTTGGAACGTTTACGGTTAGTGATAACATACAACAGTGGAATAGAGACAGTTTTATGGGGGGAACTAATTTTTAACTATATCTTTCATATCTTACAAGCGAAAAATATTCGAAAAAAATAAATTGTTTCAAGACGATCGGGAGGTTGACTACTTTGTAATGAAAACAAACATGGATCAGTACTTGTTTGATTTTTCACGAAAGTGATGTATTTAAAAAATACCAATAAACAGGAATCATTCAATGACGCTTTTCCTCGAAAATGTCTTTCAAGAGGTGATAAATAGGCTTTCTTGAATCATCTTTGGAGCTGCAACAAAGTGTTTTGTCAGTGGTAATATCACAATGGTAACAAAGATATATCCTACGAAGTTTGTTATATTATTGGTAATCATATGAAACCGTTTACTGATACAGAAATTGTGAAGGAGTATTTATTAAACGCTTTTAATTTAGTGCTAGTGACAAAAATAAAAAATTATAAAAAATAATAGATATAAATGTAAAACAAGAGTTATAACATTTTGATCAATTTTCCACATTTTAAATTTCCATTGTTATCTTGGTCTTAAAGCATTTATCTCTTCCCCCTCCCCCATTTATCCTCATGTTGCGGCTCGCGTGAAATAACTAACATACGTATGCGGCCCGCGGGAAATAGCTGACATATATATGCGGCCCTGGGAAATAGCTGACATATATATGCGGCTCGCGGGAAATAGCTGACATATGTATGCGGCCCGCGGGAAATAGCTGACATATGTATGCGGCTCAGCAGAAAAAAAGGTTGAGTACCCCTGCTGTTTACTGTCTTCTTAAAAGGATCGTAAATAAGGCCTACTTTTGCAAAGGGTCCCAGAGCCTCAAGAAATCTTAAGACGTCACTAATTTTATGTAACTTGCAGGGACACCTAAACTGTTTGTGTAGCATTTCAGGTACAAAAATATGCAGAGTATAGGCTTTCAATTTTTTTTCTTATCGCTAATTTGTACAGGATATTACACTTAGTGCAAGTACAGCACCATAATACGCTTCATCCACAAACCTATTCATAATCTTCAAACGAAATTAATTTGTTTTAAGAGTGATAAAGATAAAATTTACTTCCAGAAAAACAGAAAAAGCAGATAAATTGAATCTAAGCACCGAAGGTTAATAAATCAACTTCCTTGCATTACAATATTTATATTTTACGCTTAAAAATAAAATTTTGATTTTCTTTTCGATTCAGTAAAAGATGTATTATTATCTTTAGTTTTTATATAAATACGTTACTTACAAGTATTTTAACTGTAATTTAATTTTTAAAATTATTCATATTACAAAATCTCAGCTTGAATTTTCTATATATTTATTTATATTTGTTGAGTTTATATATAGTCCAAAATCAGTACAATAGGTCTCATGTTCTTGATTGACTATTTCATAATTTAAGCTCCTTCTGTTTAGTAGGATACTTAATCTGTACCATCATTCTTTTGATCAGAGACGTCTTGAGGCAGAGATTAACTAGTTCCAGACACAAGGTCTCAGCCTCGAAGGTGATCGTGTCTCCTTCTCGACTCTGCCTCAATAAGATCATGATCCATAAACATTTTAGTCTCCAAATGTTATTCCAAAACATATTTTCTTAAAAACTGAGAATTTCGAACTATATGCAAACTGGCAACAGCGACTAAACTGTACTATTATTTTTTGACAGTCATATGTGTCTAGCCCTAGAACGAGTGGATTTTGGCTTTGATTTGTGAGATTGTGAGTCACTCGCATTCATTTTTTTATGAGACAGCTTTGTGCTAGAATACGAAAATGTATGCTATACTGTCTACTGAAAAGGGTGGTGGGACAAGCCTATTTTTACATAGGGGCTCAGAGCCTCAAAAGGTCTCAAGACGTCAAAGTTTTTGAATTATTATTATTTTACTACTATCAAGTATAATTTTATCAAGTATTTTTGAAATTTTAGTGTATGACTAAAAAGAGCATTTGTAAGAACCGTGAGTCACATAACGCCTTCAAAAAGTAGAAACTTCAATGACATATTCAAAACTAGATCACATTAATGGCACCAAAATACAAAATTTGTGTTTTAAATAAAATGAAAACCCTGTGTTGTATCATCTTTTACTGTGAATCTCAAAAGCAGTTTTTGTTGTTGCCGTCTGATTTCAACATTTTTTTCCTAAAAATAAAACTTTTATTTGAAAAATGATTACAAATCTTACTTTCGACTTCTAAAGATTCGTTGCACACAGAATTATATGCATATCTGCATCGCAAAACTTTTTTGTCAAACTTCATGCCAGGAGGACAGCCTCTGATGTGAGCTTTGAAATCTCTACATGTGATGTATCGTGTGCAATCCCCAGGGTAAGAAAGGTGTATGTCGCTTTCTGGACACACAATATCTGGAAAGAACATTGCTAAATTAATGAAGACAGCCGAGTGACACAATTATGGAACTCCTATATCTTTTAATATTCTGTAAATTATAAATTATTTTGCTCCTTTTTTTACATGATTGATACATTCATTTAAAAGTTGTCTAAAGAGAAATTGAAAGTGTGAAAAAGATGCGATTTGTATTGCAGAAAGAGACTGCGTGTTCTCACAAAGAATGTAAGATGAAATGGAGAATATCATTTAATTCAAGAAATCATGTAAAATGTGAAAATTAAGCTGTTTATTAAATTCTTATGTATGTGCCTTTGTATTTCTATATTTAACGTCTATGTACTTAATATTTATATGTTTAATATTACAGCAGCATTTCTCAAACTATGCATCGTGCCCTTCTAGAGGGGAGCATGATAACTCTGCGAGGGGGCGCGAGTATAATGAAAAGTCAAAAACAATAGATTACTTAAAAAATGTATTAATTTACCGAAAGTAAGCAAAAAAATCCATTCAGACATAATAAAATATAAAATACACATTTGCACTGACATACTTATAAATGTATCAGTAATGCACAATGTATTTTATAATTAATTTAACAAAAGCAAGTTAAGAACTAGTTTAATAATTACAATTGATCCCTACAGGCTTGTCATATATAAAATTATATACAAAAATTAACAATTATCTTGATGATTTGTACGGTTTTTAATTAATCCCTTATTAATTACCAATTAAAAGTTACGCGACTCGCTTCTCAATGCCATCGTTTCCAATGTAGGCTCGCGCATGTGATGTATTGAGGTGGGGAGGAATAAATAAGTAAAACCGTCTCTGAAACAAGTAAAAATCCTTCGCAAACACTCTCAAGGTCCTTTTATTGAATCCCATAGCCGTCGGAATAATTTTATGGATAGCAATTGTGACGGGCTCATTGCGTTTTCTACTAAAAACTCCTCTTGGGTTCTTTAAGGCCAAAAAAGGCAAATTCTTTCCATCCAAATCCAGAAGCGAAGCGGATGACCTATTGGGAAGTGATTATGCTAGGCTGAGTTTAAGCGCGTGAACTAAAGTTAGAGAAGTCAGCCGTTATTCTGGTGTGACAGTTCCGTGACAGAGTGATCAAGTCAAGATGGATACTATTCCATGCGAGATAAACAAAAGATATTTAGGATCCCAGAGGATTGTGGTTAAACAAGAGATTAAGGTAGGATAATTCTAGTATCTTTTAGGTTGAGATTAGTATTAGGTGGGAATATAGTAATTAAAGTCACGCTTATTAAGTAATATGTATTGTGTGTTTTCTCACCTCAGATCCGCTAAGTTATAATATAAATATGATCATTGTTAGTGTTTAAGTTTAGATCTTAATAAAGATATATTGAGATCATGGGAACGTATGATTCTTTATTCACTCCCACACCCCTAGGTCACGAAGATAACTTAAAAGTAAGGCATCACCCACGGGCGAATACCTTACACAATGCACATAGCAGATTGTACTTTGAAAAAACGTATATAATTTAGTTGCGCGAGACGTTTATGTACGCCAGTGGCTCTTAATGCATCAAAAAGCACTTCAGGCATACTTAAGCTTCAAAGTATAGTATTATTGAATTCAATACATTGTTATGTATGGAAGGGGGTCTGGGCGCGATGAAAAATAGGATTGAATATTGAGTCGCAAATATTGAAAGTTTGAGAAGCATTGTATTGCACCATTTTTGTATTTAGCTTATGTATTTCAATCAACAACCAAAATGAAAGGAATGCATTCATATTGACCAAGGAAAGAATAAAAACTTTAAATTAAAAATACTAGAAATAGTATTAATTATTTATTTATCTTTTTGCTAATAAGAGCATTTGCTAATCAGTAAGATGAATCGGAATTTCTGCCCTTATAAGATGCCGGTTTCACGGCGGATTTCTTCGTTCAGGAGAATTTACCGTCGTCGCATTCCAAAAGTAGTACACTGAAGTACTTTATTATACTGGTTTCAGACGAAGCAGCTTTGTATCTCAATCAACTCCTTTTCTATCACAACTCCTGTTAAGTGAACAGAAGAGAAAATTCATTTTATACACGTATATAAAGTTGACTGAAAAGGGAGTGCCGGACTCATCGGTACAATGATTGAGTCATAGAAGAAGCAATAAAAAGTTTTCTCTATTTCAATACACAAGTAGTCGCGTGTGAAGAAAGTGTAGCTTCAACAATATCCTTCTAGTAGAATCAATTAAGTTGTTAAGTTGAGGAAAATGAGGTTTTCGAAGGCTTGAGAGAGTGGCACAGCAAGCAGCACCAGTTGACTAAGTGTGAAGAGATCCAGACGATTTCTATTTAAAACTAGCTCCGAACTGTCTGCTTCTTTTGTTATATGCGGCACAAGGTGACTCTAGGACAAGAGCCCTCGTATAGGAGAAAGCGATTGTTCAGTTTACCATCGGTAATAGTTGTGCCGCCATTGAATACAACGCACCGACGGAATTTTAATTATTTGTCTTGGAGTAGTGAAGCAGGTGACCAAATAGATAACTACACTCATTTGGCAGTTTTTCTGCTGTTTACACATGATTTGCTAATAGTGGTTTTAATCATTTTATTGGCTTGTATCTTTTTCCCTGTAATAATATTCTGAAAACAGCTTGACACGTGAGGGACACCAAATATTAAAAAAATATTCCCTTGCACGCTTTTGCAAAATCACGGTTCCAAACGTAGTCGTATATCTTAATTTTAAAATATTGAAATTCACTCGTTATTCCAAGCAACGTTATTATCAGTAGGTTGTGATTTTTCTCTCCATGAATATCTTGTTTTTATTAGTTGGGTGGCTGAACTATATAGCTGAGTGGCCATGGTTCTGGATTGGTGAGTGGGCTGACAGCTCAAATGTAGTCCTCATTAGTAACACTCAAATGAACAACCAAAATTGGCTCTTCATTTGATGAATTGGTTGTTAATGTACAACCAATGAATCTAATAACTGGAAATGAAAAATTAAATATATTACCATGATTCAAACTTTTCTACGAATAATTAGTTAAACATTTATTCTTTTTGAGGCAACCATGTAACAATGGGGTACCCCCGCGAGGTCTATACTACCTAACTCAGGTTTTTTTTCCATCCAACCGAATTGACCCTTTAAGATAGATCAATTCCAATCCACAAACTAACGTCACTTCTTTGTAGAATATAGAGGTATCAGTGAGGTAGAGAATAGATTTATATGTACAGTATAGCCCTGCTAGTACTGCCTAAATTGTAGTCGCGTATTCCTTTATTGGAGTCCGGAATTACAGTACCTTATTCCTTAATTGGAGTCCAGAAGTATAGTACCTTATTCCTGAATTGGATTCCGGAATTATAGTCCCTTATTCCTAAATTGAAATCCAGAATTATAGTCGCTTATTCCTGAATTGGTGTCTGGAATTATAGAGGCTTAGTCATTCAGAAATATTGGAAGATTTCTCTTTGGAAAGTTCAAAGATTGAATCTCATTTCAGATAAGTACTCTCGTTATATCTTATACGTATCACGTACTTAGTTCTTGCGCTTAAATTAACAAAAGTGAATTATTGTAAATGCCCATTAGTCATCAGTTCGTGTCTGACTAAATTGCGTCTCAATCTCCACCAAGTTTTTGGTTAATGAGCATGACTTCCACCTCAACCCACATGAGGTGGGGGTACCACGATAACTAAAAAAAAGATCAGATTCAAGAAAAACTTAAGTTTTACGAGAAACAATGTTTCATTAACGATAAATGTTATTCCAATTACACGATTTTTCAGTCATCTAGTGTTTTTTGTGGATAACACATATGCGTTTCTTCGTATTCGTTACACTTATTTTATACAAAATATGCTGTTGTTTTTTTAAAAAATATTCTGCT
This sequence comes from Trichonephila clavipes, assembly GCA_019973935.1. Lineage (NCBI taxonomy): Eukaryota > Metazoa > Arthropoda > Arachnida > Araneae > Nephilidae > Trichonephila > Trichonephila clavipes. The sequence continues at coordinate 817,238 of BMAU01021362.1, forward strand.
CTTGCATTTCTCCTCTTTTAAGCGTGTGAGATAGAAAGAATCAAATTTTATTTAAAAGTTGTAACATTTTAAAATTAATTTTGTAATGTGATTAAATAATCGCACGTAGATTTTTCCTATTTTGATTATATTGTTACAAATTTTTGCAATTGAAAAGTAATTGCAATATTTCTTATGGGAAAAAAATTGCACCGTTAAGTTGCCATTTTTTTTCTCCCTTTATAAATAATTAAATGATGCATAGTATATTTTTTGAATTCCTAGTTTTCATTTAAAATGAGTAGAATTTTTTTTTAATAATTGTTTTAAATTCTTAATTTCAAGGACCACGTTAAATATACATGCAAAAAAAGGCTGAGTATTTTAATAACTGAAAATATTATGATTTTTTAATCATTTTTGTACTATTTATATAAGCGAATAATAAAGAAAAATTCTGCTAAATTATTTATCGAACAAAAATTAGTGTTCTTAGCATTTTACGTCTGTTATCTCCCCTTAAGGTAATTTTTTTAAATAATCTTACAAAATTAGTCAAAGGGATTATTTCACAAGCTTTGAAAACAAGCTTAAAAAATAACTGAAATGTGAATAATTCAGATCTGTGAAAACAATACATAAAAACAAAAAAGTCTATTTTTCTTTTCTTTGTTTAATTTCTAATTGTAAAATTGGTATTTATCATTCTGACTTCAGCATGATAAAAGATAATTTAATAGCTTAAACTAAAAATAGCCAGATTTAAAAGTGTTCGTCATTACAATAATTTCGTTTCCGATTTTTCCAAATTATTTTCTTACATTTTATAAGCTAAATTGCATGAATACCTTATTAATCGTCCGATTTTGTAATTCTAAAACACAACTTATCTTCCTGGTAGGTTTAAAGAAAACATTTTCATTTTTTGAATTAAGCACACTCTCATATATTTTGCTTTTCACAAAAAGTTTTCTCCTATAAAACAGTTTGTTACTGGTTGAATTGTCATTAAATTTACTACAGCTACGCTGAAATTTAAACAAGAAATAATTTGCTCGTTGATATTCAAAAAGAAAAATTATATATCGCTTACTGTGATCAATTGGGAAATGAGCCAGCAGATCATACAGAGATAATTTTTTTTCATAAGTTTGCACTATTTCTTCGATAGCTTCAATGATATGATCATCCGTTTCAGGCTCCAATATCATCCTCCAAGAGAACATAAAAGCAAATAGACTAAACACCAGAAAAGACTCTGGTATGGGAGACATGCTTACAAAAGCAGTGTTAGTAAAGCGATTGAAATTTTCTTAAATCAGCTGATTTTATAAGGAAAGAAATCGTTTATTTAACGACTTCTGCGATGCTGTAATCTTCTGCAAAGTACGAATCGACAATTTTATTCTTTTCTTCGCATGAACCCTTAGCCTCTATTTTTTATTTCTATAACGAGGAGTTTATAGAGAGAGAGACAGCTTTATATATTTATTTTTTCCTCAACGATTATAACCATTTATCGGATAAATGTAAACATTTACACTAAAAAACTTTCATTGTTATTATAGCCTTCCGTAGTTAGTAAATTTGATTTTAAACAAGCAATCAGTTCAATTATTTTTATTTTTTAATTTTTACATAAATTAGACAGAATATTCAGTTTTAAAAGAAAGGTGTGTGTTTTTCAATCATATTTCCAAATTTTCGTAAGCAGGATTATGTAATTTTTGAGATTTCTAAATTTTATACACTACATCAGGGGTGGGCTGACTTTTACATGGCACGGTCTACTTTTAATTTTTTCCAGGTGTTGAGGTCCACCATGTGACGTAGGTGTGATGAGCAAAAAAAGGCTCAACACAATATTTGTATCATAACAATAATAAATACAGTGTGTACTTACCTACATAACTACAGCAGAAAAACTTACTCTTTTAAAACTACGTTTTAAGTAAAGCGCAAAATACGAACAAAATAATTATACCCATAAATTTAATATTAAATGATGCATTTCCAAACAATTCACAATACATCACAAATTAGATAATTTTCTCTTAAAATTAGTTCTTATAGCTATAGTCACAATAGACGACTTAGTCTTCATTTTATCCGCCCCAATCTTGAATACCTTGGTATATAATTACTAACTGCTAATCTTACACTGGATTCTAAGAGGTCGTCTGTGAAACGGGAATATGTTGTCTTAATTATATTCTTCGTTGAAAATGTAGATTTACACCGGTAGATAGAGCGAAAGAACGATGTTAAATGAATTGCAGCTTTTTTTAAATTTACTTCGACTAATAGATTCTTTACAAATTACGTCCTTTTGAAAGAGAAAAGATTCGATTTCCTCGAGAGATAAAAAGAGGGCATGTACCATATATATTTAGTCATATTTTTCACATTAACATTACCAAATGGATAGTCCATGAATGCAACTTTTGTGTGATTCTAGTCTAGTAAATTCTTGAAAACGTCTCTCAAATTTGGATTGGAGTTTTATTCACGGGTGTTTCCATTATCTTTATAATCCTCTATGTTTCTTTTAGTACGCGCGTCTAAGGTTTTATGTGAAGGCGGTCACCCCAAAATGTCTTGGCGGTCCATCGGTCGATCGCGATCGACTTAATGGCTACCCCGGCACTACACTGACAAGAATATAGACATTGACAACAAGAGTTAGTTTTAATAATGAAGCATAGAGTTATTTTAGTTGATTTATGATGCACTTTTAACTAGCTAATATAATTATAATATTAATTATTCTAAAAATGTGTCAACAATATATTTTAAATTATGGATTTTTATAAAATTATTATGACGCTTTATTTTTTTTATGCGTCGGCTGAGTGGCGAGGTTGGTTTGTCACTGGCCTTGCGTACCCAAGGTTGCGGATTCGACCCGGCCCAAGTCGATGGATTTTCATGATGCAGAAAATCGACATCGGCCTTCGCATCGTCAGAGTTCAGGTATCTCCTTCTAAGAAGGAAACTAGGCGTCAAAACTGCATGCAGCGATTGGTATCCGCCAATAAGGCGCCTCACTAAAAAGAGATACCAGCTTTAGGTAATGTACTAAGTAGATAGAGATGAACTATGTAGTAAATGTTCATAATCTGCCATTAAAAATAATAAAAAAATATTTTTTTTTCTTATGGTATTACTAAAGGCCTCCTACATAGTTTTCTAATAATTATGAATAATTACCGTTTTTGCTCATTTCCCTTTCAGATTATATTATTTTTATATTTCCCTATGGTATAAAAAAATAAACTTCGAAAATGATTCTGCTTCTCCATGCTATCTTAAGATCAGACCTGACTTGAAATCGCATTTAAATTTGAATTGACAGGCTGTGAATCTGAGAAAAAGTAGAATGGTTCATTAAAATCCGGCCTAAGGTATTGTGATATTCATTTGGGATTGTAAATCAGGTAACATTCAGATTTGAAGCACCCGTGCATAATTCTTCTTTTTATCATGCATATTTTTAAGTCTGAAAGCGATTTCCTAAATTTCATATAAAAGAATTTCTAACATCTCCCTACAATACATAATCCTACAAATTGCAGAACCAAGTTAAAAAACATATTAAATTTCATAAAATAACAAATGAAAAAAATTTCTTTAAAGAATTTAAATCAAAGTATACAACTCCCTTTCTTATTTTATCAATAATCTCACAAAAAAATTATTATTTCGTTCTTATTTGTAATTCTGAACTTGTATATTTACTATTTTGCTAAAACGCACTCGAAAACTCATTGTGAGAGAATAATAAACTTTTTATGAAAACCAAATCGAAGAAATTGAAATATTAACACAAGTCTTTATATTTTCTCATTCCTCCTCCCTTCAAATGAAATTCTAGCAATAATGCACAAGTAAAACAAAAGGAAGACGCTCGGTGAGCATGGTATTCATGCCATAGCTTTTAAATTTCACAATAAACTAGCTAAAATATTCAATAAATACCTCCAATTCAAACACTTTCCAGATAAAGGGAAACATACAATAATTCATTTATTTCTCAATCCTCGTCAAAATCGGACTAATCCAGAGAGCTTTCGCCCCATCAGTACTCTTTACCTTTTCAGAGTATAAGTGTAGCACATTCCATCAGTTACTTAGAGTGGTTAGTGGTCATAACAGAAGAATGTAACTTCAGACAATATAATAAATCGCCAGGGGAGTTTTCATCGACATTCAAAAAACTTTCCTGCGGACTTTGACACACAATGCTCTCGTGTATTTACTTAGTTCCCTTTACACCTTATATTCATTAATAGTAAATATTTAAAAAATCGCCTGTGTAATGTCAAATTTAAAAAGAAACTCCAAAGTACGTTTAATACAAGTAGGTATGCAACAATCCATCAGTGGCGCATACAAGAATTTTTCAAGGGAGGGGGAAAGGTCTGGGGTCGAAAGTCCACTATTCTCGTATCATTTTCCAATACGACGTGAAACATATTCTTTTGATTTTATTGATTGTCGAGAACAAAAAACAGTAAAAAATAAATTTTTGAATAAATAATTTGCATCAATTAACAAATAAATTATTAGTAACAATTACAAAACAATTATATTTTCAACAGCATTTTGCTCAGTATTATTAACATAAAAGGAAAAGGTTGGCTAGCCACAAAACATTTTCACAACCCCACTTCTTTATATACCGTAAAATCCGGGATATAACGCGCATTTTTAACACAAAAGATAAGGTCGAAATTTTCGGGGGCGTGTTATACGCCGGGTATAAAAATGAGAGCTTGAAAAATGAAATAATATAAGCATAGAAAAAAATTATACTTCTACATGCATTGAACTACTGTTTGTTTATGAGAAATGACATTTCTTATGAACTTAAAGGTTTGTATTTTTAGAAGTACACTACTTTTTTCAAAATCCTGTGATAATACCTAGAATAAAGGACTTTAAAATATGCGAGCATTACTTATGTACATTTCAAGCTTCTTCGTAAAAATGGGGGTGCGCGTTATACGGCGGTACGCGTTATACGGCGGTGCACGTTATACGCCGGATTTTACAGTAAATTATTTTATATATATGTTGTCCTAAGTCAGCAATTTTTAAAATACTGAAGCATCTATTTTTTAAATTTCGATTGCTCATGTGTCCTTCACTGTGTGGTTTGCTTACTGTCTACGTGTGTTTTCGATTTTGATTGCTGGTTATTCATCTCTCGTTTGTAGAGAATTAGACTATATATATATATATATATATATATATATATATATATATATATATATATATATATATATATATATATATATATATATATATATATATGTAAGGATAATTAAATTAGATTAATAATTAAATTCCCTATCTACCACTTGACTCATCTTCCTCAGTCCCATTTTCAAGTATCAAACTAATCACCCATTTATTTTCTTCCCAACATATGGCCTAGCCAATAAACATGTCTAATTCCAGATCGTTAGATTTAATAGTCAATATATGTCAGCATTAACTTGCAAGCACCTCCTTCAAAGCTGCGATACTTACCATATGTTTTTCAAGTGTTATCCACTTCAAACCCCCACCAAGGCGGGCTTTTTCCTCCCTGCTCGGTGTCAGAACAGATGTACAAACGATTGAATAAAGATCTCCTTTTTTTCTAACTTTAATCTGATTCTGTCTTTAAAATCATGACAGAATTAAAGCCGGCAGGATCTTATTTGCCATTAAATTTCAAATCTTAACGTAAAAAACTAATCTTTTTTATAAATTAATTTTAATATAAAAACTAAATCCAGCGACCGTAATAATTGATATGGAGAATTTGACGGAACACCAAATGCACCATATGCCAAAATGCTGAAGACGTCGGATTGCCGGAATAAAAAATGGTACGAAAAAAAAAACGCGCTAGTATTCCCTGGAAGAACATCGCTCTTAAACCCCGAGAAGAATGCGGTGTTTACCGCCGAACGTTATTTCTACCATTGCTGAAGAGACCAGCAAGTTTGCCATGAAAGAACCAACTTTCGAATGACGAAAAAAGAAACAAAACAAAAAGAGAGAAGCGTGATTTCCCCGTGATGAAAGACATCACTCCCTTCCACCAAAGAAATAAAAAAAAGAAAAAAAACCTTCTTCGCCGGAAAGTCTGCACGGTAATATTGTGAATTTGACCACCATATAATAATAGTGAAGTACCAACGTTGAAAGAAAATAAATAAATAAAATTTTACTAGTAAAATAATGTGACAACAGTATCTGGATGACCGTTCACCAAGTGTTTCTGACGCTGCAAAGTGGAGGTCAGTTAGATTATATATTTCCAATTGTAGTAACATTGAAGTAACTGAGTTTTGTTGAACAGAACTTTGCGAAAAAAAATAATATATGATATGATATGGTATTTAATTTTTATAATATAGTTGTTTTATAAATGAGATATTTTCTTTATATTTTAATTGAGAAAACAAAGTATATAGGTTTAGTCATACAAAATTTTGAGAAACTTTAATATACTTCTCATAATTTTATCTTAAGATGTCGAATGAGTTAAGAGTTATGATAGAAATTGGTGTTTTAAAGTGAAAGATATAAATTATGTTTTTAGAAAAATGACTAATGAAATAATACTAGAGATATTGATTGTTATAAAAGAAACAAAAGTAAAGTTGTATTCTTTTTTCTCCATTGAATTCAATTGTTTTGTTAATTATTTTATTCAGCAGTAGTCTTATTGTATGTCATTTATTTTTTTTTTATTTTGAAATTGTGTGTTTTGATATACCGGCCATATATCAGGATTCACTATTTCTTAAAATTTTTCTTATCTAAAATTAAAATTAACTTAATAACTTGAAGTCTAATTTTGGATATTATACAGTGGATAAGCGAGAATACACAATCATTATAATTTTGTATATGTCTCGAAACATTAAGAGGACAAACTTGTTTAGTTTGATATGTACACCTCTCATTGTTTCTTATCAGCATCCCTGAACATCTGTGAGTTGATGACGCAGATTTCTCAGAGAGGTGTGTTCAAAATTAAGTAAGGTGATTAGTGAATGTGTGATGCAAGAGAAACTCAAGAATTTTTGTCTATGAAACGAATTTTTAGAAGGTTACGGAAAGATTCAAAATATTATATGCGATATTGTTAAGTTACAGTGAATATTGAGAAAATTTTCATACATACTAAAAGTTATTATTGAAGTGAGTCCACTTTTCCGACTCAAAAATAATAAAAAAGTGCTCTTATATTCTTGTATTCTTTTATTCTTATATTCTTATAATTTTTATATTTTATAACGCATATGAAATAAAATATTGTTTATTGTGTTCGATAGTGCATAGAAGTTGTGTGTTGAACACCGTTTTCAAATTATTAATAATTTCATTTTATTAGTGTCTATATTTTTTTTATCTTTTTAAAAAATGTATTTCATATATGCAAAATGTGTGTAACAATATAAGGTATTACTAAGATGGCGCCAGAGTAGATTTTTATATAAAATTATTATTTTAACATTTGTATGATTTCATGTATTTTTATATTTACTATCTTATTGTTTGATATATTATTTTCCAACATAATTCTTTTGAAAATATCTACCAACTATATATATAATACGAATCTATTATTATGAAGGAATAGGAGGAAACGCGAGCTCTTATTCTAGATGTCGAATAGATTTCAACAAGCTAATCTTCAATTATATGTATGGAAATTCATGTTTATCAATTGATATGTTGGAAGTGTCCTTACTGTGTTTGCTGTTATAGTTTCGTTTATTATATTGTATTTTGATTTTAGTATTCCTATTGCTTTAATATTTCTACTGTGTGTAATATGTCTTTCTAAATAATGTTATGTATTGTTTTGTGTTTATTGAAAATTGATTAAGTTTGTAAAGAGAGAAAAAAACCACGCCATGACTCCCTTTTAAAATTGGCGGCCAAATGTAAGGATAATTAAATTAAATTAATAATTAAATTCCCTATCTAGCACTTGACTCATCTTCCTCAGTCCCATTTTCAAGTATCAAACTCTAATCACCCATTTATTTTCTTCCCAACATATGGCCTAGCCAATAAACATGTCTAATTCCAGATCGTTAGATTTAATAGTCAATATATGTCAGCATTAACTTGCAAGCACCTTCTTCAAAGCAGCGATACTTACCATATGTTTTTCAAGTGTTATCCACTTGAAACCCCCACCAAGGCGTGCTTTTTCCTCCCTGCTCGGTGTCAGAACAGATGTACAAACGATTGAATAAAGATCTTTTTTCTAACTTTAATCTGATTCTGTCTTTAAAATCATGACATATATATATATATATATATATATATATATATATATATATATGTGTGTTATTTTCAATCTTTAATAAAATTCTTTTTACTGATCAACTGAAGTTCCAATTCCTTTTTTTTTTTAACTTGTAGTGAATGACACTTTATGTTAATACAGTCTTTTCAAAGATTAGTTCGTTAATTAAATTTATTTTTAAATTTTAAATTTACTCTGCGTTATTTCTCAAGAAGTTAGATTAGTGTTTCTCAAACTGTAGGGTGCGAGTATATCGAAAAGTCGAAAACAAAAAATTATTTTTTAAAAATTTTAATTTACTAAAAGATAACAAAACAAAATACAATCACACATTATAAAAAATAAAGTACACATTTACACTGATATAATACACTTATAAATGCATCAATACTGCACAGTGTGTTTCATAATTAATTTAACAGTACTAAGAACAAGCTTAATAATTCCTAATGACCCTATAGGCATGCCATAAAATTATATACAACATTTAATACTTATCTTGATAATTTGTACGGTTTATAATTAGAGTGGTATTGTAGCTTTACGTCAAGACACATTATCATTGAACTCAATACAAAGATATTGCATGGAGGGGGCGCGATGAAAATTATGATTAAAAATTGGGGCGCAAGTATAGAAAGTTTGAGAATCACTGTGTTAGAAACAGTCACAGATGCTCTATATGTGAATTCTTAGTCAGACGACACATATTGAGTCGGTAATCCATTCCTGCCCAAGCGAGCGTTAAGGCATCTGAATGAAGTTCAACTAAATCGGTTACTCTATATCAGGAATGGCGAACCAGTGGCACGCGTGCCAGTGATGGCACGCGACACAATATTTTTGGCACGTCAGTTATCAAAATGGTTTGCATTTTATTTTTGAAAGTTCATCATAAATTATTACGAACAAACGCGAGTGATTGAGGAGCACACTCGTTTGTTATAGTCTTGTCTTAATTATGTCGTAGACTACAGTTGCTTATGATGCAAAGTTTGTATACTCATAGCATAGTTAATTTCATTGACATAATTGTATTTTAAAGTTTACCTGTGTTATATTTACGATTTTTAACTGTAGTCTAACATGGCTAGTTCAGCAAAAGAACAAAAAGAGAATATAGTAAGTGTAATAGAGAATTTCACATTAGGTGGACTGAGAAACATGGCATTATTAGCAAAGGCAACAAAGCGGTGTGTGTTTTATATTCTGGAATAATGGTATGCAGAACATCGGCTGTAAAACGGCATTTTGGATAAAACTCATAAATCCTCTTGTCAACAAAAGTGAACCATAGCAAAAATAACTAATTTCTTAGAAGTCGTTTGGCAGATGACTCTAATTAAGCATGCATTTTTAAAAAGTAACATCTTACAATCCTATTATAAGTTATTTGTCATCCCATCTGGAACAACAGAAGTCAGAAGATGTTACTTTATAATTTGAATTACATATATAACTAAAACATTTAGATCTATACAGTGCTAATGGTACTTTTTCGTAGTAAATAAAGAGTTTTGTGTTGCTAGTATTCAGTTTTATTATTAGACGGCACGTCTATAACTCATTACACACTTCTTTAGAAAAAAATGGCACGTTGATCCCAAAAGGTTAGCCTCTCCTGCTCTATATAATGGCCTCGTGTGCCGAGTGATCCTAGTTGGGAACTTGTGGATGGGGTTGTTGAGTCATGGGATTTAGTCCACTTTATATCTGTTGAAAGTCCTCTGGTGGCATGGTCTGGAAGTTTGGACCATGAAATACCAGTTTAGATGCCGTTCTCGTAACTTGACCGAGATTCAAAATTGTGAGATCCGTCGTCAATAAGCCTCACGTAATGTCTGTGTGCGATGATAATTAACAATTAAATAAGATCAACTATACATATGAAATAATAATTTCCTTCGCGTTACTGCTGTTTTTAACTGCTTTCATTATATCTCGCAGCCATATTTTTATCAAAGTTTCCACTAATTAAAATTAAGTTTTAACAACTCTTATACAAGAACTATACTATAAGAGGTTGTCAATGATTTTCGTAATTTAGAATCATTGGCAGACGACAGAAACGTTATTTAAACTAATACTTCTTCCATTGAGCTCATCGCGGTTATCTAACGATAATTTTGAGGCCCAATATGCTTTAACGTACGGAAATTCTCATTATTCAACGCGAAAAGGGATTAGATATGATAAATCTGAACTTTTCTAGCAAGGAAATTCGAGAATTGAACACTCAGGGATTACGATTTCTAAGTACATTTGTAAGGATTTCACCTTCACGCCTAAAGATGTGGAAGAAATGAAAGGAAGACTAGCCACAATCACAATCACTTAAGTTATTTACGGCACAAAGCACAACACAAGTTCCATCAATCAAAACTCAGAGATACACCCAATTAAGCAATATGAAGGCAATTAACGAGGTAAGTGAGGTGTGAGAAGACTTTAATTACTTATAGCCCTTTCTTCAATTCAATTGCTCATATTTCCAAGCTCTCTAATCTAGGTAAAAGCTTAAGTGACAGATCGCCACCTTAATTATTACAATTTATCAATAACTAAATATCTACGTCATATTTTAAATTAGTTTAATCCTTGCTCCGCTAGAAACCTACTCAATCTCTCTCTTTCTAACCTGAAAACCTAGACTTTATATAGTAGTCTTAATTCACATGTTCACGTCCTCTTCTTCAGAGGAAGCGTTCTAATAAAATAGTTATTATAAACCAAGAATTCCCCAAGAGGATTGTTACTGAGAAGATCGCGAATAGAGCCGTCACACATTTTCTAAAAATTAATTGCTAAATGTTAATTCTTGGTCAGAAATAATTTTTAGACTCAAAACATTTTTAAAAGGTTGACTCCTAATTACATATTTAATGACAATTTCAGTTTAAAACAAGTTGTGGAAAGATTTATTCACATGCCCCATAATTATATTTCCTTTTTCTTTAGAATTCATAATTTTTTATCTTTCAGACAGTATTCAGATACATATGCTAAAAAAAAAGGCCTTAAAATTCTGAATGAAATAAAAGCAAAAAAACATAGAACAGGAAATTTAAATTCTCTAGACGATGCTGTACCAAAATAATGTGGTTCTTAAGGGAACGATTTCACACAACATTCCTCTTTTTTATGTCAAAATTTCGACACAACTTTATTAAATAATTTATCATATTCAGGAGGGTTTTTATCGCTAGTATAAGTTACGCTAATTTTTTCACCTTGAAACATGATATTTTTACCAACTTAAACCACCTCACGATGTTGTATGGCTTCCCATTTTGGCACAAGTTATTAAAACTAGCGTTATAAAAATAAAATGTATCGAAATATTACACCATTTTTGGTTTTTTAAAAAAATTCACTACATGAATAGACATGTTTTTTTATGCAGGGAATCTAGAAAATTCTATCTCTCCTATCCTTAGCTCAGCGTTTCTCAAACTGTGGGGTGCCCTGATTGGGGGGCGTGTTAACTCTACGAGGGGGGCGCGAGCATATTGAAAAATCGAAAACAAAAGATTTTTAAAAAAATTAATTTACAGAAAGTAAACAAACAAAACACTTTTTTTATAATAAAATACACATTTACACTGATATAATACTTCTATAAATGTATCAGTACTGTACAACGAATTTAAAATTAATTTAACAATACTAAGTTAAGGACAAATTTTTGATAATTATCAGTGACCCCATGGGTTTGTATTAACATTTATCTTCATAATTTGTACGGTTTATAATTAATTCCTTAACTGCCGATTGAAAGTTACGCGATTCGCTTCCCAATGCCATCGTTTTCCATGTAGACGAGCGTATTTTGAGGGGGAGGGGAACGAGAAAAAGAATAAATAAGCAAATCCTCTGAAATAAGTAAATCCTTCGCGAACACTGTCAAGATCCTTTTATCGCATTCCAAAGCCTTCAGAATAATTTTATGGATAGCACTGCACAGAAAAGATCGTACTTCGGAAAGACGTATATATGCGTCTCTAGAAAATTAATACTTTGACTGAGTGAGACGTTTATGTACGTTCTCTTACAGTTTTAACTACCGCTGAACATGCGCAGAAACCATACCTTTGATAAGAATTAAAGATTGATGTGGTCTGACGAGAAAAACAGTATAATAAAGCCTTTCTGCTGGGATAAATCACTTGAATTTTAAAACATAATAAATTCTCATTGAAGAGTTAATTTTGGTTGCCTTAGAGCAGTGTTCCATAACCCCCGGTCCGCACAAGAAACATTAAATTATTCCTCTTTTATTTATTGTGGTATATTTTTCTTAGGTTTGGGCTACTTTTTATGAAAATCACCTAATATGCCTTGTTAAATCACTTTATATTCATTTTTGTGGTGTAGCTATATTTTATTCTGAAGTCCCGATTAAATACAATTAAATTAAAATTATTAAATCAAAACAGTCTAAAATATAAACAATCAACATCCTCCCCCTCAACGGGCAGCGGTAAAACTAACAAACGTTGACAGGTCCGCGGAGATAAAAAGGTTGCGGAGGTTGCCTTAGAGTCACAATTATATTCTCTAAAATGAAAGAAAAAATGAAAATTTACAAGATAATTCGTTGACTGGACAGTAGAGTCCCGAAAATTTGGCATTCCATATGTTTGCGTTCAGAGACATGACACTTCTTCTCTGCTACTATCTTTCCTATTTAGGGAGAAATTTTGTTCGCAGTGATTACTTTCAAAACTGACCCAAGGTGAGGGTCATTAATATTATTTCTAACAGGAGACTTGTTTCTTTCCATAACTGTAAATAGCTGCTCTCGCCAATAAGTACTTCCAAACATGGAAATAGTTTCATATGTGAATTTTCGAGTATTTTCTAACGTGGCTGATAAATATTTGTAAAACTCAGACACACCTTCTTCAATAAATTTTAGATTCCAATTTGTGAGTCGCACTGAATGTCAATCACCTCCATTTACATATTGCTGGGTACTGAGTCTATGTATACTGCGAAAATCGAAGAAAACAAACAAGATTTGTTTTCCAAAGAATTAAAATCTTGAAATCTTGTTTTAAATTTGTGAGAATCCCCCTGGATTCCACCCTGGACACCAAGATTGAATTGAGGCAAAGAACGACCAGAGAGATTTTTACAATAACAAATTATATTTATTCACTTGAATCAATTATCAACTATCTAATTACGAAGATTTATCAAGATGTCTACGTCAATATGATTGATCCTTACTATTAAATTAAATCACGAAATATGATACTTATCAAATATTAAACTCAATATCGAACGGGACTACCGGAATAAAAGGACCGAGAGACACACGCAATTTGAATTACTCTAACATTCATTAACTCCCCACTAACTTTATTATATATTTACTCTTATGATACGAATTTCTAGATTTAAATATCACCTGCGTTTTACTACCTCACTTTCCAGGTGGAGCAAACTTTCCAATTGTAGATCACTGCATAATGATCAGTGAGACGTTAATCGCACAATCAACGTGAATCTTCTTAGAACTTCCGTCAACCTATTTCTTGGCGTAATAGCCTACTGTTAACTTACAACACTCTTTTTAAATACTTTGACTAATTTGCATATCCCGGCTCCTTCTTTTAGAGCTGGTGGGAAATATACGCGAATTTACAATCCCCAAAGACGCCTAAGAGTACTAGTGATAAAGTGCCGTACAGATCCGTCACAAATTCAGTTAAAAGATTTGGAATATTGTCTGCATATTTTTGATATATGATGCAGTATCATCTAAACTTGATTTGTTCCTGTAGCACGTTGGGAAGTGCATCCAAACTTCACTTTTCAGTTGCTTTACTAAAGATATATATTATTGTGCACCAATATATTGGCCGGTGTTCATTGCGGGCCGCGAGTTTGACACCCTGTAGTAAAGAAAATATGAGCAGCTACGTCAGAGAACTCTGAGCAAAGATCGCTTTGCTATTAAAGAACATGGTTATCAGAGACTGAAATCTTTGCAAAATTTATAATTTTAATGCCGTGATACTCGTAGCTGCCGAAAGTAAAAAAGAAATAGGAATTTTGCCCGCTGTGATTCGAAAGAAAGAGCAGAAAAGAATTGATGTGCCATTATTGCATTGTGTCGCCATCTACATTAAGAAGCATAAACTAATTTTTCATGCAGAATTTAAATATGTAAAAATTAAGAAAAAATGAGAAATAAAAGCATGGAAAATAATGAAATTAATTTTATTTAAGTTATCGTACCTAAGGCGAGCAAAGAAAGACAAAAAAGAAGAACAGAAATTTACTGCTGGGGCAATAATATTTACATTACAAACTATTTGAAAAAATATAATTAAATTACATTTTAAACCTTAAATGAGTAATATTATGTTAGAGCATTTAAGATTCTTCCAAAAAATTATTTTCATATTTTTCTTACATAGCGTAGTATTTTTAAATCAAATAAATCTTTTGATGTGTTTATTATTAAAATTTGCTGTTCATTTTCAATTTTATTAAATTTAAATTGTCTCTTTGTATATATTAGAATTTAAGATATAAAATAAACCGCGAACTTGAGACACACACACAAACTGTAGAATATATTCTTCAAAATCTTTGGCTATTTGTTGGCCGAAGGACTATATAAATACCAAAAAAACATATAAGCTTCATCTATCATTTTGGAATTTATTCGCTTAAAATTTAATATTTTCTTTTTTAATTTTAGATAATTCAAGATTTACTTGTTTTACTGGGGCATTCTTGAAATTTACAAGCATTACTTCATCAAATTTACAAGCAACATTACTTCATGCAATTGATGATTATATTCGAAATGAACTGTACTCTGTCCGAACTGACAGACTGCAAATTTAATACGAGCAAAAGTTTTTTTAAAAACGCGATTGACTGACACAAAAACCGGTCTTAATGCATGGAACAGAAAACAAGAATTATGTTAGGTATAAAGTGCAAGAATACATTCTTCAAAGTGTGAAAAAAATTAGTCTGGTTATTTATCCTTTAGAGTCGTGTATTGCAGTCTCTCTTGGTAAGTTAATTAGATCAGGTGATGACTACATGATATAATGGCACTTAAATGCCCTTACAATCCTGAGAGTCCTTTTCTATAAAAATTAATTAACATTTTGACTTTTGTTAATCCAACGTTAATGGTATAATTTCCTTAAAAACAGTCTGTAGCTGATATCCAAATTTGCGTATTCATAATTTTATTAAATAATAATTCAGACACGATAGAAAATTTATATTCAGAATTAATATCATTGGATACTAATTTGTGGGAGGAATGTTTAAGAAAAAAAGTTAATTTTTTTCTTTGATTTTAACTTTTCACAAATTGATTTATAAATTAATAAAAAGTAATAATACTCCTTTTTTTTAATTTTAGTACAATATTCTTTAAGAAAATCATATCATTGGAAAAAGAAACATTTTATAAGAAAGAGATGATTAAAATCAATTCAATTATCCTTTGTTATATAAATGTGTGTGTGTGTGTGTTTTTTTTTTTTTTTGCCACTTATTGAATTAAATATAAATTGCGGGTACTTGCACATTATACCATCGCCCACAAAAAAAAATTTAAATAAATAATCAATTCTTTAAATCGAAAGGCCTTACCAAATGCAGCGATATGCAACCAATAGTAAAAAACCATTCCCACGTATGTTACAGATCTTTTTTTTTTTCTAATGGGGCTGCTTATTGGTATTTTTTACCTTTGCAGATCTAGTTCATTCCCCAGGAGCGGGTATCACTTTTTATTTCGGCACCGGCGATACCGATTGCCGCAAGTAATTTTGACGCCCCGTTTCCTCCCCAGAGGGAGGCAACTGAGCTCTGACGATGCGAAATTGAGCTTAGCAATTTAATTTTGCCGAGAGCACCGAAGCCAAACGGACACTTCAAGTGATTTTTTTACATGCCGCATAATCGTACGATTTTGTTACAAAACATTATTATTTTATTGTTATTATTTATTATTATTTATTTTTATTAGTAGTATTTTTCATTATTATTAGTTTTTATTATTATTATCATTTATTATTATTATTTATTGTTACAAAAATTTTAATACGATGACAGCATTTGGCGACTTCATTTTATGTGATGAATTTGGCTGAAGGTATAATACGTGTAATTATTCTAAATATAATAGTATGATTTATCGGTACTTACGGAAAAAACCGTCAACCAATTTCCTCAAATCAGAAGAAGTAGCCAGTTGAAAAGAATAACGCCAAATGTTGTCAACATTCGAGCATGCGAGGGTACAGTTTCCACTACCAGCTGCATAACTCGACGTTTGGCGATGTCTTTTGCTTTTGCAAAGTGGTCGATGGTACAATGCGTAAGAAACACTTTATCAACATTATAGACATTTCTTAAATACACCTTTAACTTGTAAACCTGTCAAGTTTTTTTTTTAACTTTTTGAAGGAAATACATTTGTTAGCTAATTACTCTGAAATGCATAAAATAAGTATAACTTAAATTAAGTATCTTCTTTTACCAGTTTGTGAGAATGCTATCTATATAATTTTATTTAAAGTAAATGAACAAAAATTCGCTTTGAGTTTCTTTTTTTTTTGGAAGGATTAAATCTGATGACAGGAAACAATTATATCCTCAATTAGCTCCTTTTTATTTCATGGTACCTCATTCGGACAAGAGTTTTCAAATGGTGCCGCAAGTATTCGATAGGATTGAGGTCAGGACTGTTTTCTGACAATGATATTTAGGATAACACAATGATATATAGTCAAAAATCAATGACATCAAATAAAAGAGTAGACGGGACACATGTGTGACGAGAAAGTGGTATTTCTTTTGTTAAAATTACATAACAGATGGGTAGTTCAGTGACTACATCTGGAGACTGAGAGTTTTAAGATGTCAGGAGACAAATTTTATAAAATAAAAGCAGGAAATGGCCAAAAAAGGTGCACCGCATCTGTTAATGACAGAAGAACAAAAATACTATAATTTAGAGATAAAAGAATTTCATAGACATCCATCAGGAGTGATCTGAGGGTTACTGATGTTTCTGTCAGTTCAAAAACAACCAGGAGTAGATTAACAGATGTAAGACTAAAAGGTTGAATTCCACGAAAAAAGCCGTATCTCAACTTACAGCAGCACTAAAAGGGACTGCAGTGGACAATGGAACACATTAATTGGACAAATGATTATTGGTCCCAAGTTGTATAGAGGGACGAAACTAAAATATCGTTATTCGGTAGTGATAGCCTAAAATATGTAAGACGTAAAATATCAGAAATGCTACATCCTGAATGCATCCAGGTAACTGTAAAGTACCCACATAGTTTTATCACTTAGTCATGAAAATCAGCAGATGGTATCGGTCGCCTTCATATCATAGATGGATACTGAATGTCATAAAATACATTGACACCATTCTAAAGCCCAAACTTCTGCCTTCCGCCAGGTATCTAGTAACCAACAATGCTTCATTTATTTTTCAGCAAGATTCTGCTCCTTGTCACACAGTAAAGTAATTGAAAGACTGGTACCGCGTTTGTAAGATCATTGAGTTGTTGTCCTGGCCAGGAAACAGTCTTGACATCAATCCTATTGAAAACTTGTGGCACCGTTTGAAAACTCTTGTCCGAATGAGGTACCCATGAAATAAAAGGAAACTAATTAAGGTTATAATTGTTTCCTGCCATCATGTAATAACGACGGAAGAGCTTAAAACTATTTTCAGCTCAATGAAACATCGGTGTGAAGCTGTAATAAAGATTCAATTCAACATCACTAAGCTCTGATAACTCACTGCTATCTTCAATATCTAATGTGTATCGACAGTCATTACAGCATAAATTTTTATGCGTTAAAAATATTTGAATTTTGTTTTTTGTATTGAATTTAGTATTAAATTCCCTTTAAAATGATATAAAATACTTAGCATTTCATGCAACGTAAAATTTTCTATAAGCATACAAACTTAAAAAACCTATCAATTTAAAAAGTGTCCACAATTTTGGCTACCACTGTATATCACAATTTGTGATTGCATGTCCCAGGCGAAAGTTATTCCTTAAATGGAAATGAATTATGTACCCAAAGATTTCTTTTTAGTTTAAAGTTTTTAATCACAATAAAAAATAAACAAAGTTTTAAATAGTTTTATTACAAAAAGTTGTACTTGTTACAGATCTTCCTTGTCCAAAATACATAGA
The DNA here is from genome assembly GCA_019973935.1 of Trichonephila clavipes. NCBI lineage: Eukaryota > Metazoa > Arthropoda > Arachnida > Araneae > Nephilidae > Trichonephila > Trichonephila clavipes. The sequence continues at coordinate 835,754 of BMAU01021362.1, forward strand.
ATCATTTGTGATCCAGGTCATTAATTGAAAAATTATCGGATGAAATGCGATTAACTTGTCCTTGCCAGTTTTCCATTTTAGCACTTGGGATGTCGACCCTATAAAAAAGCAACATAAAATACATTAATTTCCAATATGCTCGTATAAATCTATTGAAAACAGGTCTTTGACAAGTCATGGCAAACTTTAAAAAAAATTTAATTTAACTGAATTATATAATCTTATTTTAGTATACTTTTCGCAAAATTTAAACTGCATAAGGAAGGATGTTTTCAATTTTCACTATACATGTAAAGGTTATATATATGTGGATATAAAATGATAAATAATTACAAAATATAGTTACCAATCTACACTCATGTCCCTAAATTAAGGATAATTCAGAATCACATGGAAACTCTAGACTAACTATTTCATCTGTTGAACTATCATACACATCTTCAAGAATAATTTGCAAGTTACAGGAAGCCACTAGATGACACCAATAGTACGTCAAACTGATATCAATGTAAGAGTGGGGTACATATGATATGGTAGTAAAGAAGTAGAATTGTTCACAAGCGTCTAATCTAGTCATTTCATTCAGTTAGTATCATTTCTTTTATGCACTATACGAAAATAATTGTTATAATGTTGATATTTGATGCAAAATAGTGCAAAATAATTCATCATAGTTCTGTTTCATGTATCTGTAACCATAACCTTTTCTGGGTGAAAAAAGATTACGGTCCATATACGAGAAAAATTATACTAATACAATTCATTCCTAATTATTTTGTTAATCGGTAAATGGTGACGCCGTCCTTCAAAGCAATACAAGAGATATTGGTGACGGATGTAATTTTGAACATCGGTCAAGTGATGAAAATGGTCCCGACAGACTTTCATGCCACTCCAATATGAGAATTTTGAACCTCGACAGATTTTATGTGCATCAGTTCCTGTATATAGTTGTTCTTTATTGGCACCAGAATTGGAGTCCATGACTCATCAGAAATAATCGCAACCACGAGTTCGCGATCATGACTACTGGGCTACTTCATCATACTTGCATACAGCAGGGCAGGAATAAAATTATCTATTTTTATTTCTTTAGGTTCCGAAGATTTCGCATACTGTCAAATAAATCGATACTTAACCTTGTATGTGAATACCCTGCTTCTTAGGTGAAGTTAGCTCAAGAATTATATATATTTTTAAAACTTACCTTCCATTTTCAGTCTGATGTCTAAGCTCTCTATGAATTTTTAAATCTTCGTTATGTCTTATTTTAAATAAATCGGTTTAATGTAGGGGGAAATGGATATACAGTAGAACGTCGTTTATCCGAACCAGTTTGGATACCAGGACCTTGTAGCGAAAAAATGAAGGTGTACAATGGTACAGCGAAAAATAAGTGATTATTTTCCACAATAAAGGTAAAATTGTGACATTTTGCACCTATTTTGCTTTTTCTTCAAGCACGTTTCTCGCATGTGATAATTTTCAATATTCTTATAGTGTTCCGGTTTCATATAGTGAATGGATCGCATTCGGTTTTCGCTTGTTCGAACAATCGCGTATCTGAACGGTGTACGGTCCCAATTGATTCGGATAAACGACGTTCTACTGTATGTTATAGTATAATTAATTTCCTTGAAATTATTTTTTGTAATGAGGAGTATGGACATATTAAGATACATTTAAATAAATATAGTGTAACACGTTTTGGAAATGATTGAGAAAACTCAATGAACTTGAATATGTTTTCGATACGATGTTTTCCTTTTTAATGGATTTTCTTCTACTCACATTGCAACTATGCCTGGGTCAAAATTTTAAAAGCTTTTTTCCCACATTTCAAAGCTCTCAATTGAGCTGAAATTTTCTATACACGATTCTTTTGGATGACTATACGGTATACTATATAATTACAGTTAATAAAAATAAATTTTTTAAAACTAATTATTTAAAAAAATTATAGATACATCCATGTTGGCATCATTTTTGGTGACATGGATCAAAACTTTAAAAAGTTTTTTTCTCATATTATTAAGCCTTTGACTGAGCTGGAATTTTATGTATACGATTGTTTTAGATAACATTACGATAATTTAATTACAATTAATAAAAATTGATTTAAATTATTTATTTTAAAAATTAAATATTACTCATAATCAAAAAGTTTTACAACGTGAAACAGTGGAATAATTCAACCAGCAAATTTAAGTATCTCGTAAAATTAAATTATTGAAACTAATTATTGATAAATTCAATTTGACTCAACGTTCCATTTGGCTTTTAAAATTTAAGGTATAAGAAAATTATGTTCCACAAAGTGTGAACTTTGAAACAAAACTCATGTTTAAAAAACTCGTTTTTTACCGGTATTATTTAGTTTTTTTTGTCATCCTCAGCTTAATTGAATTTATTGCTCATTTCAAACTGTTAATATAGTAATAAAAAATCTGTCTGCTGATTAAGAATGCTTGTCTTATTTACATTCTTAAATTAAGCTATATGTGTATATTACTAAAAAAGTGCAGTTAAACTTAATAGTTAGCAACTAGTATGTTGGGCATTCTATATAAAAAATGCAATAGTATAATCTTATGTAAAATACAAAATATTTATGTCAATTTTTATAAATATATTATTTTAAGTGTAAAAACCTTTCCTTTTGTCTCTAAATCTAATAGAACATTTTTTTCTGTTCATAATTTAATATTTTAAAGACTCATTTTAGAATTCCGAAAAATAACTGATTCAGATTACTTTATTTTAAAAGTTAATTGTGCATGTTTATTATAGTGTTAATAATGGGAGTTCTTTTCCCCAAATTGTGCATCTTAAAGATGTTAATAATTTTTAAAAATAGATTTCTATAAAAATATGATGGCAATTAGAGTATCACCATTTCATTAAATTAAAAAATCGGTTTTTACAGGTTAACGAATAATTTTGAGACAAGTTTTCAACGTTGACTGCTGTGTCAGCCTTACTGTTGTCCGTGAAGTATGGAAAAATATCGCTAAAGCGTTCTTTTTTTATGTACTTACTGCTTCAAACAGCCCAAAATGTAGCGGCCAAAATATGATTACGTGGCACAATGTTCAAAGTCATCAGCTGTAGGGAAAGGTAAAACAATTTATGTCGCCATTATTGTTTTAAGCAGATTTACACCAAAATTGTTTCTATGAATTATACTAAAAGTATTAAATTTTTCATAGCTCTTTTAGTTCAAAAAAGCCTTCGCGAAAATTGTTAAGGCTTTTATAATCAGAGTCGCTGATTCAAAAAATGAGATTCATTCAAAACTCGTTTGGAATAATGGCGAGTGAATGAGTATTTATGTATGTCACACTATAAACTACTGAACGCCTTTTGAGTCATTTGAGTCACGACAAATTTAACGTGTTTCAGCCCGTCTTCACAGTGGTTTTTCAGTGACACTAAAACTTGAACTCATGACATTCCGGCCACGCGTTCGCTATTGTGACCACGCCTCGGAATAATGACAAACATTATACGTTAACACAAACAAATATTTTACTTTAAACGTCATCACATGTGGACTATTGTACTAACTTTAATAAGTACTTAAATAGAAATTTTTTATTTTAATTGACAATTACAAACAATACCGTCACTACCCGTTGCAGAGTTAATGTTCGCGTAATTATATTTAAAATGTCAGAATATATATATAATATTAAAATGCAATTATCTTAAAAACCGAATGAGGCAACAAAATAAGAAGGTGTATATTTTATGCGGACATCACAAAAAAAAGTAACAATATCAATGCTTTAAAATCGAGGTTAAATCGTTGATGAAAAGGTAAGAATATTTTCTCTGTTTAATGTGTGCTTGATTTTCAAAACAAATGAACATAGAACCAAGAAAGTAAGGTGCACTAAAGGAGATAATTGGAGGTAATGCATTTGGTGCATTTGGAGGTAATGTGCACTAAACAGTTTCTTATTGAATGCGACACCTATATTTGCCTATCTTTAACACAAACATACTTTACAACAAAAAACAGCTCTGTTGAAATAAAAATCATTCTTAGAGGAAGCGAGATATCACTGACTTATGAGGAAAGATGTCTTGGAAACATTATAGAAATGGGTTGTAATAAGAAATATGTCTGCTCCTAATTACAGTGCGTTGTCTTTGAGATTTTCATTCGGCCAATTAGGTTATCGGATGCCGAAATGGGAAGCAAGGATCAAATATGGAGCAACCCTTGACCTTGCTCATGTAAAGACCTTGGAGTCGATCTTGAAACGTCAACGTTTCTACTAAGGTAGCCCTAAATATGCTCTATCGGATTCAAGTCTGGAGATTGAGTTGGTCATTCTATTCGCTCCAAACTATGATCCTGAAGATAACCCTCAATAAGCACAACTCAGTGATTTCGCGCATTATCATCCATCAAAACTAATACATTACCAATAGCATGGGTGTATGGGCGAATATATCAAAAGGAACCTCCCCTGATATCGCAATTCAGTCAAAATGTCTCCATGGATCACATGTAGGGCAGTGTTACAAACAAGAGAGACCTCTGCCCAAACCATGATTCCACCACCTTTGTAATTGCGTCTTTCATCATTGTTGGATTGGTTATATCTAGTGCGTTGCTCCCTACAGATCAGCAGACACCCTGAATCACTCTTCAATGTATATCTAGACTCCTCTATAAAGAGTACAGAAGTCCATTGCTGTGTGTGGCCCAGAAAGCGTGTTCCTTTGCCAAGTGTAAAGGGACACATCTCTGTCGATGGCTTGGGAGAACACACATAACTGGTCGTTTTGCATAGACTTGCATTATGAACGCATTTTTACAATGTTGTAGTGGCGATTCTTGTTCCTGGTACGACAAAATGATCTGCAATGGGCTGAGGCATCGTAGTGCTTCTTCTCATTCAGCCTGAAAGAGCTATAAAACAGTCTCCGGCAGGTGTTGTAGTAACTCGGGATCGACCAGTGGAATATGTGTTCTATATACATAGTCTTTAAATTCCAATTGAGCCCAAGGTCGTTGGATCACATTGAGAGCCAGTTTGAGACGATCTAGCAGCAGCAGCTTGTGACAAACCCATTTTCATCCATCCCAATACCTTATAAAATGAATCGAATAAATAGTTCATCCAAGACATTTCTAGACTTTCCAGGATATTGTCAACTAAATTACCAACAACTACTGAAGATAAACAATCATATACATAAATTAACTCCAAATTACTTAAGTTTGGTTTTGTACACTTTCTCTGGTTTTTATTTAAATGTCCATTTCCTTATAATAAAATTATGGCTATCGTCATATAAGTTTTCTTTAAATACATGATTATTATTCATATAAACAAGGAAATTCATTGCTGCAACCATTTGTTAAAGGTGAGCTTCAAAAAAGGCGTTGTACATAAAGCTTTTAGAGGTCGGTGTATAAGGCTTTATGTCGCTAAAAATGATGACCGATTATCTTGAGAAATTTTCTACAATATTATTCTGAACGACTTACCCAAGTTTGATGGCTAAAATACAACATATTCGTCTAAATTGGATTCTACCGATAATTGATGTGGTGTCTGTTGTACTTTCAATCTAATAAGAGTGAAAAAATAGATGAAAACTATCGAGATTAGTTGGGTTTCTTAAAAAACGAACCTGTAAAGGAATAACTCTCCAATTTATTAAACAAAATTTTAAGAATTTACCTCATGATCATTAGGTCCAGGAGAAACAGACTTTCTCTTCCGTATCTAAAGTAATCTTAGTAAAAACTTATGAAACTATTTTATCCTTTTACTATGTAACCCCGGGATTTTAGTTTTATGAACTATAGTTAAGGAATTATTTTTCTCATACTTTATTTCAGATAATTATACACAAAATATAAAAACGTTTTGCCAGCAAAATTCTGTGGTTATTCACGAATATTGTTTTCATGTTTCTAACCAGTATCCTAATAAATATTTTTTTTTTAAATTTAGAGTTGAAAACGGTCTTACTAATATATTCTGATTTTGTGCTTAAATCACACACAATTTGACAATTCAGTTTTGATAACAGTATAAAAATTATCACGAGTGGTATAGTGAATGGTATTAATTACTCCTTGTTTAATATTACATCGATTAGAAATTCATCACCAATATTTATTTCTGTTAAGCTCTTTAATTGCTTAACTTCTTACTTCTTTAAGTGGAATAAAAGTTCACGAGTAATTCCGAAGATATGTGATTTTTAATGTTTTTGTACCTTGATATACAAGGTGACCATAATAAAGCTTGAAATTTGCGAGCAGTCTGTAGCAAAAGCTATACAGCAGAAATTCATGAAAATGGGATAATAGCAGAATGAAATTATGTGAATTTAATCAAGGGGAAAAAAGGAGTTTCAGAAACTACCCTGAGGTGGAGTATCGTTGCTTTATTGTGAACAATGTCTAAATAGTCCACAAAAGTTTACAAAACATGCTCGATATACTATCCACCGTTTTCTACTACCATCTGGAAGCGTAAAATCGCAGGTTCGACTGTTGAAAGCAGCATGAACTGGGGAATGTTACGCACATGTCGCGTTCTATGCTTTCTTTAAGTTCAGATAGAGATGTGGTGGGATTGCAGTAAACCATAGTCTTGAGGTATCTCCACAGCCAAAGTTCGCAAGAATTCAAGTCGGGGATCTAGGAGGCTCAGCTGTTGAAAAATGCCGGCTGATCATTCTGTCGTCACCGAAATGGCGGCTGAGCATTTGTTTCGCCCTACGGTGATGTGTGGAAGCTCACCATCCTGCATATACTCTGTGGTTGTATCACACCGCCTTGTCTGAAGAGCTGGGATAACGGATTGCTCTAATAATGAAGCGTATCGCTGACCAGTGATGTTGCATGTCACAGGCTCTGCGGCGCTGCGCTATTCGAAAAAAAAGTGGACGCACAATAAAAGTTAATGCTAGGCCGCACCAAACCTTTACATGCTAAGAATGTAATGGAATTTGTAGGAATTGATGTGGGTTTGTACCAACCCAAATACGGCAATTGGACGCGTTAATTTAACCACTTTCAGATGAAAGTGAGCCTCGTTGGTCTACAAAATGTTCCATGGACATTTAACCTGGAGCTCAACTCGTGCAAGAAACCACAACTCAAAAGTTTGTCAACTGTCTAATTCTTACCAGCAACAGTTTATAGGGATAGTTGCACATAAGACATTTCGAAGAATCTTATGAACCGTGGAAAGAGGGGGGTCAACAAATGCTGCAATACGACGAACACTAGTTCTGCGGATGGTTGGCGATCTACCTTCCTCCATTTGCGTCGCTGCATCATCCACTACCTGTTCTGCAACACACTTTTCTTCCCCTTCCTCGCTGAAACCCAAATGTTTCCATTGCTTCAAAATTTCTAATCATGTTTGTTAGTCCTTGACTGCTCTGAGTGAACCTTTTCTAACCGTTTCAAAGCCCAAAATACCCGTAAAGTTTCGGTAGCAGAGTCAGAGAGTCAGCGTCATCTTCCTTGACTTGGAAACGTGTATGACTTCGATTCGCCTCTCGCATCTTTACATCCCGAGGGTTGCTGCATACGCTTAGGATTAATTACTATGGTTACGACATTTGCGTATGACAATTGTTCACGTTGCACAATGCCATCTAGACGTGGTTTTCGAAATTTATTGTTTGTTTGTTTTTTCCTCGATAAAATTCTTATCATTTCAATTTGCCATTATCCAATTTTCATGCAATTCTGCTGCATAGTTTTTGTTACAGATTGAACTCAAATTTCAAATTTAACTATTCAAATTCTCAGTTCTCTCAAATTTCAAATTCTTACAAATTAAGGAATTCTTAAAAGGCAAAATAATTTCACGTGCATTTTTTATGGTACAAACAAATTATTGGCTTTATTAATGGATTAAAATTCAATGTATATTTTTAGTGTAATGTATATAAGTAACATTATTTGCAAGCATTATTAATATCTTTTAATAGACACAGCATATGGAGAAACTTAACAAAATAAAATCAAATTATTAACACCTTAAGGGAATATAAAATAAAATTTTAATTTAATTATGAGACGTTAAATGTATTTGAGTGATATATTTCGAGTGGTATTCTGGGTGGCATGTTTGTAAAGAATATATAATATTAGATAAGGTATTTTTTTAAAAATGTATATGTAATCTTTTCAGTTTTATTTCATTTTTTTTCTTTATTATTCCAATAGAAACGTTCCATTCATCATAAAAACATGATATACCTGCCTAGGATGCTTTTCTATTCATTTTAATAAACAGACTCTTTTTCCTCCTGCTCCATCTGTCTAGTTACAATGTACTATTTCGGATATGTTATAGTAACTTACTTTGAATCTTCCGTTAAGAGAACTTGGTACCCTTTGAGCAAATTTCTTTATTTACGTATTTAAAAATTATATTTTAGCATTTTATACCATGTTTCTATTCAAGAAAATGATACCACATGAAAATTTTCATATATTATTCACACAATTTTAAAAATTTAAATTTTTTGGAGAAAATTGGGAACATTTTAAAATCCTACTCCTTTTGTAAAAATTAATTTTTTGACCTGAATTTTTTTTATAATATTCTTATGGATATTCTAAGCAACTTTAGGGATCGATTTTAGAATAACTTCATTCGTTTTCGAGAAAACAAAATAAAATGTTGATTTACAGGCTAAAAATCAACGAAAAAGCCAACATGTCCTACATTTTTTTTTAAAGTATTCAGTTTATAGCAAAACGGATACCTTATTTTATTACATGCTTTATTTTTAACACGCAGGAAAAAAATGGAAGTGGTTGGTAAATAATTGTCGAAGGAGTAGCATTTTGAATGCACTAAGGTTTCAAAAACACAAACTGAGAAAAACCAGTTTAAAGTTTATAATTCTGAAAAAAATTATTATTATAAGCTTAATTAAACTTAAATTACTACTTTAAGATATTAGTTATACGTTTTTCTTTAAAATAATTGCATTTTGATATTTTTCCAACCCACACATTTTTATAAATGATCAACTTTTAGAGAGTACTAATTGCACAAGAAAATTCAAGAAAAACGTTAAAAAAAAATTTTTTCTGTCACGACAAAAATTTTAGCTGTTTTTCTTCTTATAATATTAAATTATTACATTTGTATGAAAAATATATCTGGAATAAGAACTGAAATTATAAAATTATTAATATAAAATGCCGTAATTTAAAAATTTTATATGCACACATTTCACAAAGTAAAAAAAAATTATTGTATGTATTGCCTCGGAAATATTCTGCTTTATATATTGCACTTTCTTTCTTTAATGTTATTATTTATCTTTATAAATGAGATTTTTTTATCAAAGCGCTTTTTTTTAGCTTTATTTTTTCTAAAAAGGGGGCATGACTTAATTGCCTAATTTGTTTTCAAAGGAAGTTTTATTCAACTTCTAACTTTCCGACATGCACAAGTGATATATCAATCGAAAGATAATAATGCAAAGAATAAGATTAAATGAAAAAAAAACGATAGGTTTGTGATTTTTGAGGTACCAAGTCCTCTTAATATTTAGAAATTCTGACATTAAGGAATTGCATTTTTATTTTGCACGATCTAATAATGTATCACATCGCAGAAGTAGTATTCTCATGAGTTCTACTAGCATTATTCAAAATTATTTTAAAATACACAAGAATTAAGTGAATAAAAAAAGGATCTTTTAAGTTTTTATTCTTTTTCTAGATTTTGATGGGACAGTTTTTGAAAAATGAATTACGTGTTCCTTGACCTTTTTCTGTATGAAAATGAAAAGTATATGCATTTGAAACGTTAACTTAATCGTAAATTCTAATCATGAAAACGTAATTAAGTTAATAAATTAATTTAAACAAAGTTTACTGCATCCGAGTTCCTAAAAACGTTACGCAAGGTTAACAAACGTAACGATCTCGAGCATTCACAAGATTCCTATTCATTTTTTCCCCTTCTCATTAGAAATAACTCATTCAAATTTCAATAACTGGAAGTTCTTTCCATAGTTAAAATTTAGTTCCTAGCAAAATATTACATGAATCGGTGGTAAACACCACTGAGCCAATGCGTGACATTGTCGAGGCAAAGGTAAGACAGAAACTTCGACTGAGTCTCCCTGTCATTGGTTGGGACCATCGATAAAAGTAATTCGAAGATGGAGCATCACAAAGTGTGACGAATCTGTAAGAAACCTTTCCACTAATCTTCTTATGCGTCTTTTTGGGGAATATAAATTCGCGTTTATTTCCAATCAACCCCAAAAAGAAGTATGGGATATTTAAATTAGATAAGGTATTTAAGTCGAGGGTTGCGAGATAGCAAGAGAGATGATGGTAGGCTATTGAGCCAATAACGTTAAATGCCAAAACTAGAAGATTCAAAGAGATTAGATTCGTTAAGACGTCGTGCTGCTAGACGTACCAGAAAGCTGATATAAGCCAGCGGTAAATATAATTCACGTACACTTAAAGTAAGCGTCAGTTTGAGCTACTTAGTTAAAGTTAATGAAAGTTAAGAATTCGAATACGTGTGTTTCTCGGATCTCCTATTTCGGTAAACCTTACTTGAGTTGAGCTAGATTAGTAATTAATTGTATTCTTAGTAATTTAATTTAATATAAAGGCAAATCCCTTTAAACGACGTAACATTATTATATTATATGTTATCAGAGATTTTTGAGGAAATTATAACAAAATAAATAATATTATTATTCAAAAAGGCTCTTGGTGGTTCTTTGCCTCAAATTAATCTTGGTGTTCAAGGTGTGACACAGGGGGGTCATCACAAAAGTAATTAAAAACTTAATATTGGGGATAGAGAATAAATACTGAGAAAAGATTTAGTATAGGATTAATGCTTTCTCGAAATCAAAAACGAAACAACAGTTTGATGTCAAAATAAAAATGAGTTTGGGAAACTTCACATGAATATAATTATTATTCTGCAACAATAAATATACTTTACCTCATGTGCGTCACATACAACAGATTTTAAATCTCGCAAGGCACGTCTTTGTATTGAGTCAGAATGAACCTATAACAATACAATCAATAAAAATGTGCTTTTTACCAAATATGAAGCAATACAAAAAAAACACAAGTTGATCCTTGCTTATAGAGGGGATATAATAAGTAAATAAACTACATGAAAAATGCTCTAAAAATAACATTTTGATTTTAACTCAGAATTATTATTGTATACCTCTCCCCCCATACCCAATTAACTGGCTTAAGAGGTGTTAGGAATCTAAAATCTTATTTTTTTTTTGACAATTTGAGATTTTCACATTGTACAGATTTTAAACTTTCTAAAAAAATACCTTACTTTAACCTCTAGAGTAATTAGAAGCTCTTAAAACCTATTTTTAAATAATCGTTGATGGCCACGCCCATTTGAATGGCGAAAAATGTAAACAAAGAACTTCGTTTTTCTTTAAAAGCTTAACGTCTGATATAAACCAAAACATGTATCTTTTATTGTAAATTGAGCCTTTTTTTTTTTTTATTTTCTAGCCGATTAGAAGCCTCACTGTAATATTAAAATCAATTTATCTCAAAACGTAAATTTTGATGTTAGATGTAACTTTTCTAAGAAACTACTGTTCACAGGTATGTAAATTTTGAATGGTGGCTAATATATACTGAAATGAGCTTTTTGTAAAAAACTCAAAAATTCATTTTTTACAAATTTTTAAATGTGAAAATGGGTCAAATTTACTGTGTTTGATAAAATATTTTATAAATTATGAAAAAATTCAAAATTAGCTAAAAGCTAATTTCAGTATAATGAGAAAGGTGTACTTTAATTGCATGAAAAATTTCGAACATGTACATATAACAGAGTTTGAGAAAAGGTACATCGAAAATAGCTAATTTAAAACTGTCAGTATATAGAGAGAGAGAGCTTTCCATCTCCCCTTAAAAAATTAAAATCGTACGATTTTAGAAAATTCTAGAAATATTTTTGGCTTAAATAAATTGAAGGCTTTTAGTTTGAAAAGGAGAACGTTTTTATTTGTGTTAAGCAGTGCTTCTAGCTTTCGTTGCTGCGTTTATGTTTTGTGGATGTTTTCTTATTTTCATATTAAATGTCATTTTCAAAAATATATATTGCTGGGATTATACAAAAAATAGAATCAGCACAAGCTGATCACATTTATTTGTCAAATTGAATAAGCATGATCAACATGTATTTCAGAATCCTGTTCAACAGGAGTGTCAAAAATAACACCAGAAGAAGCCACGACCTTTCTTATAATTCAAGTTATTTTGGTATATTAAATATTTAGGTAATATTAGTATTTATAGAATTAAGCGTTTTCTCCCCGCTGAAGTACCAAGCAGCAAAGAAGAGGCAGAATTATCCATTTCTAGATTCAAAAAATGGGAAATATAATAGGAATGTTATAATCACGTGTTAAAAATAAGGAAAATAGTTACTTTATAAACTACGTAGGGGGTTTTAGGGAAATACACTCATGTCCCTAAATTAAGGATAATTCAGATTCACACGGAGAGAGAGAGAAAAAAATCGAACTTTAAAATAAAATTTTACCTCTAGAATTATTTCACACATCTTCAAGAATAATATGCAAATTACAGGAAGCCACCAAATGAATCCGATAATACGTCAAAATGACGAGAGTGTAACAAAGGAGTATATAAGGAATGATCGCAAAGCAGTAAAATTCCTCGCAAGCGTTCTGTAAGGTACTCAATGCCATAACCGAATAGTTATGATGCAAAGAATGCATATGGGTGATTTTTTACGTGGTAGAATTATCGGTCCCCTGGAAAGTATGCCTACTCATACAGAAGTATCCGAGGAACTTGGAACTGTCCAAAATGAGACCACACTTTTTGTATCTTAATTACGAAAAATGGTATTCGTAGTTAAGATGTACAGAAAAATATACAAGATTAGAGTTTAATTTAATATTCAGCTAAGGGTAATTTAAGTTTATTTTAAGTTGTTGCACACACACACATATATATATGTGCGTGCGTGCGTGCATGCGTGCGTGTGTGTGTGTGTGTGTGTGTGTGTGTGTGTGTGTGTGTGTGTGTGTGTGTGTGTGTGTGTGTGTGTGTGTGTGTGTGTGTGTGTGTGTGTGTGTGTGTGTGTGTGTGTGTGTGTGTGTGTGTGTGTGTGTGTGTGTGTGTGTGTGTGTGTGTGTGTGTGTGTGTGTGTGTGTGTGTGTGTGTGTGTGTGTGTGTGTGTGTGTGTGTGTGTGTGTGTGTGTGTGTGTGTGTGTGTGTGTGTGTGTGTGTGTGTGTGTGTGTGTGTGTGCATATATAAATTAATTCAAATAAAATCTCTTTTTAACAAAACCTATTCACTCCATTAAGAATAGATCAATACCTTTTTTGCAAAAGCTTATCTTACCTTATTAACGTTTATCCAAGGAACAAAAGTCAATGAAGGCTGTAGTTCTTTCGTTAATTCACTATTTTTATACAGAATTTGTTTCCCTGCTTCTCCGTCTGCGCATTTGGAAATTGATTTCCAATCCAAACTTAGTCTTCGGGCGCACTACAATTAAATGAAAAAACTAAAATTAAAAGAGCAAACAGTTTAATGTTTTCTCTTTTTTTTATAAAAAAGAGCCTTGAAAGCAGATTGCATTAATCTGTAATTTTTACTAAATAATTGTGACTAAATTGTAGGGCTCTAACATTATCAGTATTATCAGATATTAAAAAATAGTGTACTTTAGCATTCCTCGAATAACATTTCGAAACTTATGAAAATATCTTTTTCATAAGTTTCGAAATGTTGGAATTCAGAACATTCCAAGATGTTCAGACAACTATAATAAAGTTATAGCGTCAAATTTTAAGGTAAACAGTCGATTTACAGGGAAATTTGGCTCTCTCGTCATTTTTTTCAATATAATTTTCTTGCAAATACAACTTGAAGAACTAGTAGTATTTATATTTGTCCTCTTTTTACACTTATAAAACCATTATTACAACTATATTCTTACAGTTTGAGTGATAATTTGAGTATATTAATCCTTTGGTGGAAAAAAGTTCTGCATCAACAAATATTATACTTTTTATTATAACCATTACCCACCAAAAACCATTTGTCTTGATAGAAAAGCGATGGGGCAAATCGTTAAAATGTAACTCTCTCTATCGGTTATCTTTCTCCACAAACGCGTCAATAGAGTATTATGACAGTCATAGTGCATTAATATGAATTTATTCCATATAGCATGAACATTATGATGTGTCAGAATTTTTTAACTTTTTAACTGCCGATTAAAAGCTATGCGATTCACTCCCTAGTGCCCCCGTTTACCACATAGGCCTACGTTTGCGGGGTATTTGGGGGATTAGAGATAAGCAAAAAATAAGAAAACTCTTCTCTTAAATAAGTAAACCCTTCTCAAATAGTGTCAAAGATCGTTTTATTGCATTCCAAACCCTTCGGAATAATTTTATTGATAGTAAAAAAAAAGTTCATACTCTTTGAAAAGATGGATATATACGTTCGGAGCATTTAACGCACTGCAGAAAGATACGTATATATACGTCAGTGGCGCTTAAGGGGTTGATCATTTGCATGCTTATCTCCGACATATTGCTTGACAAAAGACATGCGTTTCATTAAAGTTATAATATTACTTACACTGCATGTATAATTCACAGCCCAACTCTTGTTATTGAGTTTATAAATTTTATTGCAAACGCAACATTGAAATTTTCCTATTCAACTGTGAGCACATAGACTGTCTCTGGCCACAAAAAAATATTCACTTTAAATTGCAATCGATCATCAGCTTCACGGATTTTTTTTCATTTATGATCTTATTACCACAATCATAAGGTTTTGTGGGAACTTTCTATTGTTCAAAATGATACATATACGATCAAAATGTCTAAAGAAACAAAATACTTGCTTTCGGTCCACTTTCAGATGGTCGAGGATAAGATTCCATGCAGTTGATAAAATTCAGATGAGTTTCAGTGTCAGGATATAAAGATATGGCACATCCCTGAAGAAAAAATAATCGTAATTCATTTTTTTTGTAGATACTTTGAATTATTTGCTTAGGTTATTGAAAATTTTTGTTCCTTATTATAAAATTTAATCGCATCAAGTTCTGCCTACATCACACATTAAACAACACAAACAAAAACATAGACTCCAGCAATTTATTTTAAATAAAGCGTGCAGATTAATTTTAATTTTTAACTTTTAATTTCTTTTTAATTTTTATTACTTTAACTCTCATAACACACAAGCGCGATCTTTTCAATTCTCAACTCCCACTATCAAGATAGGGGATGAAGAAGTCAGCAGAAATCATCTCGTTCAATCGTTCAACTTATAATATTTAACCTATATAACGTTTGCTCGACTGATTTAAAATATCTCGAATCCTTCATTTTATTTAATACAATGATCAAAGTTGATTCTTCATTTTCTATTGTAAAATTAAAACGAAGAAAAATTCTTTTTAATACCTTTTCTTCTTTTTAAATATGGTAATTTAAACATAAAATCTTATTCCAAAAGGTTAATTTGCATATTTTAGGTCACTAAATAATAACACATACGATTTTATAAGCTATGTATATTATTTGTGAAAATTTCGCTATGCGAATTATAATTTTTATATTTGAAAAAGCAGGAGTAAAAAAAAAATCTTAATAACACTTATTTAAAAAAAAAAAAAAACTCAATAAGCATCACATGAAAGTTAATTTTAATCTTTTTACCTGAACTGTGTTTCCATAACATTCCCTAGGGCCGTGATGGCATTGGAATTCATATTTCTGAGAAATTTCATCAAATAATGCCTGGAAAAAAGCTTTTATTATTGACATATTAAAAATACTCAAATGTTTTACTAAAAATAGTGTTACTAATTTTGTGTAAATAATTTGTATTTGAGTGTTTAATGCATTTATATTACTCATACTGTTATATTTATTTCATGTTAAAATTGTACTATTCACAAGCAGTGCCGCCCCTTACGTTATAATGGCGATTGAATGAGAACTTGGCGAAATCTTGGCGGTAGAGCCAAGTTGGCATCATTTTTAGAGGTCAATTTGGCGACTTTGGTGACCATTTTGGCGTCATTGGCGACCTTGTTGGCGAGTTCGGAACCCTCTGGAATCTTCTAGAAAGTAGTAAATCTCTCCAATAGTGTCACTTTCTATCACACGAGCGGTTATATTTCTAGAAGTTTCTGTCGCGCATATAAAAAGGATGCGCGCCGGTACGGAGGAGAGTCTTGATTAAGCCAGAGAGTAGTGAGGATTGTTTTGACTAGCGATTAGTTCGGCTGTGCTTGTGAATAATCTTTACCTACGTGTATTTTTAAACACTGTTATTGTGTTTGATTGCTGTTGAAGGTGTGAAGATCGGATATTTACCCTGTGAATATTGCTGCTGAATCCTGTATTTAAAGGATTGGATTTTCACTAATAAATTCGCATCGCTCTTAAAGAACTGATTATTTTTTCTTTATGATTGTTTTTTGCATAAAATCCTCGAACCTTCGGATCTACGTAACAATATTTACTATTATACCGCAAAACTCTTACACCATTTGCCAAATTTTTGTAATATTATGTAATGTTTTTGAAAATACAGAGTAAAATAATTGAATATATTAATATACTCTAATGTGTTCGAGAGTTAAAAATAACTGTAAAACTATAGAAATAGAAGGATTAAATGAGAAACAGAGAAAAGCCTGAAAATTGGACAAACATAATTGATTGTCTGCACAATTTCTTTTATTGGGAATACAAGTAAAGCTAACTGAATTTGCATTCCAGAATCTGTTTATTTTTGTGAAAAGTGAGTACGTGCGCATTCCATCTGCTATAAAAAAATTGATTATCGCTTAAGAAGCCTCATCGACTTGTTTTTAAAAAACAAAATAATAGGAATATTAGAAAGAATATGTTCACAGGTATAAATGCTACCAAATGTTATATAAGTGGCATAAATGTTACCAAATGTTATATAAGTGGTATAAATGTTACTAAAAGTTATATAAGTGGTATAAATGTTATTAAAGGTAACATTTATATACTGGGGAAAGAGCAAACCATTAGAAACGTTCATACAGAAGCTGTAACAGGTTAACTGAGAATAACAACAGCTATTAAAACCCGATTTCTGTCCGCAACTCTGCAACTTAACCAAAAGATGTGTGACAGACAGATGTATTTGGAGTTTACTGCAACTTCTCGGAAACAATGCGCTCCAGACAGGTACTGTACAGATGAATGTTCAGCTGTTTATGGGTTATTGACTCGTTTATTAAAGACCATCCGCTTGGAATGGACTATAGAGTTAAGGAATCGACCAGACGATCAGTAGACTTATGTGATTTTCTCCAATGAATTACGATTCAGTTCTCAGAATGATTCTCGTCGTAGCATCTGAAGAAAAAGAGGACAGGTTACGATCAACATAACATTACAGAACAAGATCAGTATTACGGTGGTATTATTGTTAGGCAAGCATAATATTTGCAGCACGTGCAAACCTTCACGTTTTCGGAAAGGTTCTCGTAATGGATAAGGGTACAAAGAGGAATTTCTGAAGCACCATTTTTGTCTTTTCTAAGGTCTAATGGGGATTCATAATTATTATTTATGGACGACAACAGCATTGGTGTAGTGAGCCCTGTATCAAAATTCTTTGGGGGCCCTCTTTTGGAAATGGGAGTTCTGTTAATGGGACTGTTGATAGCATTTTACGATTTTTTGCTTTCATATGTCGGAGCCCCTGTACCTCAAGGGCCCCATATCATTGATACGGCGGCAACTACGCCCCTGGACAACAGGATGCTGCATTGTTCTCAACTCGTAGAGGAATATCTTGAAAATGAAGATATCAAGTGAGTATAATAGCCAGCAAGATCCCAAAATGTAAATCTCTTTGAGTATATTTGGACGTACTTGGATCAAAGATTTCTTTAGCCTCCATTTAAATTCAGAGTTGAGTTCAAAGCCATTGTACACGATTTAGTCACAAATAATATATGGGATAAGCAAAATAATTATTTAGAATTAATTCATCCCTTTTAAGAAGAAAACTATTTTAGATCGTTAAACTTTTTATTCTTGTTCTTACATCGCGCTACAAAATGTCAACAACTTTAAGTTGCCAGATCATAAAAACTAAAGTTATAAAAACACAGATATTATATAAATAGAGATGCAACACCATTCTTCTGTAGAAGTAGCGAAGTCTGTCATCGCAAATGATCCGCGCTCTAATTTGTTGCCGTGATATTTGTATTGCAACTAGAGATCGTCACATTTTCTAATGATCAAAAGTTTGCAGTTAAGTAGTTTTTCTCTTTTCATAAAACTAGAGCTTTGAACCGTAATTTTTTTCGTTTCGGTTTTCGTTTCAGTCGAACTAAAAAAGTTCAGTTCGGTTCCAGTTTTAGTTTTCCAAAAATAAGGGTTTTCGGCTCAGTTCCAGATGAATAATTTTATTTTATTTATATTCTTATTTCTAATTTAAAAAACAATTCTGTTATAAATAAAAAATATAATCCTATCAAAATTTAGAAGAGTTTATTTTTTTTAATTGGTACACTATGTAAATTGATACAATTAGCCAGCAAGCAGAATGCGAGCAGTGAGCAAAAAACGGCGAGCATTGGCATTGTTAACCATTATCAAAATCGCCCTTGACAACTAGGTTTATGATTCTGATTTGTTTATCTAAACAGTCTATATACAAACATCCGTGGATGATTGCATGCTGAAATGGGGAAAATATATATAACTGTGTGACTGGTGTTTTTCCTTAAGAAAAATTCTCTGTATATTTCTCTAGTTCATTCAAATGAATTAAATATGCCTTCTGTAAATAATTTCATGCGAAACTGGAACAGAAAAGTACTAGTGAACATCAAAGCAGTAATTCGAGAAGTAATATGCATGCAAGGATGATAATTATGTGGTTGGCGTAAAAAAGAAAATATTGATACGTTGTTTACAGTAACAAAATGACTCAAGATATATCGAACCAAAATAAACCGATATTTTTTTTTGGTTTAGGTCCGGTTTTCATTCCGACCAAAATAACGGGTTTTTCCAGTTTTCGGTTCAGTTCCAGTTCGAAGCCCTGCTTAAAACGACTCCATATTACTCCATCTTCAGAAATCAAGCAATAACTTTATAGTTCTGCACATTCTCTTTAGCTGTTTATTTCTAATTGCTTTCTTAATAGCTATATCACATTTCCATTGCTATTTCTTTTTACTTTGTACATCACTTGAAGAAATAGCTGTTATTTTTAACTTTTTGGCCATAGGTATACTTCCTGATTTAATTGAAAATTAATTTTTTTAAAGTCCCGAAATCGTGTTTTTCATATAAAAATTTTAAAAAGATGTTCAATTATTTGAAGAAAAACCATATGATTTCAAAAAATCGAAACATTGCAATGAAAATGACATTGAAACCAAATATTTTTATCTACATTCCTGTCTTTTTCTTTTTTTTCCGTATTATACAGATCCACTTCTCGTACAAAGAAAGGAAACTCAGACAATGCATTTTCTTATTTTTCTACCTTGAAACTAACGGTTTATGAATAGGCAAATCTATACAAAAAACATTAAATGGATGACAAATAAATCTGTTCAATCTCAGATGATTAAACTCTATCTTCACTCATATTTCATGGTTGTACAATAAAAAAATATTACAATGAATCATAAAACAAAGAGAGCCATATAAAAGCAAAATAAAAATATCAATATAATAAATAAAAAAATAAATAATCAAATACATAATGAAATAAAATATACAACAAATAAATTATATTTCATGTCTATATTCAATTTTTAGTTTGCAGTAAAAAATTGAGAGTAGCTTTCCTATCATGAAGCTACTCTCCTTATAACCTTTTACAACACACACAAAATGCTAATTTGTTTTTCTTCCCGATCTTTAAGACATGCCTCGAAAATAGTAAAAAACGTACTAATGAACATATATTATAAAAGAAACTGTACAATTTGCGCGCCGGTAAAACTCGGAAACGAGTCCCAGTACGATCAAGAAAGTTATAGGGTATGGTAGCCCTCTAACTCTCGTCCATTAAGAAGGTTCCTGTTTTTATCTTAATCAACCCCCAAAGAGCGTTGCGAAGGCTTAAGGGGTGTTATAGATAAGTATTCCTGTTTTTGAACTACAGACTTGAAATATTTTGTAAGTAACTTCCTTTCATGGAGTAAAGATCCGCTACAAAAGAGGGTTTGCAAAAATTGACCCCCCCCCTCTCTAAGGGGCGTTATAGTTAAATTATAAGAACCTCATTAAAAAATTACTTTGCGTTTTTCTATACGCTGTTTTGTTTCGGGTTTTATTCTCCTCCCAATTCAGCTATTATATATCAAGAATAATATTCTTTTTCCAATTCCTACTATTAGCTCGCACTCTCTATATGTTTATTTATTTATCGTGGTGGAATTTTGAATCGTTAATAAAACACATTTTTTAAAGCGCTCAATTGAGCTGAAATTCTATATACGTGATGTTTTTGGATGGCAGTAAAATAACTTAATAATAATTAATTAAAACTAACTGATTAAAACTAATTATTTAAAGAATTACAAATACAGCCACGTTGGCGTCCTTTTTGGTGACGTGTGTCAAAACTTGAAAAGGATTTTTTCTCACGTTTTAAACCATTCAGTTGAATTGAAATTTTATGTAAACGATTGTTTTGGATGACAATACGATACTTTAATGATAATTAATAAAAATTAATTACCACTTAATGTCGTGATGCTGTCATGTGTATTTATATTAATTGTAACTATTTAATAAAAAGTAGCTAAAATAAAAATTTTCTTTGTTGCTCTAAGTAGGAATTGACTTAAATATTATTCTTTAAAAAGAGTGTTTTTTTCCAGGTATAGAAGTTTAAGTTGGCATTACTTTCCAAGATGGCGACGAATTTAACAGCTGTCAAGTGATTTATTCTCAATTTGGTTTGGCAATTCATCATGAATAGACTCACGCCTGAACAACGCTTTCAAATTGTGCAATTTTATTTCGAAAATAATGGTCGATTTTCATAAGCGAATTTTGTTTAGCGATGAAGCGCACTTCTGGTTGAATGGCTACATCAACAAACAAAACTGCCGCATTTGGAGTGAAGTTAATCCACAAGTGTATGTCGAAACACCGTTACATCCAGAAAAACTGACTGTTTGGTGTGCTTTATGGGCTGGTGGAATCCTTCTTCGAAAACGATGAAGGTCACAACGTTACAGTCAATGGTGATCGGTATAGAGCCATGATTACTAACTTTTTCATTCCTGAATTGAACAATCATGATGTCCAGGAGCTGTGGTTCCAACAAGACGGCGCAACATGTCACACAGCTCGTGCCACAATCGATTTATTGAAAGACACGTTTGGTGACCGCCTAATTTCACGTTTTGGACCTGTGAATTGGCCTCCAAGATCTTGTGATTTAACACCGCTAGACTATTTTCTGTGGGGCTATGTAAAACCATTGGTCTATGCGGATAAGCCACAAACGCTTGACCATTTGGAAGACAACATTCGCCATGTTATTGCCGATATACGGCCACAAATGTTGGAAAAAGTCATCGGAAATTGGACGTCTAGATTGGACTACATCCGAGCCAGCCGTGGCAGTCCTATGCCAGAAATCATATTTACAATGTAATGCCACAAGATTATCTTTCGAATAAAAAAATCCATGTCAGTCGAATAATACATCGTTGTTTTACTGCAATTTAAAGTTCTATACCTCTAAAAAAACACCCTTTATTACTTGTAATTTTTTTAAAAATTAATACGTCTAAGTTAAGTCTAAGTATTCCCAGTAAGAGTTAATTTTTAATTCCGTTGCTTATGTATATATATATATATAATATATATAATCATACCTTATTAACAATAATTATAAATGTAAAGTATTGAAAATGTATAAGTGTGTATATACTAGTAAAGAGGAAGAAAAGGAGAGCTTATCTTGAAAGAAAAGTACTTCTGTCCAAAAGAATTAATTGATTGCTTTTATTTTTTTTCTTTTGTAATTTGGATTTAATTAAATCATTTGTAGTATGAGAATGAGGAAATCCACAAACTACGAGGAAATGGAAAACAATTGCATTTGTTTCATCACGTCTTCGGTACTTTCTTCGAAAATGTGCAGCATAATAAAAAAATTTGAAATCCATTAATAAGAAATGTCTTCAGCCATGCTATATTAAAAGTAAAATCTTATTGATGTCTGATAATCGTGTTCTTACTCTTACTCTTTTCATTATCACTGGATATGTGTTTTTAAATATATATATTGTTTTAGAAACATAGAATTTATGACTGATTTTTTTATTCGTAATTTCTCTTTCATATATGTAATATGCGACAGATTTTCCTTTTATTCTCATATCAAAAAAGTAATTAAGTTATGTGAAAGCATAATGTCGAAAACAGCCGATGATTGATTTGAGAAGTTATAAGAGAAGTATTATTCCAATCACTCTTTCTGATATTTTGCATATAGAGCTTTTTATCAAAGAAGAATTAAACGTTTTCGTTTATCGTTGAGTTCAATATTTCCAGTTTTTTTCCCCCAACTTCGTAAAATAGTTTCCATTGAAGAAAAAAAAGGGATTTTTTAGCAGAGAATTAAGTATAAAGAAAAAGAAAAGAAATATTGTATATTACTTAACTGTTATACAAAATAATTTTAGTTTAAAAACTGGCAAAGCTTTTGTAGTGTGTGTGTGCGCGCGCGTGCGTGCGTGCGTGTTTTTAATGTTACAGATATTGAATGAATGAAAGACTTTTAAACAGAATGATGGATTCATTAATGAATATTAATTTATAATTTTTTTAAGCAATTTCTCTCTCTCTAATAGATTCTTGTTTTTTTTCCCTTATAAATTTCAAATGCTCATATAACATTGAGAGATGCGCATGAAAATAATAAGCCAAGAAAAATTGTTTACATTTTATTGCAGCCTTTTTATAAACTATCTGTAAATAAACAAATTAAAAGGCTACAAATATATCAATTGCTTTATGTGTAATAAACTAGACATTATCTATAAGTTCAAGGACACTTACAATGCGTCATCGGCGTAGGTAGAACAACACATTCATATTAGGCAAGAGTATTCGAAACTTAGTAATAATCCTTGTTCTTAATTAACCCAAAGCCCTTGAATACTTTTGACGTGAAATAATAAATCAGTGACTGGAAACTCATTAAACTCTCAGTGCGTCATCATCAGTCTTTTTAAAAAGAAAAACAATCATAATGACATCTAAAAACTTACCGTCTAGAATCGCGAGTTAAAACTTCTATCGTAGCAGTAAACTGCAAAATCTTTGCATAAAACATTGTTTTATTCAATAATGTTTAGTTTTAATAAGGTGGAAGAAAATGTTACATTTCAAACATTTATATATATAAAGCAATAATATTATATATATATATATATATATATATATATATATATATATATATAAATGTATGTTATACTATTATAAATTTACTTATAATCTTTGTACCACTATAATACGCAATAAGGCCATAAAATAAATTGCTCAAATGGTAATTCTTCAAATCACATAAAATATTTTAAGGCTGTTTTCGCCATAAACACAAGAGCGTGAACTTAACGCGGAGCACATTATTTTTGACAGAAAAAAATGCCTCAATTTTTATAAAAATGTGGTGGCATTGTGATTCATGTATTTGTGTGTATAATATAGTGTTTTTAAAATTTCAAAATATTTCATATAAATAATTAGTTTTTCCTTTTAACGTGTAAAGGGGTAGCTCCTTTAACATTACGGTATAGGAGAAAAAATGCGAAACACATTTCATAAAAGAAAAAATGTGTCAACTCGAACCAAAATGAGTAGTATGTTAAAATAAGTGATTCTCTACAGCAGGGGTGGGCAGACTTTTCCAGGGTACTTCTAATTTTTCCAAGGTGTTGCGCTCCACCCTGAGGCGCAGGTGTAGTGAGCTAAAAGGAAACGAAATTTCCTCTTACGATACGATTTTTTTCATCCATATTTTTTAAAATCCCGTATTTACTCGAATCTAAGCCGCGCTTCATTCCAAATGTTAATGCTACTGAAAATCGGGGGTGGCTTAAATTCGAAGGAAAATTTTTTGGGGGGATGGGGTATTTAAAGCAATTAAGCTTCATGCATGCATTTTTAATACTGATAAAATAACTAATTATTCACTCCTTATTAGTTTTCCTTCCAAACTTATTCTAATTTCGTAAAATTGGATATCAATTAACCATTTTAGAATATTTTTCATTTTTCGCACACTCTTGTTGAGAATTTGGGGCGTGGCTTAGAATCGATGGTGACAAATTCGAATAAATATGGTATTTCCTGATTTCTCTCTTCGTATGATAGAATGATTATTAAGTCTTAGTGAAGGCAGTCACTTTAAAATGTCTTGGCGGTCCACCGGTCGATCGCGATCGACTTAATGCCCATCCCGGCTCTACAGGATAGTGAATATTATATATATATAATATTAATGCTTAAGCAATTTTATATCTGAAAAATTATTCCGGATTTAAGTCCTATTCTTTAACATTAGCCGAAAACAGCCTTAAAGTCAGACATATCTGAAAATTCTATCCAGAACATTCAAACTAGAGGCGTTTTAAATTTTAATTAATGAATTAGAGATACTTCTAAACATTTATTTACCGTGTTTATTCGAATCTAAGCCGCATTCCCCCAATCTCAACGCTACTGAAAATTGGGTGCAGCTTAAAGTCGAAATCGGTAAAATTCCTTGGATGGGGGAAATTGAACCCCATGGATAGAGCAATTTCAGGTTAATGTATGTATTTTTATAAGTTTTAATGCAGGTAAAAATAAATTATTATCTTCTTTTGTTTTCATTTTTAATTTTTTAAACTATTAAACTATTTTTAAACTATTTTACCCTATTTCTTACTTTTTTACAAAAATGTGTTGAGAATTCGGGGTGGGGCTTTAGAATCGATGGCAGAGCTTAAATTCAAATAAATGCGCTAATTACTAGTTATAGGAACTCTGAAATCGTAAACGTATACTACATTCAATTTACAAAGAAACAATCTAATTTTGTTTAAAAAATCTCAGAAATTTTAAGATACAACTTTTTATTTTCAATTCGAATTTTCGGTTTTTTTTTAAAAAGCAGTTTAAAAATTTTGTTCGAAACTTGAATCATTCGTAATACATTAATATTTTTAATCGTTTTCAGTCTCAAATAAATGAAACTGTTCCAATGATGTAAGAAAAATCTTACTGTATTATAATTTTAAAGTAACATTCGTCACAGCAGGACAGCTTCACGCACAAAAAAACACTGTTTACCATACTAAAAATATCGAAAAAAATATTTGAAACTTTAATTTGGAAAAATCATTTAAATTTATGTAATTCATGTTCTAAAGCATTATTTCTATAATTTCATTTAAAAAATAAATACTTTGTAATAATTAGTTATAGTAATATCTTATATAGCAATATGGTAACTATTACGTATTTTACCGTCAACTAATTTCGCCAAACCAAGCTTGATTTGGCGTTTAATTTACATACACGCTGAAGCAACATGAGGGCTATTGGCGACGGACCTCATAATTTTAAGCCATGGTTAAGAAATGAAAACGACACCTGAATTGACCTCCCTCTCCAAACTTCCACACCACGCCAAGATGAGTAACCCAAATTCAAAGATGTTGCCAAATGCTGTCATTGTATGATCGAAAAAGATTGTGTTTGCACATGCATGGAAACAGTTTTCCTCAATTGGCTACATATCACAGCATTTGGCAAAGTCTTTTGATTTGACGAATTGGTCGACAAAATAATACGTAAGTACCAAAAAAATCATTGAAATTCAAAGAAAAATGAGCTATGAAAATTAAAAATATGATCCTAGACCTGAAAAGTACCTAAAGATATCCCATATCTAATAAAGTAGTGCTTACCCTCGCCTTTCCAAATGGTATTAAATGAACAGAGATAATATCTTTTAAATCTCGATACACGGGATACAGTTGACTAGTTATAAACCGCATGCTGTCTGGGCAATTTGTCTCATAATACACATCTAAATGTATTTTTTTCCCTGAAGAATCTTGAGTTGAAATGACTTCAATAGGAACAGAGCTAGGATAACTTGTTCCGGGAGTATTGCCTGGATATGCTGCTCCATTACCAGAGTAACTAGGGTAGGGTACTCCAAAACGGGAATTCCCAGAATATACTGCTCCATTTACAATGTAACTTGGATTTACTACTCCCTGACGAGAATCACTCGGATATACTGCTCCACCAGCATTACTTGGATATACTACTCCACCAGCATTATTACTGGAATATACTGATCCAGCAGCATTATTACTTGGATATATTGCTCCAGCAGCATTATTACTTGGATATGCTACCCCAGCAACATTACTGTTTGGATATGCTATTCCAGCAGTATTACTGTTAGGATATGCTGCTCCAGCAGCATTACTATTCGGATATGCTGCTCCAGCAGCATCCCTATTTGGATATGCTACTCCAGCAGCATCCCTGTTTGGATATGCTACTCCAGCAGCATCCCTATTTGGATATGCTACTCCAGCAGGATAATTACTAGAATATACTGGTCCTGAACCACTTAGAAATGATCCTCCACTACCAGCAACATTGCTGTATGAAGTTCTACTTCCAGAAGGGCTTGCATATGAAGTTCCGGCTGCAGGTGCAATGTAGCTAGGATATGCTGCATATATTCTTCTGTTTTCATTGAAGCTGTATCTTGGATCGTATCCGTAACCATATTGTGCATTCACATTCTGTAAATAAAAAAATATTTTATCATTTTATAAAAATAAGATGAAATATAAAAATAAAAATGTGTTCTATTTTTAAAAAAAAAGATAAAAAAATTATTTAAAAATAATTATGATATTGTTATTAATACATCGAAATATTTTTTTCCACTTCAGATAAAGAATTGTTGATGGATTCATCCTATTAAATTTCTAAAACTTGAGAGCTTATTGTGAATAAAAGGAAATTTTATGAGTATCTTAAAATAAATCATGCATTACTTTTTTCCGATTATTTTGCTGCATTAACGTGAAGGTATTTAGGTGTTTTTACTACATAAATACAAAAAGAACTCTTTCTTAAAATATATCGTCTTTCATCATATTTTTTTAAACTGGATAAAAAAATTTCCTGAACATATGAATAGTTCAAGTATTTTTTAAACATGTGAATTAAATTACCTTGAAAAAAAATTAAGTACAGCATTATGAATTCCTAAGAAAAAAATACAAATTTTATCACGCCTTAGAATTACATGAATATTTGGAAGATATAAAAAAATTTTCAGCTTTATTTTCAAAAACGAAACTATTTTTACTGTATACAAGTGAGTGAATATTAAGTTGCCCTGCTCAGCTACACGAGGGCTTTTGGTGACGGACCTCGTCAAGTGACGCGGACGACACCTGAGCTAACACCCCTCTCCTAACTACCACAACAACGGGAGGACGTTTGAGCTCTAGACAGATTTAACGCGCATCGCTCCTCTACACGGCGGGTACTGAGCTCGAACTCGTGACATGCAAGCCATGATCCGATACCTTGACCTCTAGGCTACCACCAGCATTCACTGTATAGAAATAGAATTCATCCGCTTTTATTAAATAGCGATTTGAATAAACAAAGAAGATATTCTAAGAAATAATTGAAATCAAATGTTAAAACATTTTCTTCTATTCCTCTCTCCCAAAAATTTTCTTTGTTATTTACTTTACGAGAGCCAATAGAAGG
This sequence comes from Trichonephila clavipes, assembly GCA_019973935.1. Classification (NCBI taxonomy): domain Eukaryota; kingdom Metazoa; phylum Arthropoda; class Arachnida; order Araneae; family Nephilidae; genus Trichonephila; species Trichonephila clavipes. Next base: position 863,634 of record BMAU01021362.1, read on the forward strand.
GAAGAAGGGCCCTTTCGTATTATTCAAAAAACTCTTAAGACAAGACTAAATCCGTGGTTTTAACTGAATTAGTATATCGTTAAAAAAGGTACTGAATCCACATTTAATGGATGTTTTGTAGGCATCTCTATGTTTTAGAAGAATCGATTGTTATAAATCCACACAACACGAAATTTGTTGGCGACGGTACTCGTAATTTTTATTCATGGTAAAGTGAGGAAGATACCACCCCTGAATTGGCACACCTTTCTCTGCACAATGCTCTCGTAGTTGCATCTTGGTTGAAGGATTTTATAAGTAACGCTGCTCTCAGAAGCAACATGAGAGCTATTGGCGACATACTCTGTTTTTCTAAGCCACGGTCACACATCTTATTGAAGAGAGATACAACCGAGTAACTTAATGGCCTTAGATTCCTAGATGCTTATTATCTTAGGTGTCCCCGGTATCTGAGTTAACTTTTTGTTTCATATTTGTGTCTTTCGAAAATTAATGACAAACAATATTATGGTTTACATCAGTGGTTCCCAAAGTGGTCTGTATAGACCCCCAGGGGTCTATTGCGACCTGCAAGGAGTCCACACCAGTGAAAAAATAATTTGGGGGTCCATGACGTGTACGTGAGGGTCTATGATAGTGACTCTCATTAAAACAAATCGTGACTTTTAGTTTTAAAAGAAAATTTAATCAAGTGGATTGATTGAATAATAACATTGCACTGTTCAGCTGCACGAGGGCTTTTGGCGACGGACCACGTAATTTTGAACCATGGTCAAGTGACGTGGACGACACCTGAACTGGCCTGAGTGAATAACCCTAAGATGAAGTCTCTTTTTTGCGGCTAATTTGAGTGTATCATTTTGTGTTATTCCATTTTAATTTATTCATTTAAGTCCTTCAAGGATGAAGAAAATCGTCGTGATTAAATTGAATTGAAATAAACTTTTTTTAAAAAACACTTAAGTCAAGATCTTACTTACTACGAGCTATTTTTCATTTTCAAATAAGCTACACGCACGCAAATTAAAACTGGTAATTGACATCAAATTAGTAAATGCATGGAAAGCCCACCCTGTTATTATTTCAATAAAATGCAATAGATATCAAAATTAGTTGTAATAAGAGACATAAATACACGCAAAAAAGAGTACATTTAAATTTTGAGACGCTTTTTAATAGCACATTTTAAATAGGCACGAAACACATTTCTTTAAAATCACGTAAATAAAATTTTGAAAAGAAAAGTGAAATAATTTTAAAAAGTCGAAAACCTTTCTGGAAAATGCTCGATTAAAAAGAAAAAGAAAATGAATTTTTGACCCTTTTATATTCGAAGATTGTTTAGCACATCAAAACTGGTGATTTTCACTGCTGTGTTGTAAATCAACGCCTAAGGTCATTGTTCACTTTCTATACTTTTACGAATATTACAGTCCGAAGCAACGATGCATATCTCGTTTTTCATTCTTATTGATTTTCAAGGCAACTGATGCATACAATTTTATGGAATTGCAATAAAAATAAAGAAATATTTGAGAGAGAGATTTATACACAATTCTGTTTTTGTTTTTAGCATGAAAGAAAACTGAAGATGATTTAGCATATAAAAAAGATTCGGTCATTCCTATTGTGATTATTTTTTTTATTCTCGCGTTGATTTCAATGTATTGGCTACATGTTGATCTTTTAAGCAATGAAGATTTTTTCAATGCCAACTTTTTGCTTTATTTAGCCTTTTCATCTTGGCGAATCTTATTTCCTATCTATAGATTATCCCTCAGTAAAAAAAAAAGAAGTAATACCATATCATTGTGTACACAATTTAAAATAATAGAATACTGTTACGAATTTTGTGTAAATAGTGTAAATAATTTGTAATTGAGTGTTTAATGCATTTATCTTACTCTATGTGATATTTATTTCATGTTAAAATTGTACTATTCACAAGCAATGCCGCCCCTTACGTTCTAATGGCGATTCAATGAGAACTTGGCGAAATCTTGGCGGTAGAGCCAAGTTGGCATCATTTGGGCGGAAAATTTGGCGACCATGTTGGCGAGTTCGGAACCCTCTAGAATCTTCTAGAAAGTTGTAGATCTCTCCACTAGTGTCACGTTCAATGACACGAGCGGTTATATTTCTGGAAATTTCTATCGCGCCTATAAAAACGATGCTCGCCGATACGGCGAGGAGTCTTGATTAAGCCAGCGAGCAAAAGGATTGTTTTGACTAGCGATTAGCTCGGCTGTACTTGTGAATAATCTTTACTTACGTGTATTTTTAAACACTGTTACTGTGTTTGATTGCTGTTAAAGATGGGAAGACCTTCGGATATTTACCCTGTGAATATTGCCGATGAATCATGTATTGAAAAGATTGGATTTTCGATAATAAATTCTCATCGCTCTTAAAGAACTGATTATTTTTTCTTTGTGATTGTTTTTGCATAAAATCCTCGAAAACCTCGGATCTACGTAACAATAATTTTCATACTAAAAGCCTATTTGATATATTTGAATTTTTTTATTAACATCGCACTCTTAAGTGACGCGAGGACAACGGACCTTGGGGAATTTGAACCTCAGTTAAAAGATGAGAATAACACTTGAGCTGATACCTCACTCTCCAAACATACACACCAACGTAAAAACTTTAAATCACAACATATTTAACCCAACTAGACAGTGGTTCATCAGTGGAACACAGACATGAACTCACTGATCATGAGTTCGTGATATCTTTATCATTCGGCTACCGAAGCCGTACTAAATGCCAATGAATTTTGATCAACTTCAGTATGCAGCTAAGTGTTTAATAACAATTTAATTGAACCATATCACTTAAACTTTCATGGCGAATATTAGCGATAAATCAAAATAAGGTTTATATATAATTCATGTGCACTTTTTTATAAATTGTAAATACCATGAGATATTCCAGTATAGTAACACTATCAACATTGCAAAGAATAATAAAATGAAGGGATTAACTTGTAAAATAAAATGAGAAATTATACATACATACATATATATATATATATATATATATATATATATATATATCAGTGGCGCACACAAGGGGGGGTCCGGACCCCTCCCTTCCAAGCCCTAGATTTTTTTTCTGATTGATTATGATTCTAAGTATATAGTACGTAAAACTTAATTAATAACTTGCTATTAATGATTAATTTTATTAATTAATGCTAATTATTTATTCAAAAACTAGTTTTTTACTGTGTTTTGTTCCCGAAAATCGACAAAATCAAAAAGAGCATGATACAAGAATGGTGAACTTTCGACCCTGGACCTCCCCCTCCCCTTGAAAAATTCCTGTGTGCGCCACTGATATATATATATATATATATATATATATATATATATATATAAATCTTCTTTGCCTGTCACTAAACTCCTCCCAAACGGCAGGACCGATTTCGATGAAATTTTTTATGTGGGCTCATGTAAATTCGAGAATGGTTTAGATCAGTGCTTCTCAAACTTTCAATACTGGCGCCCCTCTTTTCGATCACAATTTTTATCGTTTCCCCCTTATACATTAATAATGTACTGAATACAATACTAATGCACTTTGACGCTAAAGCTACAACAGGCGATCTTAATTATAAACCATACAAATTAGTAACATAAGTATTAAATTTTGTATAATACTTTTAAGCAAAATAAATAAATAAATAAAAAATACGATAATTATTATGTTATTTTTCCTTTCTCTAATTTTTAAATTGTACATATTGCAAAATGCGGTAGCTGCTTAGAAGACAAAATATAGATATCTGCTAAATATAGAAAAAGAATTTAGAGGGTCAATTTCTAATCATAAGCATTCCTTATAAAAACTTTGCTTTGCAAGACAAGCCCATGGAAGTCGTTAATACTTAGTAAACTTGTTCTTAATTTAGTATTAATTAATTAGTTATAAAATACTCTGTGCAGCACTGATATATTAAAAGTATACCGGCTGAAGTGCCCCGCTCTTTGCCCGAGTTCATTTGTAAGAAAATAAGACATTATTGATATAATAGCTGAATTGTAAGGAGAGCAATGCCAAGTGCTCGACAATGTTTACAAAAATATAAAATGATCTTTTTAAAATGGTTGCTCAAATTATAATTAGTTTTAAGCGAATTGTAATTTTAAGCCTCACAGAATTAGCATTTATAATTGATGTTAAATAATGAACAATAATATAAATTTCCAATGAAGAATAATTGTATTATTTTTAATATTTAAAGCGAAAAGACTTCAACATGTTTTAACCCGGGAGCAGGCGCGCACTCGATACAGTCGAGCGGGGTTATTGAGTCACCCCAATCCTTTTTTTTTTATAATTATTTTGTTGTACACGATACAAATCGTGATTCCAGTGAATAATATAACTAAGAGAAAGTTTACTTACCTACTTTCAAGAACTTTTCAATTTTTCTTTGGTAACAAATAAACAGTTTTGCCAGAATTAACGATTTCGTAATCTGTGTGTCCCGCGCGACCACTTCCGAGTAAAAAGTATATTCATTATGATAATATGTATGTTACTGCTAAAAAAATTGTGTAAAACGTTTTTTTTTGCATGGAAAAAAGCGCAACAGCGAAATACATTACTTACAACTTCCCTAACTGAGAAACAAACACGTAAGAGAGGGGGTCATAACTAACTGTACCGATAACTTAGAAGGTCATACAGATTACAGCTATAATGTGCAGTATTTCAAAAATAATGACAGTGATGAATTTCTTATGTTCCTAAATTTCTTCCATTCTGGGTCTGTGATCTGTTTTTTCTCTGAAAGAGTTATATGTTAGGCTTAAAAAGAAAGCGTAGTAAAAAAAAATCTATCATCATGGGATTACAGCAAATCAAGTAAAAGTTTTTTTTTATTTGGTTATAGGATCAAAGATCGCTAATTAGGTATTGAAGAAGTTTTTATTTTTTATGACTTAATATCGCATGCCTATAAATTATATCTGAGTAAAAGTTCAGTTTTTATTATGTCTGAAAGTATTTTGTTTTAATTCATTCCAGTAAATTAATTATTTTTAAATCTTCTATTTTCGATATGCTCGCGCCCCCTCGTAAGGTTATCGCCCCCCCAGGGGAGCGCGCCCCACAGTTTGAGAAACACTGGTTTAGATTCACAATTCGGTCCGATATCACAATTAGTTAAAAAAATATTAATTAAAAACATTCAAAAATATACAACTCCATATTCACCTGCATTGTTGTAACAAAGCTATTGTTATAAACAAGTAATATAAAAGAAAAATTTTAAATCAATTCCTACTTATATCAACCAAGAAAAAATTTATTTTAGCTACTTTTTATTAAATAGTTGCAATTAATATCAAAATGTATATACATATGACAGAATCACAACATTAAGTGTTAATTCATTTTTATTAATTATCATTAAAGTATCGTATTGTCATCCAAAATATTCGTGTATATAAAATTTCCTTTCAACTGAATGATTTATTCAAAACGTGAGAAAAAAAACCTTTTTAAATTTTGACATAAGTCGCCAAAAGGGTCGCTAAGTCGCCAACGTGGCTGTATTTGTAATTTTTAAATAATTAGTTATAATCAATTAATTTTTATTAATTATAATTAAATTATTGTATTGTCATCCAAAATAAGCATGTACATTACACTTCAGCTCAATTGAGCGCTTTAAAATGTATTTTATTAACTATTGAAAATTTCACCAAGATAAACAAATAAAATATGTATAGAGATCGTGAGCTAGTAGTAGGAATTGAAAAAGACGAAAATTGATTTTCAGCCAAACTGGCCTAACCCGGTCTTTATTGTTACGAAAATGCAGACGATTCACGCTTTTTAGCGTTTTTAATTAATATCTTTTCAAATAATCTTTATATATGTAATTCTTCTGTGCGTGTGTATGTAAGTGAATTCCTCCTAAACGGCGGGACCGATTTTGATGAAAGGTTTTGTCTGTTCCAGTGGACTCGAGAATGGTTTAGATTTATAATTCGGCTTAGAAATGTTTATTTAATTAATTTTTTATTTATAAATTGTTGATCTTGAAAATGTTTTACATTGGATCCGGCAGACTGCGCTAAGATCGCAGTATCGAATATTCAAAAATCTTTTATTATAATTCAAGTTGGTACCGACAGTTGGTGCTGTGATCATTTCAGGAAAATATTTTGTCACTTCGTGTTATTATTTTGTTGAAATAAATCGTGTGTTAATTAAATTATTACATTCAGATGTAATTAGTGTTTGAAGAGTTTTGAAGAGTGCATAAAAAACTATACATTTTATGTGCAATTTAATAAATATACCTGTTATGAAATAGTTTGAGTCTCATCTTTTTCACCTTTAATTAAAACAAGTTTAAGTTTTTATTCACACAGCCTTTACATTTAACTTCGCTTATAGTATACACATACTCACAAGCTATCGATTGATTGAATTGTGATAACCTTACATGTGTAATGACGTTAGACATTGTAATAACTTTTTAATACAAATTTTACTAAAAACGGTCCAGATTCTTAAAGCTTATTCATAAAAATTTGTAATTTTTGAATTTAAGATTTGTGTACACAGGACAACGGCTGTCGAGTCTTCTAGTATATATATATATATATATAGTTTGAAGGGGTAAAAAATTATAACGATCCCATGATGTTATCTTTTCTTTATACATCCTGCCACCGAGAATCCATAAAGTACGTAAATTCGTTTCACAATGAAAAACATACTAAATAAAAATAGCTATATTCGAACTATGGATACACATATATAAACTTCTTCATAGCTCACACCCGCTAGTAGTTGGGATTAACTCTTATTTTAGCACAATTATGTGGCATATTGACGTGATAATTAACTTAGTTGTATTATATTTTTATAATTATTTCATATGAATTATTATCCGAACGACTAAGGTAAGAAATTGAGATAAATATATGCGATAGGTTCTTCATAAATAAAAGGGAAAAATGCGTCGTTCATTTTAAATATAAGAAGGAATTTATTAAGAGTAAGATTAAATGCATATTATCAGTTCTATGATTATTGAGTCCTGTTGTGTGAGCAATCGAGTTCATCTCGGCTATATTTAGTTTTAAGGGAGGAGGGCACATATAAACGATAGTTGCCGTTGAAATTTCAATTGTGAATGAGCTCAACAGGAAATTCCAACTATAGGGTTGGGATGGTTTAGAAGCTTGGAGTATAAGCTCAGACAACTTTCTCGTCACTTGATTGTTTCAAAATTACGAGATCAGTCGCCACTGTTTTCATGTTTTTATTAGGTGTGAAAGTAATTAAAAATCAATTAAGTCATGCATTAAAAAACCATTCGGTTGTATTCCGTTTAATACGGAAGATAAAGTTAAGAAGTAAAAAGAAGGGGGAAATACTGTGAAATCTTAAAATCAATGATATATTAATAAATGGGAAATTCCCATGATCTATTTAACAATACATAACGATCTGAAGAAGAAACAAGTAACTTTTTAAGTATTTTTGAATGAATGTACAGTTTTGATTAAATACTTAAAATGTTCACATTCAAAAGAATTTTTTTTATTTAAGACGTTCTTCAAACTTATAGAGAAATACTTTAGAAAAAGGCTTTTAACTTTTGTCTTGCAACAATTATCTATACCTGAATTCACACTCGTTAGTACAGTTTCGGTGATTCAATTCTTAGGGGACCAACAATTTTTTTAATTATTTTTTATGAATTTGTATTAAAAAATTGAATTAACTCGTCATTTTCACAAAACATTTCATGAACTGTTTTAAATGCTTGCATGTATACTCATAAAAGTAGCCCTTGTATTCACAAAAATGTAAACACTTCTCTAAATATTGTCTGCTTATAATATTCAGAATTTGTAATTATATACATCTTTATATATTTTTTTTTCTCGAAATTTACAAAAATATTGGCAGCGTGCAAGAGAAACATTAAACGGAATTTTAAAATGAAAAAACGTAATTCTCAATGAGAGATGAGCATTTAAAGGAAAAAATTAGATGAATAACTGTGTATCAATACTTTCTTTCATAATTTATTTGCTAATAACAGAGCTGCTTAAAATTATACAGCTAAAAAACTTGAAATTTATGAAGATATTGTTGAGGTTATAGAGAATCTCAAATATATTGTGTGAATTATAAATAGAATTTTTCTAGTTCACAACAGTTATAGACATATTTTAAATCCAAATTTAAAACACAAATTGATTGATTGATTGTTAACACCGTATTTGGAAGCTATATGAGAGCTATTAGCGAAAAATCTCATAATTTAGAACCACGGTCAAGTGAGGAGGAAGAAACCTAAATTGAGAGGTCCCATTTTCTAAACTTCCACATACGAAAAATCCCGTTCACGATTTTATAATGGTTTGCCTTTCGCAAGAACATTTAAGGCATAGTGTGGAAATATTTTGGATACTTGACATTTTTTTTTTATTATATTTGGGCTTGGCAATATCTTTTACCATAAAACTCTTTTGATTGCGGTATTACACTCCAAAAATAGCTCTGCAAACTCCATCAAAATCACCAATTTAAAGCCAATGGTATGTGAGGAGATTTAATATTAAATAAAATTCAAAAAAGTGACTCAGCTTCAAAGAACGTTTGAATATTTGCAATGAAAAAGAAAAATAGACAAAAACAATTCTTAAAGAGATTTTTTAAAAACTAGTGAATTTTATGCCTAAGGAACTAAATAAAAGATCTTGTTAAGTAGGGCGTGAGTATTAATAAAAAAAGTATTAAATAAAAAAAAAAAAATTAAAGAGTTTTATTCTTAAAAATATCATGATCTTGTTTGTGTACAAACGTGTGTGTGTGTTTTTTTCTTAGTGTAAATATTCTTCTCAAAGAAATCAATATACCCCGCTAACAAAAAAAGCAATTTTCATCCTGCCATTGAGGAATAGATATGTATGTTGTGTGATGGTGATAAAGGAATTGTTTAAAACAATCTTAAGACGGTTCATATCCGCTTGGAAAAAAAAAACCCTTTTATCTAGCATGCATTGTTGCATTTCGTTACAAAAAGGCTAATTTTCAGATAACAAATACAACACAAAAAGAAGCGATATTGATAACATTATGAATGGAAAATTTAACAAAGAAATCACAAAAAGATTGACCTTAGTTGAATACAAGCATCCCTGAATATCTCTGAAATAGGTGCCCTTTTTGGGTTTGGGCACGATTCCAGATAGGGAAAATTATGGAAGACAATATGAAAAATTTTACTAAGGAGTCAAATGTTCATGATCGGACAAATATTTGAATAGAAATACTCGTACATTAAAATTATAAACATGTCAATAGGCTCTGGCATAACATTAATGATTTATTTTTCACTATTAAAACAATCTTATGCATGCCCAGTACTTGCCGCTAAAAAGAGGCATATTGCTTTACATTAAATGAACTCTGTATGCATAATCATAAGATATAACATAAGGAATTTCTCAGTAAAATATCACTCAGTAATAAAGGTATACCTTAATGTGTATAATTAAATTTTTGCATTAATTTATAAGTAACTTTTTCGTAACAATGAATTTTAACCTTAGTTTTACGTTTATGTTTTGCACTCATCCTCATGAAAATTTATAATATTATATTTTATAACTCATTCTCAGAGGTCTTCGTTGAGTAAAGTGAGTAATATATATCATTCATAATTTTAGAAAATATCATTTAAAAGCTTGAGTACATGTGTCCATTTGGACTCAATAGTGAGATGGTGAAATTCAACTTTTCTAATTATTTCATCTAAAATTAACATGTATTATGCCTCTTAGAGGTACATTTACTATAGAATTTATGCCGGTAATGCCTATATATGGGTACAGAACTATTCTATTTCAGACATACAATGAATGTGAAATATGTTACATTTCGTTGACATTAAATATTAAATTTCGTTCATTGAAAGTTTATAAATTAATCATTTGTACTCTCTTGTGACAAGCAAATTGGTGTATACGGTCCTTTTCTTAGAGACCTTAGAGCAGGGATGGCAAATCTTTATGGATCAACGTGCCATTTTTTGTAAAGAAGTGTTTTATTAGTTACAGACGTGCCGTCAAGTAAATTTGACTTCTGATTATTGGGAAAATAATAGAACTAAGCTCTAAAACAACTCGAAACTTTTATTTACGACGAAAAAATACCTTTTATACTGTATTGTTGTAATTGTTTTAGTTATTCATGTAATTCAAATTATAAAATAACATTAGTGTAATACAGCAGATTAGATGGCAAATTACTTATATTTAGGTTTGTAAGATGTTAGGTTTGTACTGTTAGTAAAATGCATGCCGAATTGAAGTTATCTGCCAAACGGTTTCTAAGCAAATAATTAGTTTTGCTGTGTTTCACTTTTTTGACAAGAGGATTTGTGATTCGTTTCAAAATACCGTTTTACTGACGCGCGCGCGCTATGTTCTGCATACCACTGTCCCAGAACATAAAACACAACCACTATGTCACCTTTACTAAAAATGCCATATTTCTAGATTCACCAAGTTTGAAATTCTCTACACTTACTATTTTGCCCCTTTTTGTTCTTTTGCTGAACTAGCCATGCTAAAAATAACAGTTAAAAATCGTAAATATAACACAAACAAACTTTAAAATATAGTTGCGTCAACGAAATTGACTTTGCTATGCGCAGACAAATTTTACATCATAAGCAACTGTAGTCCACCACCTAAATAAGGTACGACAATAACAAACGAGTTTGCTCCCCGCCACCTATCACTCGAGTTTGTTCGTAATACTTCATAGTGAACTTAGTTATTTTGAAATAAAATGCAAAACATTTTGATCGCTGACGTGCCCAAAATATTGTGCCGCATGCCATTGATGGCACGCGTGCCACTGGTTCGCCATCCCTGCCTTAGAGGTTCTTTTTTTTTCTTTTCTACTGAAGAGTTCTGAGGCATATGAAACAATCGAAAAAATTCCATATCTCAAGATCTAAAAGACCAGCTTACTAAAAATATGTTAAACTTTGCAAAATAGACTAAGCCCCTTTCAGATTTAAATGTACATATGACGAACAAAATAAATATGTTAAAGTTATCAAACTGCTTTAATGGTATCCAAAAATTTGATACGACTGATTAACAACAAAAAGTGCTCGTAGAGTAATCATGTTATAAAAAAATACTTTATGTCAGTGTTTCTCAAAGTGTGGGGTGCACCCCTCTGGGGGGCATGATACCCCTATGAGGGGGGCGCGAGCATATCAAAAAGTCGAGAATAAAAGATAATTTTAAAAAGTTATAAAAATGTATTTAAAGGAAGCAAAACATAATACATTCTGACATAAAAAAAAAACCCGTTGTTTTTTATCGTTATTTATTCCAGTTTAAAAATTAGAGCAGAAAAAAGTAACATAATACTTTTCTTATTACTTAAAAGTATAAATAATTTATTTAAAATGTCTATTACTTAAAAATAACTTACTTAAGGGGTGTTGGAAAGCTAAAATCTTATTTTTTTGACAATTTGAGATTTTTTTACATTTTCAAATTGTATGGATTTTAACCTTTCTAAAAAGACCTTACTTTAACCTCTAGTGTATTTAGAAGCCCTTAAAACGTATTTTTATATAATCGTTGAATTTAAGCCACGCCCATTTTAATGGCGAAAATTGTAAACAAATTACTTTGTTTTTGCTTAAAAGTGTAACGACTGATATAAACCAAAACATGTATCTTTTATTTTAAATTGAGCCTTTTATTTTTTAATTTCCTAGACGATTAGAAGTCTCACTGTATACATTAAAATCAATTTATCTCAAAATGTAAATTCTAATGTGCGATGTACCTTTTCTGAGAAACTACTGTTCAGAGGTATGTAAATTTTTTATGAATTATTTATAATGATGTCTAATATATACTAAAATGAGCTTTTTGTAAAAAACTCAAAAATTTAATTTTTACAAATTTTTTAAGTAAAAAATGGGTCAAATTTCGCAATGCTTGATAAAATATTTCATAATTTATTAAAAAATTCAAAATTAGCTAAAAGCTCATTTTAGTATAATGAGAGAGATATAATTTAATAGTATGAAAAGTTTCAAGCATGTACATAAAATAGATTTTGAGAAAAGGTACATCGAAAACAGCCAATTTAACATTGTCAGTATAGAGAGAGAGAGAGGTTTCCAACTCCCCTTAAAATATCTATTATTTGAAAGAAGCATATACAAAATTTAATATTTATCTTGATAATTTGAGTGATTCATAATTAAGATAGTATTGTAGTTTTAGCGTCCAAGTACATTATTATTGCATTCAATACGTTTTTATTGTAGGGGGGAGTGAAGAAAATTGGGTCGCAAGTATTTAAACATTGAGAAGCACTGCTTTATGTAATAAAATGGGCATTTTTACGTATTTTTTAATTACTTTTATTACCTCAGCATACTTTTGCAAATCATTCAAGTAAAGAAGTGTCCATGCCGTGACCGAGTGATAATAGTCATGAGCGCGCGAGGGGCTGCGGTAGCCCAGTGATCAAGGTATCGGATCATGGCAGGCATGTCATGAGTTCGAGCCTAGTACCACTAAAGACCCGCCGTGTAGGGCAGCAATGAACGTAAAATCCGTCGAGAGCTGAAACGTCCTCCCGTTGGTGTTGTGCGGCAGTTAGAAGAAGGGGTGCCAGCTCAGGTGTCGTCCACGTCACTTGACCATGGTTCAAAATTACGTGGTCTGTCATCAAAAGCCCTCGTGTAGCTGAACAGTATGACGTTAATATTCACTCACTCACTCACGAACGCGCGGTCCACAATGCTGAGTTGTTGTGGTTCAAATTTTGGTTCTACTGAAGACGGCCCGCCGTATAGAGGGGCTGATGCACATATAAGCTATGGTGGCACACGTTGGCATGATGTTGAAGTTTGGATAGTGGGATGTCAATTCAGATGTCACCCTCGTCATTTGACCGAGGTTCAAAATTATGAGGTCTATCGCCAATAAGCCTCGCGTTACTATAGAATGTGTCGCTAAAAATAAGTCGAGTGAAGAAGTAACTTCACTTTTTATTTATGGTGATCCCACACTATTTAAATCGTGCTACTTATTCTACATAAGGATGTCCCAAAACTATTTCATGCTGGCATGGCATTTCCTCATTTGTAGTGGTTAAATCCCAGCATTTTTTTTTTTTTACTTCCTTTCTTTAGCTTTCAACTTGATTCTCAATTAATCGGAAAATCTTTCCAGATACCAAGCATTTAAATACATATAATTATCGCATATTTTTAATATTTAAAACATTTACTTTTGTTTTGCCGCTGTAATGTGCTTCGTTCAAAGAATTCGTTTGGAGGAAACAATTATATTGTATATAAATGTGTTTGCCTACGAAAAAGAAAGCAGAATTCCTTTGAAAATATTTATATTTGTTAGAACATTTGTCTTATATAACTTTAAGTAATCAAAACTCTAGTTATTTTAAATTTCCGATGTGTAAACAAAAAATATATGCAAACAAAAACAAATTTCAGCTTCAATTTTTTTCTCTATGAGTGCGCAGGAGAATAGGGGAATTTGACAAATTATTCAATATAATACTGTGAAAATACTATTTGAGGTTGTTAAAAAAATTCTCCGCAAGTGTAAGCTATAAAAGGATTTTTTTAAAGAAAATACTGGTAGAACTTTCTTGTAAGCCTTTCAAAAAGAATAGCATAGAAAACATAATTTCAATCATTAAATTCTTACCATGCTTTCAAAATTTAAATTTCCCAACTCATCTAACGCTGATTCATTTCATGAAATATGCTAACTTTAAATTCCTTAAACATCTATCATCATACATTCATCAACAAATTAACCTCGATAGTTGAAACAATTGAGATCCACATCTGAGTCCAACATAATTTCAGTAAGGATTTTTACATGAGAAGAAAGAGCATTGGGGGAAGGAAAATAAATTTTTAAAAAGGAAATTAAAACTTGTTTTAATGTATAATGGAATGCACAGCCACTCTTATTTTCTCAAATAATTTCCAAGTTTAACAAAGCAATGTAACCACTGATTCATACCTTGGTGATAGTTAATGTATTAATAAAGTTATATCACCTTTAAGAGAACATTATTGCAAGTTATCCATTAGCAACCGGCTCAACGAACTGAATAAAAAAATTAGAAACTGGTTTTCTACAACCAATTACCGTGAAATCCAGCATATATCAAGCACTTTTAACACAAAGCAAAAATACAAAAACAAAAAAGATCGAAATTTGCGGGAGCGTGTTATATGCCGGGTATAAAAATGAGAGCTTTAAAAATAAAAAAAATGAGCATGGAAAAAAATTTGATTTCTATGTATATCGAAATGATGTTTATTTAAAAGGAATGACATTTCTTAAGAACTTGAAGGGTTGCAGTTCCAGAAATATATATACTACTTTTTTTTCTAAAACTTTGAATAATACCTCAAATAAATGACTTCAAAACGTAAGATAACTGCGCGCGTACATTTCAGGTTTCTTCATAAAAAAATGGCAGCGCGCGTTTTACGGTGAATATATCTTAACATTAAAAATTGCAGCTTGAAAGTATAGGTGCGCCTTTTATACCATATTTTACGGTTAATCCCATCACTGAGCAAAACTTTTGGATAACCGTAACAGTTAAGTTCCATTTTTGTTATGGATAAATAAAACTAATAATTTTATTCTGCAGCGAATCATATATGTATGTAATGATAACTTTTCTTTCAGGTGCACTTTCAGATACTTTAGCTTTATTCTTAAAAAAAAGCAAAAAACTAAAAGAAAAAAAACTATTTAATGACACCTAAAAGAAATTAATTTAATGACTTCATTAACGGGGCGAGAGAGTTATGGAGACTGTTTTTGCATTTTTTCAGTATGTTTTTATTTCTTTTCTAGAGGGGGAGAGAGAGATATCTTATAATTAAATCTTTTTATCCCCCTTCAAATTCCCTTTGCAGACTTCGCGTTTTATGGTTTGTATTGCTTTGGCAGACGTAAATTACTGTTAAAGTTCTTAACACTCTATTCTCTTATATAAAATTAATTGTATTATTTATTTACAAAATATGTTGAAGAGTCTTGTTTAAAAAAGAAGCTTAATACCTTGATCTATAATTTGAAGCTTATTACTGATTTTCTGCCACATATTTAGTTGATAACATTAGCAAAATTAATTTTAAAAGGGTGCATAAAATTTGAGGAAAATTATTCGGTTAAATCTTATAGTATATTTCGCATGCTAGTCATATGAAATATATAGTCGTATAAGAAATCGTATAATTGTACAGATTGTCTTACTCTTCTTCCTAAGAAGAGTAAGAGGAAGAAAAGGAAATTGTAGGTGAGTTTTCTAAATCCTAATAATATTTGTAGGTAGAAGTATATCAGTTAAACTGTCACACTTGTCCGTTAAATGAAAACTATGCTGTCCATCTCTAGTAGTAATGGACATATACAGTGAAAAAAATTAAACGTTCACGAAAAACAAGGCTTAAAACTATAAAAAAAATTTGAAATAAATTCAAATATTTATAAATAATCAAAAGAACATTTAAAAAATCGCGTAATTATTACATTGTTACCAAAATTTTATAAAATTTATTCCATTTATTGATTATATCTCAAAAGTTTTTTTAATTCGAAATAACGGTGCTTTAATTTGCAAACATGACTTTTTTGTATGCAACTATCTTAATATGTAAAATATTTTTACCTTTATTTTATTGAGACTACCTTTACTTTTTTGGTCATTTATTACTTTTATATTTGTTATTTAATTCATAATTTAATTAATTTTAAAGAGTAACTCTTAGAATGTGTCGTTTTGTGATCCTTAGTTTTAACTCATATTACTTTCTCTTGTTAAGAAAAACAAATTTACAGTATGTGAAATTGAAAATTCTCTCTAACCTTCATGCAATATTTTAAGGTTACCTCACACACACTTCACAATAATCACATTTTCTTTGCTAATATCTCATATTTCTGAAGAAAAATTTTGTTCTTTGAATTTCTTGCCCTCTTCTTTCCTCCTCATTAAGAAAATTGCATTTCTTATAATTTTTATGTAATTAAAACATCGACTGTTTTTTTAAATAATGATCATATATACTTATTAGCATAAATTCAATGCAATTATTTCTAAGAACCTAATTAAGAGAATTGCAATTTAATGAAGGAGCTAAACTTATTCAAATTCAATTTTCTGAATTGTTAAACATTTATGATATTCTTGTAATTATACTAATGAAAAAAAATTCAACTTGCTTTCCTGATTACTACTTGTTTTTTTTAAAAAAAGACTTACTCATTAAATTAAAAATCCTATTATTTATTTTTATTCAAAGAACAATCTAATAACTCTAAATACTTTATTGTTTTTCTTCCATCTTTCTTCCGCATTGCCCGTTTAAAAACACTCTGATATCAATGTTCGCACAATGAACCAAAAGCGTTACAGCCATTAGAGCAAATCCTAATGCAGGCTCTTGCATATCAATAGTTTTATTACTCAATGCTTGGTTTTGAGATGATATCACCTAACCATCAAATATAACAATAGCATAGCACTAGTTGCTCTTTATTCTACGCTAACACGACTTTCTTCAAAAGTGTAGAGCATCCGATATAAAAAGTACTGAAAGCTCATTTTCCAGTTGAGTAGCCCCCTTCCCACTTCGTTTCTTCTATCATACATGTAAAAATGCTCTTACAAATCCTTTGACCTATATACCAGTCTATAGACTTGAACTGGAAACCCAACTTAATGCTCTACGCTTGCGTGATTAAAACAGTATCTCACGTTTTATGTGTGGGGTAGAATGCACGCGCGCAAAATGTTAAAAGATCAACGATCGCATGTTGAATTCAATCAATATTATATAGGGCTGTAAGAGTGATGTCTGTTTTCAATATTTTTATAGTGAAAATCGTGTCATGTGTGTTAGTTTTATTTCTACTTTTGAAAAAAAGTCGCTGTTCATAGGAAGATTTTTTAACTTTAACCAGTTAACTGCGATTGATGAGTAAACTCGTCATGGAGAAGTTTCAGAATTTCGTGCAAAGATGAGTATACTTGTCATGTGGAATAAGTAGTGACCATTAGCTATTTAAATTGTAATTTTTGTGAAAAACAAAACCTATTATCTCAAATTGTAAGATGTTTAGAATATTTTGTAGCCAGGTCAGAGTAAAGCAAATAAACAAGAAATGCGAAAAGTTTGAGTCATTAAAATCCATTAGCAAAATCCCATTATGTATAATTCCCTATTTCGGTGAATACCATTCCACAGGAGGAATTTAAATTCTATTTTATATGCATTTAATTCTTGCTTTTTTTTCTAGTAATATATATTTAATTTATGCTTATGTTAAACCAAATAAATAAATATTTGTAATAAAATTGGCACTTTTGTAAAATAAGCCCCATTTATATATGTATAAAAAGCAAAAGCACCTCGTATATGAGCAAAATATCATCATTGAAGTATTTTTCATTTTAGAAGAATGTTTTTTTAAATGTCATTCTTTCTTCGTTTTTGGCCGAAAATTGCATTTAAATATTTTTATTTTGCATTAATATTCTCAAAAAAGATTAATATGTGTATTCTAATTCAGGTGACATTAAATACCTCAAAAATATTATTCACTTATATGTTTTTCTTTTCAAAACCACGGTTCCGAACTCTGGAATACATTCAACTACACATCGCGAACTAAAAATAAAAAAAATTAGCGAAAATTCTCCCAAAAACACTGGTAAACGTTTGGGAATAAACTCTCTTTAAAAATATAGAATAAAAGCAAATTTCTCTTAGTTCTCATGTTATTCAAAAATTTTGTTTTTCCTAACGTTGTAATGTGTATTGTTTAAAAAAGGGTGATATAACACTGTGTTAAAATATGAGGGTGAGATTCCCTTTGCTAACTGCAAAGAAATATAAAGTTGCGCTGAACAATGCTGGCATATCTCACCAGCAAAGACAAAGAATAAATCGTCCTTGCTTTTTAAAAACATTATAACCTTTCTCGATGACACTAAGTTTGAAGGTCAAATGTCTATGCAATCACTTTCCCCTTTTTTTGTTTTCACTTTTTCACCTGCTTAAAACTCGTGAAGTATTTGAACGTCCTTTTCTCTTCACCCCCTTATCCCTCCAACCTAGAGATGAACGATAAACGTCGCTACAGCAAAGGTCAGAAAAAGGCACGAACCAACCGGTCCGACAAGTACTTTATAGGAGCAATGAGCCAACATACGACAAAAAGACAGTGAACATTGTCTCGATGAATCTTACAAGAAAGTTTCTTGAAAGAATAAAATTTCTTCAGTTGAACAATTTGTAACTGAGAATTAAAACTTCTCAACATTGAGAATTAATACGTTGAAAAAATTATTACAGATTTAACATATCAAAATTCTATCACAGTTTAATACAATGTAACAAAGTTGAATTTCCTTTATAAATTAATATTTATAAAAACAGTTCACACAATAGAAATGTTCCAGTTTTATTTCTATTTCGTCATGTAAGAGATTATCATAAATATCTCCCCCTTTCATTATCATTACTGTATTTCAAAATTATGTGTTCTTGTATGTTTTATGTTTTGAAACTCTTTCTTACATTTTTCGTCATAATTTCTGTAAACCTTCTGTAAACCGAATGTAATAACTCATAATATTCGGCACAGGTCATATCCGAGTTACCTTAAAACTATGTTGGTTTTGGTGTGTGTATATAATCATAAAATCTTCTCTATTTTACATTATATATTTTTTTAAAGATCCATTTATGCATTTGTAAAATCCCCTATTCGTTCAACACACATTCATTCAAACATAAAATAAACCAATGCATTTCCACCTATAAAAATTCAGAGAATTCCACTAAAATCCATTATAATTTATCTTTTTTTTTTCAATTTTTTTTAAAAATCATATTAAGCTTTTTTTTTCCCTATTTTTTATTAAACTCAGCGTCAAATAAAAAATCTAAGAACTCAAAAACTAAACACTTTATTAAAATAAAGTCAAAAACATTACACATACAAGTTTAATAAACATATTTTATGAAGCTAAAATTTCACTTGAAACGATACCTCATTCAAATATCTACAATGCACAGCATGCAGAGTTTAAGACCCAGCTCTTAAAAATAAGCAACAACCTTCATTATTTCCTGTGCGATGGTTTTGGGTTAAATCAAGATTCTGACCGGCAACTCGACTGCAGATCCACCGGCCACAAAATTAACGACTCTACCTGGCTACTACGACCCGACAATCATAGAGAAGTAACTGTAATCAAACGTTTAATAAACTAACTCACACGCTAGTCTTCGAAATTAATTCTTATCGACTGTAGTGAAATAATTGTTAATCTCGTTTCCATTAAATCCATTGCTCATAATTAATTTTGAATAGTTACATTATCCTATATTGATAAATCTTCAATATTATTGCTTATAAAAATCTTAAAATTATACCGAAAACTTTACTTGTAAAAATAATTTCAACACAGGCTTTTGACAGAATCGTTTTAAATTTAAATTGCGATATTATATGTTAGAATCGATAGAGTTATTCCTATAATCTTTAAAAAAGTCAGATAATAAATTAAAATTTATAAACCCAAATGTTTCATTTGGAATTGATCCTTCATTCCTCAAATTCAATACATCTTTTTGCTTCGATTATTATGAAATAATCTGCATAAAAACAGCTTATTCACACTTTACATTACAGCAATTAGTCTTTCTAACAAGAATCATACTTCCTCACCGCATGTACTAAATTATTCCATTGGATGTAAAAACTAATGTTTCACATTGTCATTTGTGCTTACATATCATTTTTCTTGATAATCATATGCATTTATTAAACGCAAACATTTACAAAATGGTATTATCTTAATACTCTATGTGTGTGTTTCTCTCTGCACATCTTACAATTACTTAAAAAAGCTGTTATCGTTGAATTTGTTCCCATTAAAAACAAATATTATGCAATGACGTTTTGAAAAGTTCAAGAGATCATTTATTGCTACCTGTGAGCTAATATTTCTTTAAACTTTTTAAAATTTGTCTTCCACGTGTGTTTTACAACAGACCATCGATGGCATGCCAATTGCTATAAAAATTAAGGATCTCTTTCTCTGCATATATCTAATTTTAAGCGTTCATTACATGAAATGAATGGACATTGATACCCCGAGCTTTCCTTCGTTATGCAAAACGTTATTTACGAAATCAGAAAATACTTATTTGATTTTAATTTACATCTCTCTCTGAAGCAACATGAGAATTATGAGCAAATGACCTCGTAATTTTGAGCCACGGTGGTCAAGTGACGAGAACGACACCTTAACTGACCACTTTGACCCCTTCTTTAAACTTTCACAACACCATTACGAGAGGGATTTGAGACTACACATATTATTTTGCATTTGCCCATTTACATGGAAAATCTTCATTGGCACTAGGACTTGAACCCGAGACTCGACTATGCCACCCATGAGCTCAAGACTATGACCACTGGGCTAACACAGACACTTAAAATTTTGAAAGTAAATTAAATAGATTTTCTCCACAAAAATCAATAGTTGATTAATTCAGAGATGTATACATCCCTATGCTGTCAGTCCATTATATAGGACTGTTTAATTGTATTACAAAATTTAACAACCAACTGACATAACTTAAAATATAAATGAAATTGCCTATACAAAAATTATTTTTTAAGTATATACATTCTTTAAGACTCTTTTAACATGTTCTTTACACTTTAAAATGGTATATTGCTCATATATCACTAATTTGTTTTTAGCCATTATTGGAACCTTGCAAGTTTTTCCTAAGATTTAATATTCTTTTGGGTTAAAATCTAGTTACATTTTTATATGAACCTTATGTGTATGTCAGGGCTACTAAAAAAGGAGAATTTTAAGTAAATGTAGTGGGAACATGGATAGCAACTCTGGATGTCCCTTTTAAGGCTTTTTTATGTAATCAGGTTTCTCGTCAGGTGGGAGATCAGGTTGTTAAAAGTGAGTGTACTGAACCAGATATGACAACCAGAGATGATAAGAGTTTCGCAAAAAGATGAATTTAACTAAACCAAAATAATGTTAAAGATGTAGATCAAAAAGAGAAAAATCCTAGTTAAGTTTTTTAAAATATTATTGTGATGAAACGTTTAATTTCAAACTGTGTTGCTTGTAAATTACCGTATTTATTTGAATCGAAGCCGATTCTATGCTGAACCCCAAATTCTCAATACGTTTTTGTAAAAGAACCAAAAAAAATAGTGTAAAAGGTTTTTATGTCCAATATTTACGAAATTTTAAAAAGCGTTAATGAGAACTAATAAGAAGTGAATATTAATTTATACTACCATTATTAAACACTTTAAAAACATACATGGACCTGTAGTTGTTCTAACCGTCAGTATCATGTTCAATTTTCCCCATTCGAGGAATTTTTCGGCTTTCTATTTTAAGCCGCTCCCGATTTTCTCAGTAGCATTAACAATAGGAAAAAATGCAATTGAGGTTCAAATAAATACGGTATATACATCACTATTTAATTTATTAAGTTACAGTATAATCTAAATTACTATCATTATGAAATATTTTCGCTTAAGGGTACCAGGACATGCTTGAAAAAGTAAAATGCCAAAAATAAGACTCTTTGCTTATGAGACATACATCTTTAAAAATTTCCAATAGAGCTTCGATTTTTTGTGATCTTAATAAAAAAATATCTTAATCATTCTGTAGAAATACAAAAATATTTGTTTTGTTAAGAAAATTTTGTTTTCTGTTTAATTTAAGGTGGACATAATTTTTGAGATCTCACACACATACTACATAACTTTTAAAGAAGTATCTCTTAAATATGTTAAATATGTTTGCATATATATAAAACAATACATAAAATATAATAAACCTATTTTTTAGTAAAATATTAAGATAGTTTCTATAAAAATCATAGAACTTTGCAATTTTGAAAATTTGTACTTTTCCCCCTTTTTTTATACATAAAACTATTTTTTTTTAAAAGCTGTGTACGACTTCGACTAAAAAAGTAGGTTCTTTATATACCTAGACATCCTGTACAGAAGTATTAAAAATTTGGAGCCATATAGTCCAATAGGTTTTTTTTTAAAGTGTACCTAAAAGCAAAAAGTTATGCTTTGGAGAAAAAGTGAAAAAGCTAAACTTTTGTTTTTATATTTTTGTCAATTACTTTTTTTCTTAGTTTAAGGTTATTTTATCAACGGACATATAAGTGTTATGCATTTTTAGATTCAGAAAAATATGCACCATTTTTTAATACTAAAATTGAAAATTTGATTTATTGAATGTGCATGTCCTGTTCCTTTGAAAAGGATTTGATAAAAGAAGTTCAGGAATTTTGAAGATTGTGTTGTGGCTAATGCCACCTGTCTGACGTAGTCAGAACGAGGCCCACGAAATTCATCGTGGCAAGTGGCTAGAGGTACGCCTGTCGTTGGCCTAGGCCTTGAGCACTATTCAGGTGACAGTATGAATTAGCTCGGCGAAATTTCCCGAAAGGACGATAGATGGCAACACCACCTATCACCACATCCACAATTTTGGCATGGAACTGAAGGGGAGTGAAATATTCTCCAGTCCCCTGCACTCGTGATTCAGCCCACAAGACTTTCGGAACCACTGATTTAACGAGCACATACTCCGTGTGTACTCGGACTTTGAAATTAAAATGCATACTAAACTTTACGCTCTCGAATTTTTATTACCTTAATGAAATAAACATAAATATCAATATCCCAGTTAACTAAGTATCTTCAGATATTTTTATTTGATTAAATATGACAAATAGTTTTCAAAGTACTAAAAATTCATGAAACAGAAAGTCTATTTTTTTAATACTAATGTGTGGGAATTTCTGAATTTAATAATTCTTTGAATCTGAAGGTAAATATTTTCCAGGGAATAAAAAGCTTTTAAAGAAAGTTTGGTATAATCTGTAACTAGGTCTTTGTTAAAAATACTTTCAGCTCAATTTTTAACGATATCAAATTTAAGGCTACAAATTTTATTTTAACAAATGTAACGTTTTTTTAAGTATGAAATTATATATTGCATGCATTTTAAATTGCAAATAATTATTATCTACCATAAAATCTGGCATGTATAACACGCCTCTATACTTTCAAGCTGCAATTTTTAATTTTTAGGTACGTTAGCCGTATAACACGCACCCCCTATTTTACGAAGAAACCCGGAATGTTACGTGTGGAATGCTCTTATGTTTTGAACTCATTTGTTTGAGGTATTATCCTAAGTCTTAGGGGGGAAAATAGTACAATTCTAGGAGTTTTAAGTTCATAAGGAATGCCATTTCTTTTAAATAAACTGCATTTCGTTCTATGTAGAAGTTTGATTTTTTTTTTCTCTATGCTTGTGAAGGTCTCCTAGGACCTCACTTTGAGAACGAGAATAAATAGGAGTCATGTAAGAACCAGTAGCCATTTTTATAAACAACTTTCTTTATTTGGTTATCTTATCCAAATAGAATCAAAGACTTATTGACAAATTTATCTAACTAGTATTATGAGGTTTTAAAGGTAATATCCTTTAAATTAACTTAATTAATTAATGATCCAATTAATTAATTTATTAAATAACGATCACGCAGAGATTACCTCGATAAGAGATCCCAGAATTATATTTAATAATGTTCTCATTGAACATTTAACTTTAATCTCACTCCTAAAACTTTAATGAGACTTTAATTATAAATCTATAATTACTAACGGAATCTCAACTCTTCTTGATATTAAATTATCTCCAACAAGAAATCTTCAATTCAAATTTACTATAACTTTATGCTTCAATATCTATCTCCTACTGCTCTAACTTTACTATTTCGTTTGACTTAAATACTTTATGTAATCTGCATATATAACAAGGAATCCCGTCCGCTTTTTGGAGTTGGTTGGAAATAAGTAGGGAATTAAATTTCCCTAAAAAGGTCGACTCAGAAGGTTAGTGATAAAGTTCCGTATAGATTTTTGTCACATGCTTATATATTTTACTTTTAAAGCAGTCATTTTTATACCCGGGGCATAACTCGGGCCCGTCCATTTCGAACTTATTTTTTGAGTTATACGCCGGATTTTACGGTAATAGCTTAAAAATTCTAACATAATTGATCCAATTATTTTGCTTTTCTTCGGTAAATCCATATCATACATTTTTCAATCAACATTATTCTTAAAATCTGTTGCGCGTGTAACGGATCATTTTTTATTAATTAGTTAGATTAATATTTCTTTTTCGAAAAAAAAGGAGCTAGTTTTTGTTCTAACGAAGAACTCATTAGTGCATTTTTAATTTTTCAATCTTCATCACAAAAAAATCATTAGGGTTTTTTTTTTGTTTGTTTAGAAAATTGATTCATGATGCTAAAAATTCCGAATCACGCAGTAGAAAGTATAATTTTTATGTAAATTTGTAAATGTGTTTTGTAAAATACTTCGGACTCGCTTAATTTTAAATCACTCACAATAGAATGGCAGAATATACTACCGGTGTCGTTTTTTAATTCTGAACGACAGAAAATATATTTTCTATTGCTTCAACTTTAAATATCATAGCTTGTAGTAAATCTTGCCACTTTAATTAAATTTTTTTAAAAAAAATATCCACTTTCAACCAGTTATTTTTAAAGCCTGAATTCGATTTCAAAAATAGGATTTTATATTTTTTCCCAGAAGACGCAATCCTTAAGAAACGTTTTCTTCTATAATTTATTACTTAAATTTTACTTATATATTATACTTAAGAGCAACAATAATTCGGCAAAGCAATATTTTTGAATAAAAGCTCTAATTTGCTAATTAGAAACTTTTATTTAAATTAAAAAATAATCTAATATCTTCTATTCTTTACAAATTATATTATGTTAAAAATTCTATGAAAAGTTATGTACGTGCAGTCTGCCACATAACTAAAAGCTCGTTCAAGCATTCGTGCAAAAAGGAGCTCTTTATGTAATGATAAAAAAAAACATACCAGTCTGTATATGTATTGTAAGAAAATTCATTGAGTATTGTCTATGTGGAAAAAGATTTAAAAGAAACAACGACTGCATGGAAAAAGAAATGTCTTTACAGAATTTCATATTTCGTTTTAATAAACTTGTTAACACTGAATAGGATACTTTTTTGTATCAAAGTTTTGGAAGAGGTTGTTTTTTCCATTGATCTGCCATAAGGTTTTAATTGGATTTTCTTTAATATTCATCTGTTTTTTGTGAAGATAAAGCTTCGTTTTTTAATTTCCATCCGTTATCTCAAGCAAAATAATCTATATACCAAACATACCCAATGAAATTTATGATAAAGAAATTGACATAACACATATTAAAGAAACATAACATATGATTAGGAGCGTCTTAAAGCATGGGGCAGCTGTCCCGGGCCCGGGGCCTCGCTCTCGGTGGTGGCTTCATTTTGTTCTTGGCTCTGTCTTAATAAGATCATGATCCGGATAATTTTAATGGCCAAATATTATCCCAGTACATATCTTATAAACAGGGAATTTCGAATTGCCTGCCAACTTAGCAAAAACTGTATGACGGTATTACTATGTGATGAACTTTGTCCATGTATAGACCTAGGCCTAATACCATAAACAATCAACCCATTTAATCGAAATGAGATCATCAGTCAAGCCGATTTGTGCCTAAATGTTTGAGATTGTGAGTCGTTCACATTTATTTGTTTCATTTGACAATATATGCTAAAGGGTGTTGTTTTAGAGGTATAGAACTTTAAATTGCAATAAAACAACGATGTATTATTCGATTGACATGAATTATTTTTTATTCGAAAGATAATCTTCTGGCATTACATTTTAAATATGATTTCTGGCATAGGACTGCCACGGCTGGCTCGGATGTAGTCCAATCTGGACGTCCAATTTTCGATGACTTTTTCCAACATTTGTGGCCGTATATCGGCAATAACACGGCGAATGTTGTCTTCCAAATGGTCAAGTGTTTGTGGATTATCCGCATAGACCAATGACTTTACATAGCCCCACAGAAAAGAGTCTAGCGGTGTTAAATCACAAGATCTTGGAGGCCAATTCACAGGTCCAAAACGTGAAATTAGGCGGTCACCAAACGTGTCTTTCAATAAATCGATTGTGGCACGAGCTGTGTGACATGTTGCGCCGTCTTGTTGGAACCACAACTCCTGGACATCATGATTGTTCAATTCAGGAATGAAAAAGTTAGTAATCATGGCTCTATACCGATCACAATTGACTGTAACGTTGTGGCCTTCATCGTTTTTGAAGAAGGATTCCACCAGCCCATAAAGCGCACCAAACAGCCAGTTTTTTCTGGATGTAACGGTGTTTCGACATACACTTGTGGATTAGCTTCATTCCAAATGCGGCAGTTTTGTTTGTTGACGTAGCCATTCAACCAGAAGTGCGCTTCATCGCTAAACAAAATTCGCTTATGAAAATCGGGAACAACGGCAATCTCGTTTTGGGCCCATTCGACGAATCTACGCCTTGCTTGATGATCGTTTTGATGAATTGCCAAACCAAACTGAGAATAAATCACTTGACAGCTGTTAAGTAGGTCGCCATCTTGGATTAGTAATGCCAACTTACTGGGAAAAAAAATACTCTTTATATACTGTCTACTTTTAAAGATATCAGGTAGGGTATACTGGTGCATAGAGCCACAGGGCCTCAAAAAGTCTTAACATTTCTTTGGGCCCAGCGCCTCAAAGAGTCTTAAGACGTCTCTATATATGATAACTAGAAACAAACATTTGAAAATTTTCAAAAAAGAAGTCATTGCTTTTCTCTCTATGCTTTAAATATATTTAATACATTCAAATTTTCTTTGTAATGTGCAATATTCCTTTTTTATTTTATTTTATTTATTTATTTGTTGGAATATTCAAATAATGCTTTCTACCATACAGGGAATTTTTATTTACGTTGTGTTACAACTGATTTATTATTACACCGTACTTAGAATCGACACATTATAAGCAACTTGCCCGATAATTTTAATACATGGTTAAGTAATGAGGTCGACACTTATACTGGTGCTCCACTCCATATTTCCAGTTCCAACATCCTGAAGATTTTAAACCTCAACAGTGGGACGGACATCAGTTTCTCTACATGAATGATCGTTAACGGTATCAAGACTCTAACCCGCGATTATATTGCAAAAATAGCAGTTGCGAGTTCATGACCATAACCATTGGACTACAGCAATTGCATATTCAGAGTTTCATCGAGCTCATTAATGAATGTAAACTTTTGGAAAGTTTTTTTTATTGCTCTTTCTCTATTTTTTTTTTTTTTTTTTTTTTTTTTGGATAAAAAAAAAATTCACTACCAATTGTTATCAAGGAAAATGCAAAAAAAAAATCCCTTTTACGGATAAATTCAGTTAATTTTTTAGAAACAAAATTGCTTAAATGTTCTTGAATTATAACTTTTAAAAAACATATGCTTTCTACTTGTGTTTTGTTATTGTGTTTTAAAAAATATATAATAATGTTGACTTTTTTCCACTCTGACAGAGATTTATTTTTACCCCATCAGAAACCGTAAAGCGTCGTAACCATATATTTTTAATTTCCTTATGAAGTTGAAAAGTTTATAGGTTATAAGTATCATTTTTTAATATAAAACTTAATTATTTTTAAAATAAAATTTATTTTAGATAAATATTATAGGTCTAAATAAAAAGCTCTCACATGTACACAAATTTTTTTAATATATGTATCTACCTTTATCTACTTAAAATTCTATTTTTTATTAATCCGAAACCCACAAACATACAATGAATTTTGTAAGCAATTGCAAAATGGAAACTTAAGAAATACTGGTAAATACAAGAAAAAGACCAATTCTATTGTTTTAATACACTTTATATAAATGTGCTTAAAAAATTTTTAAAAAAAACACATGTAAAATAAAACAAAATACAATCTATCTCTTCAAAAGCTTCTTTTTCTTTTAATAATTGCAAATTTAAATTTTAGAATACGCAAAATATGTTTCATGGAACTCTTGCAGAAATACAAAACATGTTGAAACAGAAATTCTTAGTTACAATTATTAAGACTTTATTAATATTTTTCTTTTAAACGCGTAATTTAGGAAAAATATCCTTTCTAATGATTTGAAATGAAAAAAATTATCAAGATAAATGAAGCGGAAAAACTCTCACCGGAATTTCGAATCTAAGAAAAATCTTACCTGGAAGCCCGCTACGGTTAGTGTCAAACATCCAAACACAAGCCACATGTTATCAGAGATAAATAAAAACAGCGTCTGCTGCAAAGCGAGAAGAATCGTTTTTTTAACGGATCTGTGCAGCGTCCGGTTCCTTCCGCGACCTCAACAATCTGTCCAATCACGTCAAGGCTCTTCATCTCTCTTCACTTTTCTCCAGTTGTACAACTTGATTGTTAAATGAGTACTTCAAAACAGTAATGAAGGTGAGATCTTCGAGATAAGTAGAAATGTTTGACCTCTATATTGGTATAAATTAATTTTTTTTAAATAAATTACCAAATAATTTTCTTAGTAATTGTTAAAATTCTATGAACTAATCATCATACTCAGTTTTAGTGAGTGACTAAATTAAAATTTAATACAATCAATTTCTTCGAAAATATTTTCTGTTACCTGAATAACTTAGTTTTTGGAATATAATCATCTTAAACATTAGAATAAATCAATCGAGCGTAAAAATTCAATTACCTGTTTAAATTTTAAACTGATAAATTTTTTTATATAATGATAAAATAAATGTACCCATTAATTATAGTTTGGGATATTTTAATCTTTTATATATCTGAGAAAAATCGAATAATCTATATGAAAAAGCATCGATTATCCTACCCATAGATCATGTTCAACGATATCAGCTATTCGTCTTTTCTCTCTTAACTGTTAATCGAATAAATTATAGTTTAAAAAAACTAAAAACCACACTTTTATAGTTAATCGAACTAAAAAGTAAAAAATAGTTCTTAATATAAGAATAAAATGATTGACGAGAAAATTAATGTCAGTTTGGTAA
Organism: Trichonephila clavipes; assembly: GCA_019973935.1. Classification (NCBI taxonomy): domain Eukaryota; kingdom Metazoa; phylum Arthropoda; class Arachnida; order Araneae; family Nephilidae; genus Trichonephila; species Trichonephila clavipes. The sequence goes on from BMAU01021362.1 coordinate 892,804, forward strand.
AAGCGTAGGGTGCTCGATATTAATTGTTATAATTGTTTACTAGTTCTATTTTGAAATGCAGAGTTAGTGCAAAAATGTAGTACAAAGCATCCCGCGCTTTTACCATAATGATATTAATTTTGTCGTTAATCATTTTACTAAGAATTATCTTTTTACTTTTTAGATCGATTAACTATAAAAGCATATTTGTTACTTCTTTTACACTATAATTTATTTTTAATTTTTAGTTCGATCTACAATAAAAGCGTATTTTTTTTAGTTTCTTAAGCTATCATTTATTCATTGATAAATCAGTCTTAAATGCGTCATATTTTTAGAATCTAGAATACCCATTGACATCTTATCATTGCTTCGATACAGCCTGGTTTGCAAAATATAGGATGAGCCAACGCATTCTTTTCTTTTACACATAAAGAGCACTGTTTTGTTTGTTGTATTTGTATTAACCATAAGCGTTTTCGCTTTAGGGTTGTAACTTAATCTTTAAGTCACCAAATTTGTAAATGGGAAATCATTAATCTTGATTATCCTAAGCAGGACAATGAAACAAAATTATTAAATCAGGAATTGTTGAATTTCATACACATTTACAGAATATTGTAAAACTGCGTCAGAGTATTGTAAACTACATGGCACAAATTACGATAATTTAGATACCCTAAGCATTTAAAGAATTTTGCACATCTACGAGTATACATAACTCAGAATATCAATTAAAATACGTCATCAAGTAAATGTTCATGCCATTAAATAAATGTTTTATGCGAAATTATAGTAAGACAGTACTAGTCAAAGTAGATAAGTCTGTCATACAATAACACAATAGCAAACTCTACTATTTAGGATTAAGATACCAGGGTTAAATATAATTTAAAGGAGCAATTTTTTTCCTTTTATTTCCTTATATTACTGAACCGAAACAAGGTGTGAAAAAATATAGTTTAAAATGTTTTTGTAAAAACTGAAATTAATTTCTAAAAATATAACACACCTCATAATCCTATAGTATAAAACAGTAATGTATACTTAGAAATATGTAAGAAGGTAAAAAATACTAAAATTTTAGCTTGTAAATGTAATTTTTAATAACAAAATTTCAATATAAACGTCCAAAATTATCGAGACCATAAAATAGCATTGACAGTAACTCATTAAAATTTTTCAATAGAATCAGTTAAAAATTTTAAATATTCATACACTTAATTCTTTGATGTCACAAAACTGTATGATCCTATTTATTTTTAATATATTTCCTCTCTAGTGTGTGTGTATGTGTGTGTATGTGTGTGTATGTGTGTGTATGTGTGTGTGTATGTGTATGTGTGTGTGTATGTGTGTGTGTGTGTGTGGATAAAGCATGAAAATATTAAAGGTTTATTTTTACGAAACAAAGATAAGACTTTGAAAAAATACGAGTGTATGTATTTTTTGTCGCTATTCCTATGTTAAAAACTAAGTATAGGAGTTTATATTATATTTAAAAATTATAGCAGCGACTTCACGTACACAATAGAATATATTTCATCTCTAGTGTGTGTGTGTGAATATATAATAATGTAAAAAATATAATGTAAACTCCTATACTTAGTTTTTAATATAGGAATAGCAAAAAAAAAAAAAAAAAAAATATACATACATTTTCGTATTTTTTCAAAATTGTATTTTTGTTTCGTAAAAATAAATCATTTAATATTTCCATGTTTTTATCCTGTAAACTATTTGTCAAACTTTTAATAGTGCATATTGAAAATTAAATATTGTAAAAGGTATTGGGGTGGAAATGATTACGCATTTAATTTAAATGACAATTATTCTTAATATTTTCATACAATAACAAAATACTTATAGATCAGAATACTATCATGATTAAAAAAAACAATATATTTATTACGAACTAAAAACAACGCGATATGCTTTTCATTTATTCAAATTTCGCGGAACAATTTCTTAAAGTTCACGGAGCACAAGTGTTGCGTTATACTTCGGTTAAGCATCGCTGATTTTGAAATACTTGCACTCTGTGCATCGAATTTTAAACATATTCCGATGCCTTTAAAAAGTTTTTGCGGTAACTAAAGATATTAATATAACAGTTCGAAAATATTTTATATCTGCTTGTATTTCAATTAAATAAAGAAATTAAAGTTACGCATTAATTAAAAAGATGAAACAATAAAGCTAAGATAATGATTATAATACATTTCATACACACAGATTGAAAATTCATATAAATGTTTTTTTAAATTATTGTGTGTGTGTGTGTGTGTTAAGAACAATTTCAATTAAATAATTCTGCGAGCTGCATCTACCCGATGCTCGGCGTTGGAGGAAGAAATTCAGACTCGAGCCAGTCAATTCAAATAACTGAGTTTATTCAGAACTACCAAGTGAGTGTGAGCACGTGTGGCTCCACCCCTTTTATACACAGAACATAATGACGTCACACAACCTGTTCACAGTTACAAAAACGTGGCGCCATGCTGCCACTCATTCACACAAATCATTTCCATTCACAACATACTCCCCCCTTTGAGACTTGGGGAGAGTCTCAAACCTATAACAGTTATAATTTAAAAGATCAAGCTTTGGTTCTTTAACCAATCTTCCAGAAGAAGTATATTTTTTTATAATTGCATCATTAATATTCAAGACCTTTTCAGGTTTAGTACTTTTAACAGAAACCGATTCCTCTTTCAACTCCTTATCGCTATTAGCAATCGCTTGTACTTCCAAAGGGAAGATACGTTGCACGGGGCGTATTACTGTTCCATGTTGAGTTTTTAGCCGAACTGTTCGAATTTCCCCATCTCGACCAGGGATTAATTCTATAATCTTAGCTATAGGCCAAGACAAACGTTTCTTATTGTCGTTTCCAATTAAGACCATTTCCCCAATTCGGTGTTCTCGCACCCGATTATCATTCTGTTTTTGTATTAGCTCACTTAGATATTCTTTCCTGAAACGTTGTCTTAAATCACTTAAAAGTTTAATTCTATATTTCATTCTCTTTCTTAAGTCTGTTGAATTCAATTCGTCAATATCGGTAGTATCGGAACAGCGATTCTCTATTAAAAACATTGCTGGAGTAAGAGGGATCAATTCCTGTGGATTTTCAGATATATAAGTTAAAGGTCTACTATTGATTAAAAATTCACATTCACAAATCACTGTAGACAATTCTTCATAGGACAATATTGATTTTCCAAGAGAACGTCTCAATAGTTCCTTGATAATGCGAACCAACCTTTCCCACCAGCCTCCCCACCATGCGGCGGTGGGTGGTATAAATTTCCAAACTATTTTTTGAGTTGATGTTTCTCTCGATATTTTATGCCAATCCAATTTTGCAAGGTCATTGAAAGCACCTCGGAAATTAGTACCGTTATCACAGTAAAGTATCCTGGGCCTCCCGCGCCTGGCAATGAAACGCCTAAGGGCTAGCAAAAAGGCATCAGAAGATAAAGCGTTTACTAATTCAAGATGTAGAGCGCGATAGACTGCGCAAGTAAACAATGTAATCCATACCTTTTCGCCAGTTTTTAAAAACAGAGGTCCAGCTAAGTCAATTCCTACAACTTCAAATATCGCACAATCATTCACGCGGTCTGGTGGTAAGGGTGATGGTCCGCTTGACAGTGATTTCACTTTAAAACGAGCACAAATAAAACATTCATTCAAAATACTCTTAATAGTTTTTCTAGCTCTGATAATCCAGAACCTTTCTCTAATTAATGATTGCATTATTTGTATTCCTGCATGACAGTTCTTTTTATGTATAGATCTAATCAAAAGTTTTGTAAATTCACATTTATCAGGTAACAATATAGGATACAAAAAGAACTTTCATCATTTCGTTCAGTTATTTTAGATTTTACTCTTAAAATATTATCATTATCAATAAAAGTAACAAATTTTAAAGATTCAACATCAGGTAAATAATATGTCTGAGTTAAACGAATCAATTGTTTTTCAGAATTTTCAATTTCAACAACAGAAAGTTCATGTTCCTTACATTTGTTATAGTCTTTGCGACAATTATTTACAAATCTTAAAATCCATGCAAATACTCTTATCATTTTATCATAATCAGACACATTACATATAAGCAAGGGGGGTGCATCGTTTGCTAGATCAACATTCGCATTTTTAGTTTTCTTTCTCTCTACGTTAACTTCTTGAGGCTCGCAACTGATTTCACCATCTGGCCAATATTCCGAATTTTGTTTCAACCAGGAAGGCCCCTCCCACCATCTAGAACTAAGCATTTGTCGTGGAGAACAACCACGAGATAGTAAATCCGCGATATTCATGTTTCCTGGAACATACTTCCATGACTGAATTTGAGTTAATTGTCTAATTTCCTTTACCCTATTAGCTACAAAAACTGACCAATTTCCATATTCTTTAATCCACCAAAGTGCTGTTGTGGAATCGGACCAAAGAGTAACTTTCAAGTCCGGCATATTAAAGCGCTTTCAAAATAGAATTTACAAGTCGAGCACCAACACAACAAGCCATCAGTTCTAGACGCGGTATACTCAAAAGTTTGAGAGGAGCTACTCTAGACTTCGCTCTAACAAGAATTACGCTAACTCTAGAATCAACTATTGATCGAGCAAAGACGCATCCCGCATATGACCCCTTGCTTGCATCAACAAATACATGTAATTCAGTAAAAATATCAATTTTCATACAACGTGGTACAGTTACACCTTTCAAAATTTGAATTTCATTAAACCATTTCATAAATTTGTTTACAATATTCTGAGGTAGTTCCTGATCCCATGCCTTTTTCATTTTCCATATTTCCTGCAATAGTAATTTTGGGAGCAATGTAGACGGTGCCAACATTCCAATGGGATCGAAAACTTTTGCACCGTAGACAAAACTAATCGTTTCGTTATTTTCACTTCGCCCGTTAATGAGTCGAAATTCGTGCAACATTTCAAAACATCATTATCCAAGTCCCAGATGATACCCAAAATAAAAGTTTCGCCTGAGTGTTTATCAACACTTTTACTCGCCACATTGCTCTCAAAAATACGTAAATTAAAACATCTTTCCGACATAATTAATTTAGTCTTCTCAATAAATATTTCTATTTCATCAGCACTGAAAACACCAGTTACACAATTATCAACATAAAAGGAAGATTTTAACTTTTGTGCAACTTCCTTACATTCGGAATTACAGTTTTCCAAAAGATGCATAATAGATGCATTCAATAAGTAAGGGCTTGAAGACACCCCAAACACAACTCGACAATGCCTGTACACTAATTGTTTTTCATTGCATGGGGAAAAAAATCTGAGATAATCTCTATGTTTCGGTGCAACAGATAGCATCAAAAACGCCTTTTCAATATCGGCTACAATTCCGACTGGATAAATTCTAAAACGATCTAAAATGTCAGGTATCAGTTCAATAAGGTTTACGCCTTTATATAAACAGTCGTTCAAAGATGGTTTCCCTTTTTCACGGGCCGAAGCATCGAATACGGGTCGGATTTTTGTAGTCGCACTATCTAATTTAATCACGGGTCTATGCGGTAAATAATGGCATTCATTGTTCAATTCTACTTCTGGCACACGTTCAATGATATTTAAATTTTCCCATTGCCTAAACACACTTTTATAATCCTCAAAAAATTTACCGTTTCTTAATTTATTCATCATCCGTAGATGTCTTTTCCATGTTAGTTCTTTGTTACTGGGCAAATTTTCAGAGTTACATTTCCATGGGAGTTTAACTTCATATCTTCCATTGGGAAGAATTTTCATTTTATTCTTAAAATCGGTTAATTCAAAATTTTCTTTCGTATTCTCATTAAGTAAGGGATCCGTTATTCCTAAAACATCAAGTTCCCATAATTCTTTAATGCTAACATTTCGAACATGCAAAGACGATGTCGTTAACATAACGTTTTTATCGTTCGAACATACTTTTCCAATTACCGTCCATCCTAGTTTAGTTTCAATAGCTGTTAAACCCGAATCAAATTCAATTAAATTCCCAGTCAATAATTTTCCTATATTATCAGCCCCAATCAAAAGCCCAATTTCAGTTTCTTTACAATTTAAATCCGATAAAATAATTTCTTTATTTTTTTAACTCATTTAAAATACGCTTATCCTCAATCTTAGAAATAAATCCACATATTTTCTTTTCAGATAGCACTTCAAAACAACATGCATAAGAGCGTTTTAAATCACTGACCTCAATAGAATACACGCTGTGATGTTTCGGTTTAGTTTCATTGCCCCCGAATAGAGAATGAATTATAGTTTCCTCTCTAAGTGGAGTGGCCTTCAAAATACTAGTAACACACTTTCACTAATGTAACTATTTTCACAAGCGGTATCAATCAGAACTCTAACTTTCCTTTCCTGCTCTTTAATGCGAATGAAAACGCAGAGAGTTTGAAAGTAAATACTTTGGTTTCCGTTGCAGTTACTTGATAGAGAGTTCTCAGTTTTTATGGAACACAATTTTTGTTCATACTTCTTATTTAATTTTGGACACATAATTTCAAAATGAGAATAATTACATTTAGAACAATTAATATCATTTTTAATATCACAATTTTTACTCAAATGGCCAGATCTATTTAAACAAATAAAACAAGCACCTTTTCTTAATAACAATTGTCTCTTAGCATTTAAAGACATTTTTCTAGCATTAAAGCAATTTTCACTGGGATGATATTTCTCACAAAATATACATTTATTGATTTTCTTACCTGAGGACTTTACGGAACTCGCCAGAGCTGATGCAGTCGTTAATTCGGTCGGCTTAACACTTTCAGTTGGGGAATCTTTTTTTTTTTTCGGATAGGAGTTCCAAAACCGGATTTTGCCAGCTGCACCATTTCTTCCCCTTGGACTTCCAGGCGAAGGAAAGTCATTAAGTGTTCTAAAGTTCGTGATCCTTTAGCGTCTGTTTCAGTATTCCGTTTTCTTTCCCAGGCCATCAGGATTTCCTCGGGTAAGCAGGACTCTACCAATGGTGTAAGGAAATCTCCATATTTTTCTTGTGTTCGTCCAAGGCTCTCCAACGACCGTAATTTCCCTTCAAGTTCATCGTACAAGGCCGACAAATCAGTTTTCGTTCTTCCAGAAACAGCGTTCTTCATTACTAAATTTAAAAGTTCACGTACGTAAATTTGTACTAACAAATCTTCACGACCGAATCTCTCTTTTAATTGATCAATGGCTTTGGGATAATTTTCCGCCGTTGCAGGGAAACTCAATACTAATCGTTCTGCTTTCGATTTCGGTTCCATGGATTGCAATAAATATTGCATTTTGTCTTCTTCCGCAATGCTTTTATCTTTGTGAATTTTCTGAAACTGACTCCAGAAGGCCAAAAAGTCTTTAGCTTCACCGCTGAATTTCTTCAGTTCGATTTTCGGTAATTTAAAGCTTCTTTTTTCAGTTTCGGTAGGAACAACGGTTTCTCGTATTTTCAAATCTACTCGAGTACATATTTCGATGTAGCGGTCACGGTAGTTTTCTGCATCTTCCATATCATCTAAATATTCTTGCACGGCATCTTCTGTACCCAAGAGTTGTTCAGAAATTTGATTTTGACAAGTGTCGAGTCGCTGAAATTTATCGATAAATTGAGTTTTCAGAATCGAAAGTTGATTCATATCGATGTTTTCTTTTGTGAATTCGGTTTCAATCTTTTTCAGACTGAGAGAAAAGGCTATTCTCAGGCCTTTTCTTGCCGCTTTCAAAGCATTCACTTCCATTTTATAATTCAAAAAGTTAAGTTCGAAGTTCAAAGTTCAATAATTTAAATTCGGTTTCAGTTTCGCTTCCAACCAACAACCATTCCCGCCGAGGGTACCAAAAACGTATGTTAAGAACAATTTCAATTAAATAATTCTGCGAGCTGCATCTACCCGATGCTCGGCGTTGGAGGAAGAAATTCAGACTCGAGCCAGTCAATTCAAATAACTGAGTTTATTCAGAACTACCAAGTGAGTGTGAGCACGTGTGGCTCCACCCCTTTTATACACAGAACATAATGACGTCACACAACCTGTTCACAGTTACAAAAACGTGGCGCCATGCTGCCACTCATTCACACAAATCATTTCCATTCACAACAGTGTGTGTGTGTGTGTGTGTGTGTGTGTGTGTGTGTGTGTGTGTGTGTGTGTGTGTGTGTGTGTGTGTGTGTGTGTGTGTGTGTGTGTGTGTGTGTGTGTGTGTGTGTGTGTGTGTGTGTGTGTGTGTGTGTGTGTGTGAGAGAGAGAGAGAGAGAGAGAGAGAGAGAGAGAGAGAAACTTAAAGTCGTAGTAGTTTGGTTGTTAACGACCCTTGTATTGAATAGTGATGTCATAACTATATATAATGCACTTAAAAATAGTCCTTCAAAATTTTGCAATAGTATAAAGAAAAGTTGTCCATATATTTAAAGAAAAAATTTACGTTGTGAAAGTATTCCATTTTCTGATCCCTCTTTGGATTAAAATCTTTTTTATTTGTTTCTTAAATATTTTAATTCCTTTGAATTTAAAGGTTAAAGTTACAGCTAAATTACTAACACGTTGTACAATTTTTGCAATTTTCATTCTTAGGATGAGTTGCATTAATAATGTATATAAATTAACGCATATTTTAATGCATATAAATATTTTTTAAATGGGGCTGTGGATTGGTGATGCATATAAATATATGTGTGCATGTAAGTTACAACGATATAATTAGGGATTAACTTCATTAAATATTCTTTTAAACTGCAAGTGTGAAAAATTATATAGAAGTATTTTGCACAGCCACCTTATTTGCAATAGTATGCAATAAAAAGTGTGTGTGTTTTTGAACCAGTTTTTCCAAGTCTGAAGTAATTAAGACTCTAAAAAATGTTAGAATACAACGGATAAGTATGTGCTTATCACTCCACATTCATTATTTACATATATGTTTTATTTTAGTTTTGAATCTTGCTATTGTTGTAAGAATCATTATACTTATTAATTAGTTATCAATACATTCTAAAGGTCAATAATATTTATTCTTAATGCATTTTTGTGCCTAGCAAATAGGTGTTTCATTAAAATTTCAACGAGCTGTCGATGAAATATACGTAAGTGGTAGCAGTGGCGTAGCTTCCTGAGTGGGCCCTGTATCAAAAATACCTTGGAGCCCTTTTGGGGGCCTCTTAATATTTTACGATTTTTCGCTAACATATATTTTCGCCCCTGTAGCTTGGGGTCCCCCCTCCCTCATTTATAGGGCTGATATGGCAGTCTCTAAGTAGCAAATAAAAATTTGTTCTTGAATTACAATGCTAATAGAAGATACATTTCGAAGATTATGGTTTATCCGCTTTAAGAAAACGCATAAACAAAACAGTCATAAAAGTGCCTCAAGAATATTATGTAAAACTAAACGTATATTCAATAAATATATTTATTTTTAAATTTTGGGTTAAATTTTTAGCTTGAAATACAAAAATTAATTTTTTAAGAAAAGCCAACATTTATGGGTGTTATGATTAAATGTAGGTTCTCCGGCAAAGGGGAAAAATTTTTTAAAAACATGTGTTTTAAGCATTAAAGGAGAACTTTATTACACTTATGTACAATGTAAAAACACATTATAGTAATTTTTTCTTGTGAGATAAATTTCAAAGCATAAGATAAAAAAGCCAACATCACACGTAATAGTACAGATACATCATCACTGCTCTCAGATTCACTAACCGAACTTCCAAAACAATCAGTTACTTCAGAATCACTCTCAGATCCATTAGTAGTTAAAGTAGAATCCGATTCACTTCCTTACTAACTCCATAATGAATACAATATTAAAAAACATTTTTTCACAGAATGCAACCCACGTGTACTCACGAAAAGCGCAATTAAGCAACTGACTAAAGGTTACAAAAACATATATCTAATATATGTGTTTAATTGTGTTAAAATCTAGTATAAAATAAAATAACTATCTCTAAACACGTTAATAATAATCTAGGATTGCCATCTGGTGAGATATAAACATGATTCCGGACATAAGAAATAGATAGTGTTAATCTTTTTAGCGCGTCACTTTTGAACACTCCAGCCCGGAAATATCACGGGCACGAGAAATAGAGAGGGAAATTTCACCCGTGATATTGACGGGAGTGAGAAGCAAGGGGTCAATGCATTTTAATCCAAATAAAAATATTCTAAAACTTGAACGAAATATAAATTAAGTAACATAAAAGTAAAATTAAGAATGTTTTTCTGAAAAACTTACCAAAGATTGCATTAAATTCAATTCTTTCTCACTATCTATCTATATCTATCTACCTATATCTATCTATCTATCTATCTATCTATCTATCTATCTATCTATCTATCTATCTATATATCTATATCTATATATATATATATATATATATATATATATATATATCTACCTATCTCTATATCTATCTATTTCTATATCTATCTATCTATCTCTATCTCTCAATCTATCGCTATCTCTCTGTCTATCTCAATCTCTCTTTCTATCTCTATATATCTATATGTGTGTGTGTCCATCTATCTATCTATTTGTCTGTCCATCTATCTATCCATCTATTTCTATCCACCTATCTATCTCACACTAACACACATAATAAGGCAAAATGCAAGAAGATAGTTATAGGATCCAAATACATTAATTTTAAGGAACTCAGTCTTACATTGCAATGGGACAGACATAATATCGACTTTTTTGGAATATCTTTTCATTTTCATTTCTTCTGAAGCAACAAATTTCACATTGCCTTGCTAATCCTCGTTCATTAGCGAATATTTTCAGAAAACTAAATTCTTGCCTTCAATAAAAAAATCCGCTTTACCACAAAGACAGTCTCAGATAAGAAGAATTTCAGTCCCATGGACAAACTGCATCTCTTAGAAACACTAGCACTAATAACATCACTATAAGAATTAAAAATATGGGAAAATCAAAAATAGAAAAAAGAAAATATCAATGCTCGTACGCTGTACGGGCAAACCGGCTGTGGGTAGCAGTCAGTAGCCCGTACGGTGCACGAACAAACTATTTAAAGGGCTAAATCTGTATAGGCTCTTACAAGATCCACCGTCAATAGCTTTCATATTACTTCTAAGTTGATGATCAATCAATCAATTGGAAATTCAATTGCATAGTAATTGTGTATATTCAGGTTTTAGTTTTTGGTTTAATGTAACGTCACACTAAAACATTAACAACAACAACAAATTACTTAATTTTTGAGCCTCAGTTAAGTGAAAGGACAGGATTTGAATATGTATCTAAGTCTCTTAACTTGCATACGATGCATTTTGAGGATGCAGAGATTCCCAAACGTGTTTGTATCATAGATCCCTTGTATTGTCTTTCGGTTTTAAGTAGACTCCTACTTACAATACTAAAATTGAATTTTAACAAATTTATCGTCATAAATGTCTTTTTGTCAGTTGGTACTACTTACTTTAAAAGAACTAAATTTCTAACTTTTGTTAAATACAATATTTAAAACTTATGAAGTACTTGTTAGTTAGCTAAAATTTAATGCATAAAATAACTGAACAACAAACAAATGCTTTCAATGGGAGGAATTAATCTGGTACTTCAATAATAAATTTTTAACATTTGATATATATATATATATCAATCTTGCCTAATATAACCCTAAATCTCCTCTGTAAGAAGTGTCCAGTCTATTTTTTTTATTTGCATTTATTTATTTATTTATTTGGGATAGCCAACCTCGCTGAAATTCCTTCTAACTAGGAAAAGCAATTAAACACTTTCTCGCGTTATTCCATAATTCGGGACAAATAACAGGTATGTATTTTAAAGCTAAAATTGCTGATATCCGTTTTTGAGCTTTTCTTGGAAATTTCCGTTAATTCCTATTCCAATTAGTTCATTTTGTAATATGACATTTTTTTTTCAATATGACTCTATGGTTTCCATTACCCCTGTCAAAGCATTCTCAAACCCATGTCTGAATAAAGAGCATTTAAATGTTGAACGTAAATTAAAATGTTCTACCAGATTGTCTGGGAGAAATTGAGAAAATTCATGACCTCCAATATTACATATTATTCTTCTTTAGCTTAGTACTGGAAAGAAACACTGAAATGGTTCTTCTTTTAATAAAATTTCTGCTGTTAACTTGTAACTGTAAGTTAACATTAAATTTAATAAATAAATGTGTTAAATTGGTAAAATCTGCTTTCCACTTGATTAAACTCTTTTTTAAAAAAAAATCACGATCTTCTTTAATGAGAGTCACTATCATAGACCTCTATTTACACCACATGGACCCTCAAATTATTTTTTCGTTTACGAGGATTCCTTGCAGATCGTTATAGAGTCCTGGGGGTTGATATAGACCACTCTGGGAATCACTGACTTCGAGTCTCAGTTCCATTGAATGCCCAATAACTTTCCTCGTTCCTCACAATGAATCTGATGGAATTAGAACTCGAGTTCTCAATTCAACCATCACGTCAGACTCAACTCTAATATAAGTATACCTTAAGTATAAATGCATTTTCTGAATATAAGGGCTTACGGCACATGTTTGCTAAAATGACAAGATATATCTACCCGAATAAAATGTCGAAATTTACATACCGAGAGCATAAATAAATAGTATCTCAAAAATAAGAAGAGTTAATATTTTTCCTTTTATAATTCTGTCGTATTAATTAAGTTATAATTTGCTCAGTTTATAATTCAGTTCTTCAAAAAATTCAAATGATCGTCTCAATAAACGATGTCTTTCAATGTGATGATGAATGAGATTTTACAAATTACTGAAAAAATCTTTTCTTTTTTTTCATCTTCCTTTTTAATTTTCTTTCGCTTTTTGAAGTTTCCTGCTCTGCATTTCCTAATCTCTTTAACTGTATTCGACTGAATGGATATGAATTAAGGATTCCGAATCTATAAGCCACTAAATTCACTATAGTTGGATTGCTTTCTCCGAAACGACTTGTAACACTTCCGTTCTAATCATATCAATCCTTGAGCTTCTCATGTTTAATCCTGTGGTGTTTAGCTTCCGTAAGCTGAAAGAATTAATAGTAAGAATGCAATTATCATTCACCCGGCAAACCTCTTCTTTGTTTTACATACACAAAAAAAATAATAATAATGGACACGAGGTGTAAACAACACTGAAGGAAGCGGCAAAAATTTCGTTCAACTTCTACAAAAGGCTTTGCGATAGTATTGAAAACTCGTGCACAAGAAAATAACACGCTCTAAAATTCTTTATAAAAAATTTGGAAAAAAAAATTCTAGCTTTCTCAAAGGGTCCTTGAAAATCGAACGGTATTCCTGAGGTGGAAAGTTTACAAAAAGCAATAGAAACACCTCCTTAGGCAGGAGTGAGTGCTGGGACTTGCGCCGAAAGAGCCAATTTTCGTCAAGCCGATGCCCCCAAAAAAAAAAAAAAAGAACAAGAAAACAAAAAGAGCTTTCGAAATATGAAAAAAACTCAATGATTCTAGTTTCATATTCCTCTGGAATATTGAACAAAGAAATATAGCCACAGATTCTAGAGGAAAAAGGATAAAATAAACTGTTTGCTTTTTATATGTTTTTTATTAGTTTCTTAATTTGTAAAGTGCAGTGCTTCTCAAACTTCCAATATCTGCGGCCCCATTTTCATTGCACCCCTCCCCCTCCCTATAAAATAACAATGTATTGAAAGCAATGATAATGTACTGTTACGCTAAAGCTACAATACAACCTAAATTATAAACAGTACAAATTATCAGGTACTGAATTTTAAAAATATTTTTCAATTCCTACTATTAGCTCACACTCTATATATTTATTTACCTTCATGGAATTTTCAATCGTTATTAAAATATATTTTAAAGCGCTCAATTGAGCTGAAATTTTATATACATGATCATTTTGGATGACAATACAATAATTTAATTATAATTAATAAAAATTAATTGATTAAAACTAATTATTTCAAGAATTACAAATACAGCCACGTTGGCATCATTTTTGGCGACTTGTGTCAAAACTTGAAAAGGTTTTCTTCTCACGTTTTGAAGCATTCAGTTGAACTAAAATGTTGTATGCACGATTGTCTTGGATGACAATACGGCAGTGCTTCTCAAACTTTCAATACTGGCGCCCCCCTTTTCAATCACAATTTTTATCGCGCCCCCCTTATACATAATAATTTACTGAATGCAATAATAATGTACTTTTACGATAAAGCAACAATATTTATTATAAATCGTACAAATTCATGACATAAGTATTAAATTTTGTATATGTTACTTTTAAGCAAAAAAAGTTAAGTAATAGGATAATTACTAATTTTTTTGCCTTTCTCTGATTTTTAAATTGGAACATATTACAAAATGCGGTGGCTGCTTAGAAGACAAAATATAGATATCAGCTAAATATAGAAAATGAACTCAGAGGGTCAATTTCTTATCTTAAAACTCCTTTCAAAAACTTTGCTCTGTAAGACAAGCCCATGGAAGTAGCTAATAATTATTAAACTTGTTCTTAATTTAGTATTAATTAATTAGTCATAAAATACTCTGTGCACCACTCATACATTAAAAGCAGTGTTTCTCAAACTTTCAATACTGGCGACCCAATTTTCAATCATAATTTTTGTCTCACCCCCCTGTACAACACTAATGTGTTTACTGCAATAAAAATGCACTTTGAGAGAGAGACGCTAAAGTTACAATACGATCTTAATTATAAACCGTACAAATTAATAAGATAAGTGTATTAAATTTTGTGTATATGTAACTTTTAAGTAATATATATATATATATATATATATATATATATATATATATATATATATATATATATATATATATATATATATATATTACTTAGAGAGAATTATATGTTATTTTTTTCTCTAATTTTTTAAATTGGAACAGATCGCAAAATGATGTATTTAATTAAAGATTTATTTCCTTCAGCATTCATTTCTCAAAGTACAAATGTCATTAGAAAAATAGTCTAGTCAATGTCGCTCTCTATCATATCCATCACATCTGGCATTATAGGATACGTTTGCGTGAGTCTGGGCAACCTATCGGACGTCTGCGCAAAACATGTAAAAATGCTTTTCCTCGTACAATTCCAGTCAGTTTTGTTCGACTCGATACTCCTATAGCTACCGAATCTAGCTTGAATGTACATTTTTTAAAATTTCCACGTTAATTGTAATTCACGGTAATTAAGTATTTACGGCAGTAGATTAAAACAATATCATACATACATTTTTAAGTCGTAAGCAAACATTCGACCATAATAAAGAATCAACAAGTACACAGACGAACGAGCATGGTTCCGAAAATTAAATCAAGGCGATCTTCTCAAAAATACTTAAATTTTGGATTTACCACTATTGAAGAAAATGATGGAAAAAAAACCCCAGCTCGATATGAGTTAAAACTTACAAATCTGTAGAACAACAAGTGAAAGTTGTTTTTAAAACATGTAAAATAATTTAGCTATGTTGGCAAAGAATTTTAAAAAGTATTTTCTGGATGAGGACAACTTGGTAGCAAGTTACGAGTGGATTAGAGATCTATTTGAAGATACTCTAGAAGGGCTCTCAACTTCCGAAGAAGAAATCTTCATAGATTTCACATCCAGTGAAAAATTAAAAGGCAATTTTGTACTAAATCGCTCTTTGAATTTGGGGTAGAGGTGGATGAGGAATTATCTGTACTGAAAACAAAAGCACTTCGTATACTATTACCATTTTCAACATCCTACCTTTTTCAAACCGGATTTTCTGCAGTGGATGCCTTGAAGACAAAATATAGATCTCAGCTAAATATAGAAAAATAACTCTTTAAGTGTCAATTTCTGATATTAAACCTTCCTTTGAAAAACTTTCCTCTACAAGACAAGCCCGTGGAAGTCCCTAATAATTATTAAACTTGTTCTTAATATAGTAATAAGATTGATTGAATATTAACGTCACACTGTTCAGCTGCACGAGGGCTTTTGACGACGGACCACGTAATTTTGAACCATAGTCAAGTGACGTGGATGACACCTGAGCTGGCACCCCTCTCTCCAAACTACCACACCACACCAACGGGAAAACGTTTCAACTCTCAACAGATTTAACGTGCATCGCTGCCCTACACGGCGGGTCTTTAGTGGTACTGGGCTCGAACTCGTGACAAGGCAAGCCACGATCTGATACCTATACCACTCGGCTACCGCGGCCAAATTCAGTAATAAGAAATTGTTTATAAAATACCTTCTTCAGTACTGATACATCAAACGTATACTGGCTGAAACACCGACTCTTCGCACTAGTTCATTTTTGCAAAAAATAAAACATTATTCTTGATATAATAGCTGAACTGTAAGGAGAGTAAAACTGTGTGCACGACATTGTATACAAAAATGTAAAATGATTTTTTTTTAAGATAAATGCTATAATTGTAAATAACTGTTTAAACGAACTGTAATTTTAAACCTCAAACAATTAGCATTTAGAATTAATGTTAAATTATGAAAAAGAATATAAAATTCCGATGAAGAATAATTGTGTTACTTTTTAACATTTAAAGCGAGAAGACTTCAAAATGTTTTAACCCGGGAGCAGGCGCGTACTCGATACTAACATTAATGATAGTGCGGGGGAACTCAGTCACCCCAATCATTTGTTTAGAATTATTTTTACTGTACACGATACAAATCGGAATTCTAGTGAATACTTTAATTTATAGAAAGTATACTTACCTTCTTTCAAGGACTATTCAATTCTTTGATGATTTGAGAAAAAATCCAATAAAACTGGACTAAAATGATTCAAAAGTACAAGACCATAATAAAGGACGCAAATCAGACACTTTTCAATTATCCTACAGAAATGTTAAACCAATCAATTCTTTTCCAAATATCGCAAAACTCAATTATTTGCAATTTTCCTAAGCGAAAAGCAAACACATAAAAGATGGGTGGGAACTAATATTGATAATAACCATACCATAAGATTGAAGGTCAATCAAATGATTAGCAAACGTACTATGCAGCCTGGCTGAAAAGTGAATCATGACTTCCTTTTATTTTCTAGAACTAATGTACAGTATTTCAATAATAATTATAGTGGTGAATTGTTTATCTTCTTAGAATTTTTCTCAGGGTCTGGGTTTCGTTTTTTCTTTTAACGAGTAATATTTTATGTTAAAACATAATAAAAAATCTCTCATTGAGGAAATACAGCAAATAAAACAAATTTTTTTTTTCTTTAATTTGGTTTTGGGATCAAAGATAGCTATTTGATGACGGAAAAAAACCAGATAATAAACATAAATTATGTCAGTGTTGTGTGTATTTTTTTTTATTATGGAAGAAAGCATTTTGTTTTACTTCTCTTTCCGGTTATTTTTTTTAAAATAATCTTTAAATTTTCGATACGCTCGCGCCCCCCCAGGGGGGCGCGCCACACTTTGAGAAACACTGCAATACGGTATTTTATGGCAATTAATAAAAATTAATCACCACTAAAAGTCCTGTTTCTGTCATATGTATAAACATATTTATAATAATTGTAACTATTTAATAAAAAGTAGCTAAAATAAAAATTTTCTTTGTTGATCTAAGTAGGAATTGACTTTAAAAAAAAAAAAAAAATTATTACTTGTTTGTATATATCACTGGCGTAGCTAGCTCTGAGGGTTCCCTGTATCAAAATTCTTTCGGAGCTCCTTTTTAGATATGGAAGCATTGTTAGGGGACTGTAGTTACACATGTTGGGGCCCCTGTAGCGGGGGGGCCGTATCATTGACACGGCTGATACAGTGATAGCTACGCTTCTGGTATATATGTTACTTTTAAGTAATATACAAATATGTTACTGCGGATGTCCACAATTGGAGAATGTCGACTTTCACCGGTGAATGTCGACAAACACCAAATACGTCGGTGGAAGTCCGAATGTTCAAAATTGTATTACAATATTCGATCTTTCACCGACGTATGTCGACAATCACAGATATGCTCTGGTGAAGGTTGAAAAGGGAGGAGGCGACTGGCTGTTTTTCCCGCCAAATCCTTTGTTTTTCTGGGAGTCAGTCAGCTTTGTCAGTCTTATGCAAAGTTTCATGGTGCGAACAACGTTTTCTCAATTTTTTCCCCATTCACTAATTTATACTGAATGGATACAGCAGTGAATCATGATCTTTTTCTTAAAATGTTAAAGGCATTGATTGTGGGTAAACGAGAAGACAATAGTTTTTATTTTTCAAAAGAAAAGTACTCTAAAATATTTTCTGAAGTGGTTTCTCTGCTAAAACTATAACACCTTTGGAGTACAGACGATTTAAACGTTTTGACGTTTTAAATATTAAAGATGAAGAGAAGTTATAATTGCACCATTAAAACCAGGAGAAACGAATATACAGTATTATGTTACCAATGGCGAATTGTTCAGTGTGCTATATGAAACTCACCTCAGAACAGGCCACGGAGGAAGAACACGTATGCTTAAAGAGTTTCAAATTAAATACAAAAAAATATTACATATGAAACTGTAATGTTATATTTAAATTTATGCAAACAGTGTGAAATGACACACAGTGTACCTAAGAAAGATATTCTTGTGAAACCAATGATCAGTTCTGAGTTAAACTCAAGTTGTGTGTGTCAAGTTGATCTGATAGATCTGCAGTCAAACAGAGATGGTGAATATAAGTTCATAATGGTGTATCAAGATCATTTAACTAAGTTTGTCCAGCTACGACCTTTGAAATCTAAGAGAGTAAATCTAAGTAGCGTATCACGTTCTTTCAATATTTGTAACATTTCGTGTTCCAGCAATATTGCAATCAGATAATGGTAGAGAATTCAGTAATCAAGGCATGTCCGAAATATGCGCTATGTGGAAAAATATTAAAATAGTTCATGGAAAGCATCGCCACAGTCAAACCCAAGGCTCAGTTGAAAGGGCCAATCAGGATATACAGAATATGCTAACCGCATGGATGAATGATAATGATACAAATAAATGGTCAGAAGGTTTACCCTTTGTTAAATTTTCCAAGAACACTACACATCACGAAGGAATGCGCCAAAGTCCTTATGTATGGCGTTAAAGCAAAAAGAGGCATAGCATCGTCCTTTTTGCCTAACGAACAAATCGCAAATATCGAAACTGGAGAGCAACTCGAAGAAATTGCCAATACTTTTGAAACCAAAGAACAGCTTGAAGAAACTGCCAATACTTTTAAAATCGAATAACAGCTTGAAGAAACTGGTAATACTTTTGAAAAAAATTTGAGTAGTGGTCATAACGAAAACCATATTCCAAAGAAAAATATTGAAAATGACTTATAATCTACTAAGTCTTCACATCTAGTTCTGACTGAAAAACACGAGTTAATTTCTAAAAAAAGAGCGGCCGCGAAAGAAAGTCTTCTACTGCAAGCAACAAAAATGTTACGAACCTCACAAAAAAATCTGCTCCTATTCAAATTGGTGATACTGTACGAATACAAGTCCCTGATGTCGGCCGTGATTGATTGATTGATTGAATATTAACGTCGCACTGTTCAGCTACACGAGGGCTTTTGGCGACGGACCACGTAATTTTGAACCATGGTCAAGTGACGTGGACGACACCTGAGCTGGCACCCCCCTCTCCTAACTACCACACCACACCAACGGGAGGACGTTTCAGCTCTCGACAGATTTAACGTGCATCGCTGCCCTACACGGCGGGTCTTTAGTGGTACTGGGCTCGAACCTGTGACAAAGCAAGCCACAGTCCGATACCTATACCACTCGGCTACCGCGGCCACCGATGTCGGCCGTGATCGTACAGATAACCGAAATGTGCTAGTGGTTGTTATTGGAATAGAAGACTCAAACTTCTATAAATTTTCAAATGAAAAAGGTACCCTCGAACAGCTTTACACACGTAATCAGTTCGTAATTTGTAAAAAAAAAGTTACTTTCGATGGATATTTATTTTCAAGAAATGTCACTGAGAGAAACAGCTGCAGCTAATTCGAGAAGCGGTGGGCAAGGCTATACACGTTGTCATTGCAAAAGGAAGTGTTCCGCAAACAAATGCAGTTGTAAAAGCAAGGGCTTCTTGTGCAATTCAAAGTGTCATAATAGTTTAAGTTGTTGCAATAAGTAAGATTTGAATCACATAACTTAGTAAGTTTTTTATTGCTATTATTTTATTTTCTCATCTAGAAAGTACTGTATAATTAAGTAAGTTTTTAACTTCTATAATTTTCCTTTCTAATTTTGAATGTACTGCGTGTTTTAAGTTCTTGGTCATTCTTCTCAGAAAGAGAGACGAAAAATTTATCGCGACTGAATTACGGAGAAGAAAATATAAATGTCCGACATGTTCAACATTCACCATTAGTGCATGGTGAATGTCGACATTTACCGCTGTAAGTCAGAAATAAGGATATTTAGCATATATTTCGGACGTACACCTAGCGGTAATGAGAATGTTGACATTCACCGGGGAAAGTCGACATTCTCTAGATTTCAGTGTTCCACCGTAACATATAGATACAATAAATTACTTAAATTAGGATAAGCATTATGTTGCTTATCTTTTCTATTTTTTAAATTGGAACAGACTGCAAAATAGTTTTTAATTAAGTTAAATATTTATTTCCTCGATCATATATTTCTAAAAGTACAAATGTCGTTAGAAAAATAGTCCAGTCTCTGTTGCTCTCTTTCTTATATCCGTAACATCTGGCATTCTGACGAACATGTGTGCAACCGTCTGGGCAACTTATCAGACTTCACATGTCAATTTCTAACATTAAATCTTCCTTTGAAAAACATTGCTCTGCAAGACAAGCCCATGGGAGTCATTAGTAATTCTTAAACTTGTTCTTAATTTAGTATTGATAAATGAATTATCAAATACATTGTACAGTACTGATACATTTATAAGCATCTTTTTTATCAGAGTGTAATTATGTGTTATATTTTTTTATTTTTTCAGAATGTATTTTTTCCCCTCCTTTCAGTATAAATCAACATTTTTTTAAAAATAACTTTTATTTTCAACTTTTCAATATATGCTCGCCCCCCACACACGTAGGATTATAATAGTCAACTCTTCAGTGTAAATTTATATTTTTTTAGTAATATATTCGAGGGAAGATGGAGAGGAAACTCAAATATTTAGAAATTTATTATTTGTCTTGCATTTATGATTTTTTCCCTTCTGATGTTGAAAGTTAGAGGATCATAATATCCATTTTTAATTCAATATTCCTTCCTTTTCTCAAGCAATTATGTGGTTATTTTAAGAAACATTTCTGACAAATACCGATAAATTAAGCTTATACATACCTAGAAAACCCATTTTAGGATAGATTGATAAGATAGATCAGCCAAGAGAAGGATTGATAATAGCAATGTTACTGACAAATATTTCTGCACAAAAAATTCCTCTACAAATAGCACAAACGTAAGATTTGGAAATACTCGTACTTGAAATTCCATGAAAAGAACTAATTTAAACTTACTCTTGTCGCCCAACCGGTACAGTGGTTAGCGGTGCTGACTGCGGTGCCGTAGGGACTAGGTTCGAATCCAGGAGAAGATATGGATGTTTGTAAATGTATAGTGCCTTTGAGGCATGGGGTTACTCTAAATAACCGTCGAGCCGCAAGACATATTGTGTGGTTGGTGAAAGGGGAAGAGAGGTGGGAGGCCCGTGACCCCTCTAAATTGGAGTGGAACCGACCAAAAACGTACTGTTACCTGCATGATGCTTAAGGCTAACGAATCGCGGGCCTCGACCTGACTCCGTCAAGCAGGTGGGATTGGTCACAACAACTTACTCCTACAGCCCGATTGTGCTGATTTTGATCATTTAAAAAAGATTAGAAAACATTTTAGTCAATTGAACTTCTCTGTTTGCCCCTGAATGCTTAATCCTAAGTATTATGGATTTGAACCTTTCACACGAAAAGACAGTATAAATACTACTCATCTTTACAAAAAGAAAAACTGGAATTTAGATATATCAAAATTATGTACGATTCTCTCAATATGTGTAGATATAGTCTTCAATATAAAGTCTGGGGGGAGGGGTATATTGCACAGCTGGGTCGATGAGAGACATCGAATTTCTATAATGCGTGTTCAAATATTTGCTTACGGTTTAACGATGTCACACATATCATAAAAGAACAAATGAACTGTGTTTAATACAGCTTGTGAATGACAAAAAACATATGCAACACATTGCTACACGACAATCTACACAGAGGAAAAAAGTATCAGTGATAATATAGTGTTGCCAAAGTGACAACACACAAAGACATTTTAACTGTTTAGGTGGTTCCCTTCATTTCGTGTAGCCACAAGGCTACCAAATGGTATTATAAGAAAGATAGCAGAATGGAATAATAAATTTTTTACATCCCAATCATATGAAATCTACTGGAGTGTTTGCTTTTTTTTTCCAAATTATTCGGCAAAATGTACTTCAAAGCAGTATTTTTGCTAATGTCGGAAATTTACTTTATATAATTCAAATTAATATATACTAACAAAAGTTGTCAAACCATATCTCTTAACATTAAAACGGCTGACTGTTGACTATCAGGGTATTCCAGCATTAATCAGTATTTAAAGTTTACTATTTTAAACAGAATCAAAGCAAAAGGAAATAACTGGAAAGGCGTGCGTGGATGTTCGAGGGAATGAGGCAGAAATGATTTACTGCAGTGCTTCTCAAACTTTCTATATTTGTGACCCAATTTGCATCACGCTCCCTCCCGTACAATAACAATGTGTTTGAATTCAATAACATAACTTGATGTAAAGCTGCAACACAACTTTAGTTATAAACCGTAAAAATTATCAAGACAAGAATTAAATTTTGTATATAATTTTAGGACATGCTCATAAGGCCACTGGTAATTAGTAAACTTGTTCTTAAGTTAGTACTGTTAAATTAATTATGAAAAACTTTGCGCAGTACTGATACATTTATAAGTGTATCATATCAGTGTAAATATGTATTTTACTTTTTATTATGTCAGAATGTATTTCGTTTTGCTTCCTTTCAGTAAATTAGTAATTTTTTTATTCTTCTATATTTTCGACTTTTCGATATACTCGCGCCCTCCTTGTAGGGTTATCATGCTCCCCAAGAGGGGCGTGCCCCACAGTTTGAGTAACACTGATTTACCAGCAATCATCTTATTGGCTGATTTTTCTTTGGATACCATGATGATTCTCAAAAGTATTAGTATGAAAAGGTAGGTATATTCTCGCGTGATCTGATCCATATAAAGAGAGATTGGATTACTTCAGAAAACACTTATACTATAACATGCATCAAAAAAAATTTTCAAATAAAATATATATATATTATAGCAAACATTTTGAAATTGTTAAAAACATCCAAACCACATAAATATATTTCTCGATGAACCAAGAACAACATAGAAAAAATTATAAGCATTCAGACCTTCAGCAAAATTTCTATCTCACCACGACTTTAACAAATGTTTTATTTGCTGGGTAATACAATGTACAGTATATGTACTTATATAAACGATTTTAATCATAAGTAACAGAAGATGCATTTATCATCGAAATAATTTCTGGCATATTCTCAAAATTGATCCCTGATATACCACGGCTTTTTGAGAATTTTTAACTACAGCAGTTGTACTGTATTTAAAAGTAATGCTCTTTAATATTTAACTGATTGATCCATCATTGGTACTATTTGAGGGATAATTCTGATTGAGAGCTCAAAAAAATTGTCAATGATCAGTTTCAGAAGTCACATTCCAAGATGTTCAAGAATGGTGACTACACTAGTGAAAAATAATGCGAATCTAAGCGTAAGAGAAAAAATTGAAGAAAATGATATAGATATTAAGGTGGGGCAAAATATTTTTCTTCAGTAACTATACCACCCTCAAAAAGGAGTATTTAGCCTAAATAAGTAAAATCTCAAAAAATGAAGAAAACTACCTGTTTTTTGACAATCTTTTATAATTATTTAACTTACTAATATCTTAATGCTATTGTTATAAATGTACAGTTATTAGGAGACAGAAAAAGAAGTCAAAACATCATTTTTTTAAATTTGCAATTCCTTAAAAGTCAGTCGACATTTTTTCACTTTTAGTAAATAAAACCTAATAAATAGTAAACATATTTTACATTTCCTTCGTGAGACTGCTCGGACTCTACGTTTTGTTCATAGCTGTAGATCTCAGCTACATGTCATTCAGAACCTGATTCTGTTAAGGCAAGCTCTACCATCCGCTGAAACTCAACAATGTTGTCCAAAATGGTATAACTGGGCCTATATCATCGCCCCATGAGTGGCTTGGTAGGGAGGCTGGTTGGGGCACCTAATAGGAATTGTCATACAATGTCTGCGAAATATACTCAGACGATCACTGGAAGAGGAAAGTCTGTCCACTGTTCTCATTGGAATAGAAGCTGCTATGAGCAGTCGACCATTAGTTACCTACAGCCAATCAATCGACAGACCAGGGGATGTTGTCATTTACAAGCAAATACCATTTCGAACTGATTTTTCTTATTCTAAATGTTATTTGTATTTCACTTCTAACGATCTTTCTGACAATACCACTCCTTGTCTTCTCTTTATTTTGAGTAAACCGACACCAGCTTTTAAAGGTTTCTAATTGTGTGAACCAAGGTGTAGAGTTCATCGGAAAATTTTTACCGTTTGAAACCAGTAACCGACGATTTTATAAACATAAAAGGGAACTCCTTTAATAAGACTATTAATAACATTTTACAACTTTTTGCTTACACACATTCGGGGCCCATGTAGATAGAGGAACCTGTATTATTGATGCGGCTGATACGGTGGTAGCTCCTCCTGATATCTCCTGATAAGATGGAATATTGTTGAGGAATGTTCCTCAGAATTTGAAACCAATTCTTAATATATGCCTCATTCTACGGTAGGGAAAACCGATAAAGTCCGCATGATTTGAATAATTAATTTGCAGATTGTTGAAATTCAGAGAGATCTACGATAAAATGCACATTTAGTACGATAGGAATAATGTCAAATTTTCATATACAAGAGTACATTTTAGTTTTTGATCATACTGGAGCCCCCTCAATCGCAAGGCCCCGGTACATAGCATCCCTCGCACCCCGTCCCCAAATGGCTAGCCTTGAGTTTACGACAGTAGATATTTGCATGTCGCTACATGAAAATACAGAGTAGTTTCACTTTTGAAGAGGACATTTTTTTATGAATGAAACTTTTT
This sequence comes from Trichonephila clavipes, assembly GCA_019973935.1. Taxonomy (NCBI): domain Eukaryota; kingdom Metazoa; phylum Arthropoda; class Arachnida; order Araneae; family Nephilidae; genus Trichonephila; species Trichonephila clavipes. Next base: position 918,080 of record BMAU01021362.1, read on the forward strand.
ATATAGCTAAGGTAAGAGACGTTCTTTCATTGTACTTAGAATTATGTGTACTATCTTGTACTCAGAAATTGCCGGAACAGATGCCTTTTTATACAAATATTTAATTTTTTAACCTATTAATTCAGCTACTTTACAAAAAACTCGCATATTTGTTACATATCTTTCTTGGAAATATCATTATTGGGCTATTTCTGAGAAAGATAAACAACTTGTGAGAAAGAAGCTTAATTTAGCAACAAAAAAACCCTTGATGGATCAAATATTGGATACTTAGAATCTTCTTGTAATGATTTTACTACATTTAACCATTTTTACAGCACTTCTCTGATGTTAACATAACGTTCAAAAAAACAAATGAAAACAAAACTAAAGACATATCGAGAAATTAACTCTCTCATGACCATCTGTTGGCAGTTGACTGAAAAAAGATATAACTTGGTGAATTGATGAGGTATGTCTCCGTTTCCATAGCAACATGAATATGTCATGCCAATGACTAATCATGTGAAAGAAAAGTGAAGTAAGTGAGCTGCTCGTGATACTTCAGTTTTCTGTTTCCCTGTTATGTACAAAATTTCTCAGAAAGCCAACTTCAAAAAGAACATCCTTTACAATAAAAAAATTCAATTAAAAATATATTCCCATATTTATTAGAATTTGCTTATTAAGCAAAAAAAATAGTGGACTCACACCTCTCATACTCATACCTTTACCTTAAAGGTAATCTTTCATCAAGATCACCCATGAGTGAATTTTCTCAAACATCTCTCTGATTTTAAAGTACATTCTTTTCAATAAAAATATTTTAATACTTTATGAATTATATATACTTGATAATAGGAAAATAAACTGTGTTTATATATAAGATTTTCGAAAAGAAAAATGTTTTTACTATTAAAATTTGCGTATTAACAGTGAGAATGTAAAATCGAATAAAATTACAAATTATTGTTAATTTTGCGAATTTTTTTTAAAGCTAGTTCTTTACAGAAACAGTAAATATTTTGAATGTACAGGTTTTAATTTCTTTTTTCTTGTTCATCCTATTCCCAACTTCATATTCGGAATAATAACGTTTCGGTATAGATAAGTCAAATATTTATGAAAAATTGACAACAGCTAAATAATATGATTTTGCAAAACTTTCAGCGCAAAGCACGAGTGAAAGGTATTTTTTCATTTGAAAACTTTTTGAAGTGATAACTTATTTAGGCACGTTTTGCTGAAGAGTGAACTTGAAGGATGCGTTTCAAGATTCCAAGAATTGTTACGTTCGGGTTTATAACTCTCGCAACAATGGATCGGAATTTTCCGTAACAATGTGTAAAGTCCTGCAACAAAAAAGACTTACAACAATGACAAAATTTGGCGTCTTTCAGCCAAACTGGAATTTTATGACGTTGCTCTACTGACTATATTAATTAACTTTGTTTAAAAAATAAATGCTTTTAACATGTGATTAATTTGAAATATATCATTAAAATCCCAATCTCTGCAATGTTTTACATTTTTTACAAATTTCTATAAAATTCTTGGATTTAAATTCAAAAAAAAAAGTTACAACTATTTTTCAAGTAGATTGGTACATTGTATATCTTTCTCAATGCTGCCAAGTTAGACTGAGATGGAATATTGTAAGACTTCTTTAAAAAATTTATGGAACTTTGTAATTTTGAAATTTTTTTATTTTTCTGCTTTTGTGTGTACATAAAATATTTTTTAAAAAGGCACTTTTCCATTTCAAGGAGCCATAAAAATGCAACGAAAAAAATTGCTAAAATCACCAAATGCCGGTAATACAATTAAGCCTGTTTTTGCGTAGTAGATAGGGTCCGCATGAAAGAAATCGCACAAAAAAAATATTAGAAAATTTCATAAATACTTACATATAACAAACAATTTTGTCGACATACTAAAAAAATATTTTTTTGCGGTGAAAAGGGACCACATAAAAAAGTCGCAATTAATTAAATTAAAAGTAAAAAAACTTTTTAAAAACATGCATTTATTTAAATGCTCTAAAAAGAATAAAATAAACTTTTCTTTTAAAACTTGTTTTTTGCTATCAACTTATAGCGTAATTACACAATTTATAATATAAAAGCTTGTCCCGAGATTTAAGTACTCGTATTTACTTAGTTTGAAAATTTTTAAAATTAAAATCAATCAGATCAAGTTATTTAATTTGCTTGTTTATCTACACTGGTAAAGTAAGTAGAATAACATAAAAATAGTAGAATAAAATAAAACTATACAGAAACAAAAGGTATTTTTAACAGGGCTTTTGAAAATTACAGGATTTTTGCATGCTTTAATATTAATATATATTGGGAAATTCGTTTGCTTTAATTACTCTACATCTTTGAGCATGGAATATATTAATTTTACAAGAAGTTCTTTCCTGACATTATGGTTGAAAGATGAATTAAAAATGCAATTAACTTGAGGTTTCATGAAAAATGTTTTATCCAAATATACACTGCTGGACAATTGATAAGGACGGATAACACTATCATCCATAGCAACCACAAAATGAAAGGAAGCAAAATGTGGAAAATTAGAATAAGTGCGGGATATTAGTAAGAAGAAGTATGAGTATGCAAATTTTTTTTCCACGTCGGTTCATCACGTGTTAGCGGTCATAAGAGCTTTAAAGGTTTTGACGCGTGTGGACAGTTGTTGTTTCAAGTCAAAGTTTTACAGGAAAGATTTAATAGACAAACTAAAAATTTTTGGCATGTCTTCCCGACATCACATACACTGCTGGACAATTGCTAAGGACGGATCACAAATTGCTATGTAGCATAACATTAAGCGAGACATGAGACCTAGTAGGATAAAATATCGTTGCCACACTGTTTTGACATTAGAATAAAGAATATTTATTGTTCTGGAAAGTACAAAAGCTGTGAAACATCTGAAAGAAAAAAAATGTTCATTTGATCTGCGTACGGAGAAATGGAACAATGCGTCTAAAAGTCAGCAGGCACCTTAAAGAAAGGTATCAGTACGGGATATGTCACCGTGGAGTGTGATGCAACATTCACACGTCATTACCATACTTTGCACAACATTATCCAGCAGCTGTTGAGGCACTTTATCCCATTCCTGTGCCGGAGTGCACGGATGAGGGTGTTCTTGTTTGTCGGAGGATAGTTTGGACCAGCAACTTGCCTCCCCCAAAGCATCCATTTCAATGGGGTTTAGATCTGGAGAACGCGCTGGCCTTACGAGATGTTGAATACCCTCGCTGTCTATACAAACCTGAACAGCGAGTGTTCGATGACATGTTGCGTCCATAAAAACAAATTTATCACCGACAGCACCACGGAAAGACGAACATGAGGAAGTAGAACTTCATCAATGTATCGTTGGCCCGTCATAGTCCCATTCGCAACCACATGTAGGCGCATGAAGCCATTGATCATGATGCCGGTCCACACCATGATACTGCATGTCGGATATCTGTCTTTTTTCCTGGATATTTTCTGGACGATACGCAGTACCACTCTGCCAGATCAGTTGGCGTCTACAATTCGATGACAGACTGAACCTGCTCTCATCTGAGAATAGTACGCATGCCCAGTCCTGTTTCAGTCCAATTGTGATACTCACGACACCATTACCAAACGGGGAGTACGGTGCTGTCTGGTCAATGGGACACACAAAACAGGTCTGCGTGCGTATAGTCCTCCTCTCTCCTCAAACGTCTGGCAACAGTTTTTCAGGGAGATCTGCTTTCCTGAGGCAGCAAGAAACTTTGATCTGCCACCTGCTGACTGTGGTGCGCCTGTTCCTTTTTGCTGATAGGACGATATATCTGTCTTCTGCAGGCGTCGTACTTCTAACACGACCTCCCCGTGCCGTCTACTACACATTCCAGTAGTTTTAAAGGACTTCCACAACCGTGAAACAACGCTGTGAGCGATGTCGAACTCCCTGGCAACATCTGTTATTTTTCGCCCTTCTTCGATCTTTCCAATAATTCGGCCATGCATAAAATCATCTATGTGATGTCGGGCAGACATGCCAAAAATTTTAAGTTCGTCTATTAAATCTTTCCTGTAAAACTTTGACTTGAAACAACAACTGTCCACACGCGTCAAAACCTTTAAAGCTCTCATGAACGCTATCACGTGATGAACAGATGTGGAAAAAAAAATTTGCATACTCATACTTCTTCTTAGTAATATTCCGCACTTATTCTAATTTTCCACATTTTGCTTCCTTTCATTTTGTGGTTGCTATGGATGATAGTGTTATCCGTCCTTAGCAATTGTCCAGCAGTGTAGATGATTTTATGCGTGGCCCAATTATGGGAAAGATCGAAGAAGGGGGAAAAATAACAGATGTTGCCAGGGAGTTCGACATCGCTCACAGCGTTGTTTCACGGCTGTGGAAGTCATTTAAAACTACTGGAATGTGTAGTAGATGGCACGGGGGAGGTCGTGTTAGAAGTACGACACCTGCAGAAGACAGATATATCGTCCTATCAGCAAAAAGGAACAGGCGCACCACAGCTCAGCAGGTGGCAAATCAGTTTCTTGCTGCCTCAGGAAAGCAGATCTCCCGAAACACTGTTGCCAGACGTTTGTGGGGAGGAGGACTATACGCACGCAGACCTGTTGTGTGTGTTCCATTGACCAGACAGCACCGTACTGCCCGTTTGCAATGGTGTCGTGAGCATCACAATTGAACTGAACAGGACTGGACATGCGTACTATTCTCAGATGCGAGTCGGTTCAGTCTGCCATCGAATTGTAGACGTCAACTGATCTGGCGCGAGAGTGGTACTGCTTATCGTCCAGAAAATATCCAGGAAAAGGACAGATATCTGACATGCAGTATCATGGTGTGGGCCGACATCATGATCAATGGCCGCACGTGCCTACATGTGGTTGCGAATGGGACTATGACGGGCCAACGATACATTGATTAAGTTCTACTTCCTCATGTTCGTCTTTTCCGTGGTGCTGTCGGTGATAAATTTGTTTTTATGGACGACAACGCAACATGTCATCGAACACTCGCTGTTCAGGATTGTCTAGACAGCGAGGGTATTCAACGTCTCGTATGGCCAGCGCGTTCTCCAGATCTAAACCCCATTGAAAATGTGTCGGAAGCTTTGGGGAGGCAAGTTGCTGGTCGAAACTATCCCCCGACAAACAAGAACACCCGCATCCGTGCACTCACAGAGGAATGGGATAAATTGCCTCAACAGCTGCTGGATAATGTTGTGCAAAGTATGGTACGACGTGTGGAATGTTGCATCACACTCCACGGTGGACATATCCCGTACATATTCTTTAAGGTACCTGCTGACTTTTAGATGCATTGTTCCATTTCTCCGTACGCAGATCAAATGAACATTTTTTTTCCTTCAGATGTTTCACAGCTTTTGTACTTTCCAGAACAATAAATATTATTTATTCTAATGTCTGAACAGTGTGGCAACTATATTTTATCCTACTAGACCTCATGTCTCACTTAATGTTATGCTACATAGCAATTTGTGATCCGTCCGTAGCAATTGTCCAGCAGTGTATATTAATATAATTTCCTATCAGATTGAGATCCGAAAACTAGCCTAGTCAGCTCATACTGTTTACAGTATCGTCTTCGAACCATCTCTGGTTAACATTTGTATATTGGTAGGGAGCATTATTTTCCAGAAAAATCCGTCACTGATCTTCCAAAAGATCTCCCCCTGTTGGAAGCAATTTATTATGTATTATTCTGTATTATTTTGCAGAGTTCCCTGATTTGCTCTGTTACTCTCACGGTGTGATATTTTCTAACAACACGAGAAGACATGCAGACCCATATAATCGTTTCCGTCGGATGCTTTATTGTGGGTTTTAGATACTCAGGGCTGAATTTTTTATGAGTGTGTCTTCTTACACAGGAACTATTTTTGTTCCCTGAAACGCAAAACAAACTTTCATCAAATATCTTTTTCTGTCTTTAACAGCCCATAATGAATGATCATTTGTGCACGCCAATCAGTGAGCAATGGTTTTGTGTGAGCTTTAAAGCCTTTTTAATCCAGAGTTTCCATCACCCTTCCTCTCACAATTCATGAACTTATATCCTTATTTGATGCCAAAATCCATTATTTCAAAATTTATGGTGATTTAAACCACTTATTTTAAATGAAATTGTTTGCAATACCCTGTATTCAAGTAAAGTTGTTTTTCTCGGATCGCCCCGATCGCTTCCTGTTCGTAATAAAATTTGTTTCAGAATATTTTTTTCCAAATTCGTATGTCAATAGAAAGACAACATGATGCTTCAGCTACAATTTCGAGCATAGAATAACATTCTTCCTTCAAAAGTTTTATTTTGTGTTTTTTGTTATAAGGCAAAAGGAAATTTTATACCTATCAATTCTATCATTATCCACCCATGCACTTCAAATTGGCCCTCAAAATTGCTTTAAATGCAATAAAACATGTTGCACAATGTACCTTCAACCCTTTATCACAAATTATCTCTAATTGGTTGTAATAATGGAGTATTTCATTGGTTGGAAAAAAATAATGACTAATTACACTACAATGACTTTGTTCCTGTCTTATCATTGTCTTTCTAAAATATTGATAAAATATTTAATGTACATAAAATCTACAAACAAATTTGAAATCAGCATGAAAAAATCCACTATAATTAATAAAAATAGTTAAAAAAGTGCGGTAGTCACAAAACGAAAAACTAAGTCAAACTCAAAAATTAGGCAAAAAAAAAAGGGCTCGGGATTATTTTTGCCACTGTGACGTCGTTGATTGTTGTGAATCCCCATCCTTCGATTCACGGTAAGTTTTATAGCTTTACCAGCTGTTAAATGACAAGTACGACGTCTTCGATTGCTGTGAAATCACACTCATCGATTGTCACTAAAATTTATAGCTTCACCAGCTGTAAAATGACCAGTGCACGTGGCCATGGGGCCATTGTTTATTGTTTGAATTCGGGGAGTGACGACAACCGGACTAGCAGCCATAATGGTAAAGGAGAGCAGGCATCCCATTGACAATAGGCGAAGCCTGTTTTAAAAGAATCATGTCGTCTTTTCTGGTGTTGAGAGAAGGGGATAATAGAAAGAGGTGGCGTGGTGGACAAGTGTGTCCAGAAGTTGGACAAGAAATTATGGCGCCTTGGGCCAGACGGCCCGGGTGTGTTATGCGCAAATAGGACGAGAGAGGCCGAGAGAGACTTTTGTGACCTGCCAATAAGAAGGGACGAGGGGCGTGTTGTGGACCCACCCCTGGTGTTTAAAAGGGTTTTTTTAGGAGACGAGAAAAACTAGAAAGGAGCCCGGCCCTGGATGGAGAAAAAGGAAAAAGCCCTACCCTGGATGGAGAAAGCATGAGAGGAGAGCCCTGGTTGGAACGGACTGGAAGAGAGCGCTAAAGAAAACGTCTTAGTCCGAGATTGGAGTGGAAAGAAAGGAGAGACGATGAACGCCGGTGGCGTTGAGAATAGAATATAGACTGACTGTACCCCGGCTTGGCATATGAACTGTAATCTATTGCTTCACTAACAAATTGTTTAGCAAATAAACAATCCTTTTATTTTTAAATTAGTCTGTGACGATTTATTGATGGCTATATATATATATATATATATATATATATATATATATATATATATATATATATATATATATATATATATACACACATATATAAATATATATAATCCAATATATAAATATATATATACACACATATATAAATATATATAATCCAATATATAAATATATATACACACATATATAAATATATATAATCCAATATATAAATATATATATACACACATATATAAATATATATAATCCAATATATAAATATATATACACACATATATAAATATATATATATATATAATCCAATATATAAATATATATACACACATATATAAATATATATATATATATACATATAATCCAATATAAAAAATTCAATATATAAATATATATATACACATATATATATATATATATATATATATACAAATATATAAACGAAAATATAAAAATAAACAGATAGTTATAACCTAAGATAACTATAAATAGGTAGAAGGCTCAGTAGTATAATGACAAACTCCTGGCCTTAGGAACCAGGATTGCAGGTTTAAACATGTTTTGGGGCCGACCAACCTTCACCTGAAATTTGTCATACTATGCACCAAGAGGAAAGGAAAGAGTTACATAAGCGGAACTTAAATATTAAAAAATCATTAAACCAAATAACATATGAACAAAAACATATATATATAAGCTAACCCTACTCTCGCAGTGCAGACGCAGGTCGGGAGTGCATCAACCAGTAATGTGTTCCCGCCAAATACAAGGGAGTGAAAGCAGATTTGCATAAAATTAATTGCGATAGGATATTAAGAAATTTAAATATATGTATATATATATATATATATATATATATACTTTTAAAAAATCATAAAATAATATTCATATAAAAATTAGTGTGAAATATAAATGAAACACACAAAAATATAATATTATTAAAATTTAATAAGCATGTGGCGCCATCTATTTAATAATTGTAGAATAAATTCGATATTGTAGAAATTTTAAAAAAATTACAAAACATAATGACAGTAAATAATTACAGTACTACAAATTGTATCATTAAAAACCATTATAAATATAATTACAAAGAAAGTTAGCAGGATATCCATGTTCAATACAGTGATTAAAAATTTATTAAGATTTCAAAAAATATTATCTTTATCGCTAACTAATACATTATTACGATAAATATAGTCAAAAATAATATTTCTATATATAGATATTGATAAATTTGAATTCCAGTAAGGCACTTTGATGATATTAAAATTAAAGGCATCTCTTTTATCATAAATATTACTATATAATTTCAAATCCTTAACCCTCTGACTGGACGACCCGCTAATTGAATTTCACTTGGAAAACGATCTGCTTTTCCAAAACTATTTACTCCGAAAATGCTCGGATAAATGTCGCGAACTGCTTTAAAAACGATGGCTGTTTAGTGCTTTCCCCTGTTAACGCCTCAGGAGGTCCCGATTGGTTTTGCAGGCAAAGACTTTATTGCTTTTCGGTCTCTGTGTTCTTCGAAACGGGAGGTTTCTCATTCACAGCTGTGGCCTAGGGCGAAGATTGTGAAATGTGTGTGGACATTTTCTACACTTCACGGCCAACAGATAGTTCACCCAATTTATTGCAAATATATATTTCATATATTTGGAAAACTTGCTCAATTTCTGATCTAAAAACCAATTAGGTCTTAAGAAATTTTAATTTTCTGAGTTTTGATTTTAAATTCGGTTTCATTTTAAAGCATTTTTGCATTCCTAGATTGAATTAATTAAAAATATTTTTTAACACAATCCAATATTTCGTGTGAAACGGCAATTAACTACAATTTTAGTTTTTAAAATCATTTCTGTTTGCTCATGTTTTTAAGTTTTTGAGTTTTCTCACATTTACTTAATTAAGATTGATTTAAAGACCAATATATTTTTGACACATAGTTTATATAATTTAAAAGCTCTTTTTTACTTTGTTTTCATTATTTTTTTCCTTTTGAAAAATGCCATGACCAAAATGTACGCAGGCTACTGTGATAAATAATACTTGAAAGGGATGGAATATGACTGAAAATGGTAAATCTAAAATGCAGCTTTTTCAGGTAATATTACAATTAGACTACAGAATACAAATGTTGCAGAATGAACTAAATATTTCCCTGATGTACCACAAACTACATTATAATAAATCTATTGTAGTACTACACTGCAGTATTTTAAAGTCATGCAACAAAAACTTAAACTTGCTTAACTGCCACGATGGGGAACTGAGAAAAAAATAGATATTGTTTACAAACTTGGTGATTTCTGGATTACGATTGTATAACTACTAATTTCTATATAAATATTTTGCATTTAAAACTCTTGTGAATATATAAGGTTCTGATAAAAGTGAATAATTGATCAAATTAACAGTTGTTATCAATGTTATGTCTTAGAATATTTTGAATTAAAAAAGATATTTCAGTCATATTTATTTCAAGTAGAATTTTCATGTAGAGCATAAGTTGGATAGTAACAGATTAAAAAATTAAAGCTTTACAGGCATTGGAATTTTTTTTTATTCCTTTACAAATTTTAAATATGTTTTTCTCAGATTTTTAATTTTGAAGATGAGAGTGTTTTCTAATCCCTAAGGCGTTTTTCCTGTTCAAGATAGAGTCCTGAAATATCTTGAAAATGTTCCCTTACATATGTTCTATAAAAGTTCATTTGGATTTAGGTCTGAGAGCTCTAGTTATTTTTTAAAAATATCTTAATGTTAATATTTAAAAAAAGTTGGGTTTTTTCCAGGTTTAGCCATAAAAATAATTATTAAAATTCAGTAAAGAGATATATTTTAAATTTTATACGTTTTGTTTCCAATAATCTAAGAAATATTAATCACTTAAAATAATTAAATATTTTTAATAATTTAACATTTTAGAAAAGTTTTAAAAATTTCAAAACTGTTCAATGCTTTAAAATTGTGAAATAATGGCTTGTCAAACTAACCTATTATTTTCAGAATCAATATAATAGTACAATTTGAATATAAAACAAAAATGAATTTTACTGTGACAAACTGTTTACGACTTCCACTCATATTGTAAAAAAGAATGAAAGATAAATATATAACATAGTCGCAGTCACAAAAACACATTCATAATATGTTAAAATCCTGTCCCGATACAAATTTCAATGCATTTTCCAAACTGTAGCTAAAAACAATTATATGTTTATTAGGACATAAATTATTTATATTTAGATATATTTTTCCTTATTAAGTACATAATGAATAATGGCAAGATAATTTGTAAAATCCTGAAAGATTTTAATGAAGAAAAAAGCCAGACATAATTTTAGATAGTTAGAAATTTAATTATATAATACACAAATATGCATGTTTTAAAAGAAATAAGTTGGCTAAGAAAATGAAATTTACTAAAAATTTCCTGAATAAAGTAAATCAGATTTCATCCTCAAATACATATAATTGTAAGAAAAGCTTTTATTCAATTTACAATTAGTTACGAAAACCTTTTATAAAAAAATAATTTTAACAGGTATAAATAGCAAAAAATATCAAAGAAGTATGAGAAAGACACATACATGTCTATAATTATATCTAATGTGCATATTTGGAACTGTTTAGCGTACTCGAATTAACTCAAGTGCACACGTCAAGGGTTTTTTATTGCATTCTAAGTCAACACGGTGGCTACTGACGAGCGAATACGTATAATTTTGAACCGCGGTTAAGTGACGAGGACGATACCTGAGCTGATAAGTCCCCTTCCAAACTTCCACATCACACCAACGTGAGGACTTTTGACGTCGACGTGTTTAACGTGCATCAGCTCCTCTTCAACGCTAAATTTTTGTGGTACCAGGGCTCGAACACTGGACACGAGTTCATAACCACGACCATCAGGCTACCGTGGCCGCAAAAGAAAATAGCAAGTTTGAAAGAAATGTAATGGAGAAGTATATTTGAAGAAATAACTTCAAAACTTAACGAAAAACCAAAATATCAAAATTTATTTTAGGAATAATAGTGAATATAACTTCGTAAACCTAAAACCACTTTACGCAGTGTATTTTGAAAGTGAACGTTTCCCCTTTTAGAGAAACTTACTACAATTATGTCAAATTCCTTTCGTTTTGCTCTAAGGGGATCCCCGAAACAACGTAATTTTTTTGATACACAAAATTACTTATGGTTGAATCTAATACTATTCCCTACAAAATGAATGAAAAACCTTTTTTATCATATAAATTGTGTTTGAATAGGAGATGGTTAGTTAATAAGAACATTTAAAACGTGTCGGCAATCTATGGACCTGTGGGCACGTGGTACAATTCTTAGTGGCACTCAGCACTACTCTACAAATTTGTCAATTTTTGAGTGGATGGAAGTTGATAATAGACCTTATTTGACAAACATCTTCTGAGTTATGGACATTTATGGAACTACAAAATAATCTGAAAGATAATTCTACGGATAAATTTACAGCTATATTGTAAATAATTGAGTGTTATTGCTAGGGGATTTAATTGTTGAAAAAAGAAAATTGCGTGTACTCTGCTTCCCACTTATGATTCGGCATATCAAAGTAAAAAATCTTTCCTAATATGAAAAATATTTCGACTCCGCAAAGAAATTGTTTAACAACTGAATGCTCAGAATCGTGTCACACATTATACCCCTGATTTTGCGATATGAAAGAAGAGTCGTGAAAGAGTTAATTCGCATTACAATTTTTATTTAACTGTAATGAAGGGAATCATTTATATTTCACTTTGTCTATTTCTTATTTAAGTAAATATGTTGGAAACATACATTTTTAATTTTTTTTATCTTTGTTGAAGAAATAGTAACATTTTATATTGTTTATTTTTATGTTAATAAATGTATTTTATTGATCCATAATTAATATAAAATATAAAACTGTAAATTTAAATTATTTACCTCTATTCTTTAAATCTGCAAATATTACCGTAAGAATCGAAGGATTTCAAAAATTTCCTACTATGTGGTACGCTGCATGATATGAATGATACTGACAGATTGGTTTGGCACGTCTTAGCTACACAGTTGCCGCCCCTGATTTAAAATGTTGGGTAAGATAACCATTATATTTTTAAAATTTTATAAATATACAAAAGAAGAGTATTTTGTCAATACATGTTTTAAATGGAGTAAAGTTTACGAGAACGAAATATAAAATTGCGTTAAAATTATTGGTACTCTATCAACCGTACTTTATATATATATATATAAGAAGTACGTCGATAGAGTACCGTAGTTACTGCCAACTCGTGACAATGAATTGGAAACTAAGTTCACAATTCATTGTTATATTAAAATAAATAAAATTTTACATGACTTATTTTTGTATTTGTTATTTTTTTATTCCTTATTGAAAGCAACAAATGGGAGTTCATTACCTGCCAAAACTGCAGAGGCCTGGTTGTTTACTCCACAAGCTCCTACCTTATGCTTACTCTGCCCTACTAAGTAAAAATGCCGTCTTCTGCTCGTCAAGATCATGGAATTGCAGATATTGTTTTCCATATATTTTAAATATTAGTTTTCTAACTTCTACATCAGCCTTTTAATAGTCTACACTCCTGCAAAGAAGTCTGAATTCAAAACTATATAAAAACATATTATTCCCAACAATGTCATTTATACCTTTATTTTTTTATAATCTATGAATGCATTAAACTATTAATTTGTTATCGCGACTATTTAATATTAAATGCGAAAAAAAACGAATAAGTTTCAAACTGAAACTTAAATTGAATTTTTCAAAAATTGTCATCGATATTCTCATAACTTTTACATATTGACATTTTAGCATATCACACATCTATCTTCTATGCAAAAATCTATTATAAGTTCCTCAAATGTTTCAGCATATTTTTACTCATAACATGCAGTTTTCAACCACATTGTGAGGCCGCGGTAGCCTAATGGTCAAAGTAACGGACTCGTAGCTGGCGTGTCATGAGTTCGACCCCAGCACCACTGAAGATCCGCCGTGTAAGTGAGCGATGCTCAAGCGTCATCCTCGTCACTTGACCATGGTTTAAAATTACGAGGTCCGTCGCCAAGTGAGTGAATATTAACGTCGCACTGTTCAGCTACACGAGGGCTTTTAGTGATGGACCTCATAATTTTGAAAAATGGTCAAATGACGAGGACGACACCTGAGCTGGCACCCCCTCTCCTAACTACCACACCAACGAAAGGGCATTTCAGCTCTCGATAGGTTTAACGTGCAACGCTGCCCTACACGGCGGGTCTTTTGTGGCACTGGGCTCGAACTCGAGACATGCCAACCATGATTCGATACCTTGACCACCTGATACCCCGGCCACAGGTCCGTCGCCAAAAGCCCTCAAGTAGTTGAGTAGAGAAGAGAGAGAGTGCGACTTTAATATCCCCTCACTTAATTAAATTATATGAAATTGAAGGAATACTTGAAAAAATATTAGAAGTCGAATATATATATATATATATATATATATACATATATATATTAAAAAATTAATCTAATGATAATTTTAAATATCCAAAGAATTATTAGTATTTATGGTAAATATATATATGTTTTTCAACTGAGTATGTGAGACACGCATAAATATCTTTTTCGAAATTTCAATGCAGAATTTTAGTGGAGCTAATACAAAATTCCTAGTTTTGCATGGTTAAGATTATAAAAATGTCCAAATTTTAATAACCTTTTCTTCAGTCAACCACTAATGGAACATGAATGATGAGGGATTATGCATAAATATATATTTTTTTAACTTGATTTTAAAAAGGATCTTTATATTTATTTATATGCGCAAATGTTAACTGTAAATTTGTCCAGATGCTTTTAAATACTTTTTATTTGAAGATTCAAAATATAAACTTGAGAAGTTCTCTTTGAATGAAATTAATGTTCAGACATTCAAAATTCAAATATAATTTGTTATCTGAGCAATACAAAACAAGGGAATTCTCAACACGTAGACTTGCAATTTATTTCCGTACACTTTAGGGTTTTAAGAAATTCTTCGGAGATTTTACGATTGCGAACGGGTCTCTCCGTGACCCATAAAAAAGTTCCCCCTCAATGCTCATTGTGTCTCCCCGATCGTCTCTAATTATCTTTCCAAGATCGTAAACCTTTAAAGGGGGGAAAGAATTCGGAAAAATACCACCTTACGGGTTTTGAACACATTACTTGAAGGGGGAAAAGTCTGTTTGGTTCATTTTTGGTGAGTCCCCGGCCTTAGGAAAAAGTCAGTGTGGTCCGTTTTCGAAGCCTCTCTAGTAGGGTGGAAAAACCCGTTCTGTCAAGTTGGAGGGTTAATATACAGTGTTACATCTAGGTAATTAGTTTTGTGATTGGATTATTATTAATTTTAACTAAGTTTAAGTAAGCCGGATAAAAATTAATAATGGGATTTAAATTATCATTTTTACCAAAAATAATTAAATCATTAATATATCTAAAAATATAGTAGTCATTATTAATAATATAATTATATTCATAAAAATGTAAACAAAGATTAGCCAAACTATTGCTAGCTGGGCCCCCTTGTGGGAGTCCTTTCTCTTCTTTATATAAAGAACCATTAAAAAAATTAATGTAATTTTCTTTTAAGACAAAATCTATGAGAGTTTTAAATTTGTTATTATTATTAAGATTATACATACTGTGGTTTTCTAAAATTACTTTAATAATATCACTTATATCAATGGAATTGAAAAGATCTTCAAAGACATAACTATGAACTGAATAAATATTTTTATTATTAAAAAAATCTATAATCTCTTTACTATTTTTAATTATAGCTTTATTACATTGCTGATTAATAAAGTTTTGTATAATATTATGAAGTAATTTGCCTGCAGTAGTAATATATGTTTTAAAACCATTTGTCACAGTTCTAAACTTAACAGGACTTTTATGGAATTTTGGAGTTAAAAATATATATGAATACTTTTAATTTTAGGAATACAAAAACCTAATTTTTTATAAATAGCAATAATACGATTACTAATTTCATTATGTGACAAATCTAATTTTTTAAAAGATCCATTATTTAGAAATTGATCATTAAGAATATTATACTAATATAAATACTTACAAATCACTGCATAGTTACCAGGTACTTTATCAATGTAAACTATGATAAAATTCTTTTGTAGTTCATAAATTTTTTCTGCTTCATATCTTTAAAAGCAGTTTCATATTGAGAATGGTAGCTAAAATTCATAAGATCTTTTATAATATTGTACTTATACTCATCAAATGCCTCAATAGGTAGTCCAAATTTAATTGCAGATTTTGTAATAAAATTATCTATATCTTTAATAATTTGTTTTTTAACAGTTTTGTTGTTATTAGAAACATTTAATCGAAAACTAGTGCCTTTACTCATTATATCTTTTAAAATATTGCCATTGATTATGTCTAAGTTGCCAGTAACTACATGTTTATAATGACCGTCAATAAAATCATTATAGTTTTTACATATACAATCTTCTATGTTAATAGAAGGGCGAACTATTATTATAATTAAAGATAAATCTGCCCATTGTTTTGTTATATTTAAATGCTTTCTTTACAACCACCTTTCTAACCGGAAAAAGTGACAGATGTCTATTAAATACTTTAGAAAAGTTAATTTTGTCAAAAGTTTTATTCATGAATAATAAAGTGTAGTACTCTATAATAGGTTCATTAATTTTTTCTCAACATTAATATTGAATTTATTAACTAGATAGTTAAGAATGTCTAATAATGTGTACTGCATGACAAACCTTTAAGGAATCATTATTTAAGGTTTCATATAACAATGCAATTTCATGTTTATTAAGACCAAAAATGAAGTATTTGACCTTCTTGATATTAGTTTTTTTCAAAATCATCAATAAGAACTTTAATATTGTCATTTAATGAATTATTATCTCTATTTTTCCTTTTAGTTCTATTACTTCTAGAATTTCTTTTAGAATTATTATTTAATTTATTGGCATAATAAAAAAAATTCTTCATTATTATTCTGTAACATTATTTGCAAAGTATTTTTAGCAAAATACAAAACATTAAGACCATATGGATAAATTGTGCTAAAACTCCTATATATATAATAAAGTGATTTTCCCACCATAATCTGTGCTTAGTAATTGGAATAATTTTAATGATAGACAGTTCAACATTTTTGAAATCATGCATATGAAAGTGTCTAAGTCAGTGCTTCTCAAACTTTCAAAACTGGCGCCCCCCTTATCAATCACAATTTTTATCGCGCCCCCCTTATACATTAATAATGTACTGAATGCAATAATAATGCACTTTTTTTTACGCTAAAGCAATAATATTAATTATATACCATACAAATTCATGACATAAGTATTAAATTTTGTATATGTTGCTTTTAAGCAAAAAAATATTAAGTAATAGGATAGTTATTATGTTATTTTTCCTTTCTCTAATTTTTAAATTGGAATATATTGCAAAATGCGGTGGCTGCTTAGAAGGCAAAATATAGATATCAGCTTTTTTTAGAAAGAACTCAGTGGATCAATTTCTAATCATATAAGCATTCCTTTGAAAAATTTGCTCTGTAAGACAAGCCCATGGAAGTCGTTAATACTTATTAAACTTGTTCTTAATTTAGCATTAATTAATTAGTTATAAAATACTCTGTGCAGCACTGATACATTAAAAGTATACCGGCTGAAATACCCGCTACTTGCACGATTTCATTTATAAGAAAATAAAACATTATTGATATAATCGCTGAATTTTAAGGAGAGTAAAGCCAAGTGCACAACAATGTTTACAAAAATGTAAAATGATTTTTTAAAATCATTGCTCAAATTATAATTAGTTTTAAGCGAACTGTAATTTTAAGCCTCACAGAATTAGCATTTAGAATTGATGTTGAATAATGAAGTATAATATTAAATTCCGATGAGAAATAATTGTATTATTTTTAATATTTAAAGTGAAAAGATTCTTCAACATGTTTTAAACCTGGAGCAGGCACGCACTCGATACTAATGGTCGAAAAGGGTTATTGAGCCACCCCAATCTCTTTTTTTATAATTATTTTTATAGTACACAATAAAAATCGTAATTCCAGTGAATAATTTAATTACGAGAAAATATACTCACGTACTTTCAAGAACACAGAAAATATTTCGGAAAAAAAGTTATCACACCGGGAATTCAGTCAAAACAAGTACCTTAAGATTATAAAAAAACGTTTGTCACTCCCAAAAAAGAGGGAGATATGTGACAAATATATTTTAGTTCACACGTTAAGACTGTCAAACAGGAGGATAGTGTCAGAGCCATTGGTAACAATTAAACAGTTTTGCCAGAATTACCGATTTCGTGCACTCTGTGCTCGGCGTGACAGCTCCGGAATAAAAGTGTATTTATTACAATATGGATGTTCAAAAAAAATTATGTAAAACGTTTTTTTCATTACGCTTTTTTATATGTTTGGGAATAACTCATAGAAATAAATCTTGGCCAAGTAATCCTTCAAAGAGTTAGTTCTCTGTGCTTTTCCAAAAATCATAAAAATATTTTACAAGGAAAAAATCGCAGCAGAAATAGTTTATTTTCAATTTCCCTAAATGAAAAAACAAATACATAAGAGCAGGGACGTAACTAACCGTACAAGTAAGTTCGAAGGTCAAACCGCAGCAGCTACATTCTGCTGCCTACATCTGATGACAAATATATAACAGTGATGAATTTTTTACCTTCCTAAAATTTTTTTTCGATTATGGGTCTGGGTTTTGTTTTTTCTCATTTTGGTTTGAAAAGAAGTAGCTTTAATTTTTTATGACGTAATACCGCAGATATATAAATTATATCAGTATAAATGTGTATTTTTTTATTATGTCAGAAAGTATTTTGTTTTACTTCATTCCAGTAAATAAATTTCTTTTAATCTTTTATTTTCGATATGCTCGTGCCCCCCTTGTACGTTTATCGTGCCCCCCCAAGGGGGCGCGCCCCACAGTTTGAGAAACACTGGTCTAAGTTCAATTTTTTTAGAATTATTGGAATTTTTAAAGAATTTAACGTCATATCTATGCTGATTAATCCTTAAGTTAATAGTATTGGAGGTCTGTCCAATATATTTATATTGACATACTTTACAATTGAAAAGATAAATACAATTAAAAGTTTTACAAAGGTTAAATTTAGATTCACAATCATATTGATCTTTATTTAACATAGTACATGCCTTACATCTATTATCTCTACATTTATTGAATTTTAACTTAAGACTATTATAAGATTGAGTGTTATCAAAATTATAAGAAGATAAATTATCATTAATTCCATGTATAACATGACTCTTAATGTAACATTTATTAATATTTTGTGAAATGTGATTACTAGAATCTAACAAGTTTTGTTTATAATGATTATAATGGCCATTAATGATTTTTTTGTTCCAAAAAATTCTAGTCTTGAATAGTTTAATATTAGAATTACTATTACAAATATTTAATTCTTTAACAGAATTCAGTTCCTTTCCAAAATTGTTATTGGAGAAAGAGGGAGAATTATAAAACTCCCTCATCCTAATAACTAACAAGTCAAAAATAGACAGGTATTTCTATAAATAATACAGAAGTTGATTCCCAGTCAAAAGAGAGTGTGCCAAAGCAAAACAGAAACAAGTTAATTTTTTAAAAAACAAACTTGAAAGTAAGCTCTTAAAGTAAGAGAAAGCTATGCTCAAAACTAAAACCAAAGCTAAGAAAAGGCTCAAAAGACAGCCATCCATCACACAAAAATCAACAGAGGGATACAAATAGGTAATATTATTACGATGCTGAACCTACCTAATCAGTACACCACCGAGCAAAGATCAGCTATAAACTAACCTAATTGCCAGTCGCTAATACAAATTGTACCAAAATCGTAAAGTAGATAAATGTTAAGGAAAAATGAAGTGCATTGCTAAGTAGACATAACCATCAACACCTCAAGATACCAAAAAACAATACAAACAAATTTGTATTACATGATAGACATATTACATAAATAAAAAGGATAATATAAAAAGATAATGTAAAAATATATAAGTAAAAATAAAGCTAAAAAACTAGAATATACTAAAAAAAGAATAAAAAATATAAGTAAAAATTAATGCACTAAAAACCTGAATAATACTAAAAAAGAATAAAAATAAGTAAAACAACTCTTGAATATGAAAGCAAAGAGTTAAAAAACATTGATATAATAGACAAGTAAAAAGAGTATATACAATAGCCAAAATTAGAATCTGTTAAGAAAACATAATTAGGCTAAAAGCTAAATAGCTTACAATAATGAAAAACAGCAGTAATTCATAAATTTCATGTTAGATATTTATATACAACTCACACGTACAAGTTACCGAATTTTACATGTTAAGGTGTTGCTCGTGTTGTTAATGCCCGGATCACGTGATTTAAACTTGGCGATGTATGTCTTTGAATTTAGTTCATTCAAGAATCCAAATCCCGTTAAATCACCAAAAGAGACAACCCTGAATAATCTTATCATTTCATAAACACCAATGAAAAACAAGCTGCTTTATTTTTATCTAGCCGAAAAAAATATTTCCGGCAGGAGCAATGTCGAATTTTGCACTATATATAACGCACTCATTGTTTCAGCGGTGTAAATAAATTGTGAATTTTAGGAATTATATCATGTATTTTGTGAAATCTTAAGTTCATAATTTTAACTATTCAGAATAAACCTATCAGCATTTCTCGAGCAAATAATCAGTTCAGTTACATTGTCACTAATTTTAATTCAATTGCTTCATTGTCATCATTAACACATTCGTAATATGTAGATTGTTAATTTCAGTCATCGCTTCAAAATCGTGGGCTTTATAATCAAACTATAACATAATTACATAGTTATTTTTTCTCTAACAATGAAAACCTTTTAAACAAGCTATGTTTTGTCAAAATACTTTTTATTTAATTTGCAAAATATCACCCATATTTGATTCAATCACCTTGGAGAAGTATGTTTTGACTAAAGATTTTTATTTGCCCCTTCGACAAATTAAGGATTTGGAAGAAAATGAATTTTCTTTTGTTGATGATCTGGACTCCCATAATTTTTCTGACGCATCAAATTCTAGTAGTACCGAAAATGACACAAATGTAAATATTTGTTCATGTATTGTAAATGCCGTCAATGAAACATATGCAAGAAAAATAATAATTAAACTAGATGCTCTTCTATTTTCTATTATTTCCTGTGAATTAAAAAACTCACAAATATTTCGTTTAAAAGTTCTTTCTAATTTTTATGCTTTTTCAAAGAAACGATTTGTTGGTCAATTTTCAATTTGTCCATTATGTCAAAGATTACTATTTTTACAATATGTTAAAGTCTATTTACACTTACCAACAAAAAACATTATTGACTATAAATGGTATGTATAGATTTTTGCTTTTTGAAACTCACTTTAAGTACCTTTCCTTATCTTTATTTCATATTCAAATTCATTTTCCTTCTATATTATAATTGTAACCGAGGAAAGTACTTGAAGTAGAGTCGTTTTTATTTGTATTTAAATCTCCATTTATCTTGGTGTTTTTAAGATAAAAATAATCTTGTATAAATGTTAAGTTTACAAGATTTATAAATAAAACATAGGTTTAAATGCTAATTCATGTTAATGAATCTATTCATCTCTGTGTATTATTACTGTGAAATATTTCTTATAGAATGAGTATTTCATTAATATACTATTTTAATTTGTGTGTGTGGTTAAACTAGCCTTCCTTGAAAAGGAATATTTTATAGGATAGTGATTTATAACTTAATTGTTTAATAAACAGACATGGTGCTTGCATGATATTACAAATTATTTAATTTGCGGAGTAGTCATTTTTCACACATGATTCATATATTGTCAAACTTTTTTCTGTTTTATGAATAAAATTCGTGTTTATTGTAATTTTATTTCCAAATTAATGTATTCTACAGAAGGTATTTTTTGTTTTCAATAAGCCCCTCTCCATATTGTTAGTGTATTTCTAAATATTTTATTCTGAAATATGTAAATAAATATTTAAAATATATTAAATAAATGCTAAAAATAATGCATTTGTATAATACATGCAATGAATATCATTATATTTCTTTTTAAATAGAAATTAATTTTATAGAAAAAATTAGTATGTCACTTTTAAAACTCCAGACATTTCATTTATATATATATATGTTTGTGTATTGAATAATAAATTCATGTTTTTGCCTGAAAGAGAACTAAAAGTAACACTCATATCTCTTGCAATAGCTTTGTTACGTTGAGGTAACATATAATCAAATTCTAATGTGTGCAGGCTGCATCTACCTGATGCTGGATGCTGTTGGCTTTCTTAAAAGAGTTCCTGAGAAGTCCATTAAAATGCTTTATTTTACAATGCGACACAGTAGAGAAGTGACCCCACTTTCTGCCTGCAGAAGTTCGGAATACCTGAAAAAGTAGTTTACATCATACGGGTGGGGTGTGACGTCACTCCACCCCATCGCTGTTCAAAGCACAGCTATTTTCACATCAAGCTTAATATGTACATTATGTAGAAAACATTTTTATACATTTCTACTGAAAACCATGCTAAATAGTTTAGGTGCTTTTTAAATCCATTTTTTTCCTCTGATATCTTTTACTTGATATTGGAAAATTTTCTTTTTGTTTTGCTTATCTCTTATTATCAGTTGTTACACTCAGGAAAGAAGCCAAATCAGTGTCAAGAAAATATTTCAAAGTAAAACAGTATCAAGCTGTAGGGTTTTATTTAAAATATATCTTTCTTTTTACTTCAAATTTCATATATATTAAACTTAATAATAAAGGGAAGGGGGTGGGTTTTTTTGACAAATTTTTAATATGTGTAATATTTAAACATATTAAGATGAATATAAGAAACTGCATGTGGTATATAGGCATGTACTACATCTGTGTGTTCTGTTGTTTGTTTATGTATTGAAAATAAATATCTAAACTTAAACACAAGTTTTATGATATGGTACTTATATATTAGCATCACCACGGCAAAATTCACACAACATGAATTGCATCCTTTTCCACCAAAATCTGACTGAATGGTTTGTTTTCAAATAAAACATGTAAAAATTCTTTGTTGTTTTGATATCATGGCATGATTCATGTGGCAAAATTTTGGCTTCGGTGTTGCTAATAGTTACCCATGATATTTATAAGATAATTTATATATTCATGTTATTTTAATATTTTAAAATATTCTTTGTTATATTTAAGAACACATATGATTTTTATGTCACAGAATATAGTGAAATCTAAAAGTTTTCAATCGTAAAAAAAAATAACAGTTTTACCTTTTTTTTTTTTTGAATATAAAGTACAAAATATACTTAAATTTACAATTCTTTTAAATGTTTATGTATTTCCAAAATTGGTACTTATGTATTATATGATTAACCAGCTTCATCAAATCAAGGGTTTGCCAAATGCCACTTTATACTACCAATAGAGGAAATCATTCTTGCTATCATTCAAACATGGTAATAATAATGATGATAGCATTTTGTGACATTTTTTAAATCGATGATGTCTTTTCTTTTGGCAAAATTGGTCAGCAGTACAGCACATATAAGTACTCTAAAATTTTATTTATTCTATGTATTTATTTATTTTAATAATCCTTGCATTATTTAAGCTTACTGTAGTATCATATCTTTTTAGGAATGATAGAATAAAAATTCTTGTGCATCAAAGGTGTGAATTAGAAAATGCAATGGCTTGGCTCTCCACTTTAGGAGGAGCATTTTCAGCTTTAGGTGACTACTTTATAGATTGTGTAAGTGAATTCTTATTTGTTGAAATCATAAATATAAAGATATTTTACTTTTTTGATTACTGTAACATATTGCAATTTTTTTTCATATATTTGTGTATAATCACAACTACATTGGCAACTTTTTTACTTGTGAAGGATGGTGATGTTAAAACGGAATTTATTTATATTCATTTAGTTTAATTTAAAAGATTTTAGTTTAGTTATGTATTTTTTTAATATTATCTACCATCATACTTTTTTGACATGTTTTATGTATATAGCAGATTCTTGATTTATGAACTTATAACTGTGACTGAAGTTTCAGGGATTAGTAAACTCAGCATAGTTTAAATTTCTGTGCAGTGCAGATTCGTTTCAAATTCAACATCTTCATTTTTAGAAATCCATATTATGCCAAAAAGATATAGAAAACGCAAAAAAATTGTCAAAAATAATAACACCATTTGTTACATGAAAAATAGTACCACCAATTCAGATATGTCCATCATGTTCAATTAAATATATTAATTGGTAATAAACCGTGAAATAGTAAATATAATTTTACATTTAAGTCCACATACTTTAGCGTAGAATGAATTCAACTTGTTAAATTGTGAAAAAACTAATAGTAACTCCTTAAAGTCTATCTCAATGACAATGAATTCTTATTTCATTAAATATTATAAGGTAATCATATAGGAGGGTGATATAAATTTTATTTTATTTAGACTCTTACTTTAATTTTTTTAATAATCTGTTGTTTTTTTTATTTAAAAGAATCTTAAAATAAGCATGATTTGTGCTATATTTTCAAGTCAAAGTTTTAAAATTTCCTTTTTTTGTGTGCTTATCTTCAGAATGCCAAAAATGAATGCTCAAAATATAAGCAATATTTTTGGAATAGGTATGATATATTGTACCCCATTGTATATAGTTATTAAAAGCAAACAAAAGGGCTTGTCTATATATTTTCCCCCCTCTATACTTTTTAAGTTTCCATAGTTTATGTAATTAATTTTAATTTGCTCTAATGAAAAGGTATTCCTATTTTGTAATAGGAATTCTGTTTTGTGCAACTTTACATGCCATTTGTACCCCCATTAGTTATATTTTTTGGGCTACTGGCAGAAAGAATCTGAAACCTACCAACCTCCTCAACCATCTTCTTAAACCTTACACAATTGTTATGAAAGTATACAAACCCGTTAAAATTTTCAGTACTTACATATTATCACAATCTATTGGCAGCATTATGTGGAACAAAGCACAATTTCCAATTCAGCACATGACATATACGAAATTGGGGTTGCCATCTTAAACGTTGGCGATTATTGTGATAATACGTGAGTACCAATTTTCCCAAATAAAAAAGTAAACAATAGGAAATGTTCCTTTTATTTCTTAAAATGTGTCCCTTTATCAGAAGTAAAATTATATTCAATATTGTTCAAAGAATCTTGTATTATTTTGATAGTTTGTTAGAACTGAAAAAAAATGCTTGGAAAAAAAGGGAATAAATTATTTATAGGTATTAAATATGATTTTTGTATTAAATTTATTAAATATTTTAAAATGAGATGTCTTTTTCATTTCATCACTTTTTTACTCTGGTAACAAACTATATGATTTAAACCTTTGTTTAGAACTATAGGATCACTAAACAATTAGGAAAAGATTACACCCTTCCCATTTTTTTTAAATTAATTATTTTCTATTGATTTATGTTATAAATTTTGTTAAAAATTCTTGTAAATACATATTTTATCATTATAAACAATGACTTTTTAATGCAATTTAGTACAAAATAATAGTCTATTAATCTTTCTTTACATTTTTAACATTTCTTTTAATTTTCTGCTTGTTATACATAAATAAAATATGTCATGTGAACATTTTCAAAGCTGTATAAAGTAATTATTAAATAAATCTCTTGATATTTCTAATTAAGTAATGATTTTTGTTGTACAAAATGCAATTTTTATACAGTTACAAAAAATTTAATTACTTCCTTCTTATTTCACATAACTGGGATTAAATAAATATTTACACTTTCGATCTAGGCAGAAAAGGCTGGTCTAATATCAATGCAACAATTTTCCTTAGCTTTAACATTAGGAGATCCATTAACAATTTGTCGATGCAAAATATACTTAGCCATGAGCTTGCTGCAAAGAGGATATCACAGGAAAGCTAGAAAAATGATCAGGTATGTAAACTGAAACATTTGTTTATTACATGGCTGTGTTTACATCTTTTAGTAATTATTATGAATTAGAATCTGTACATAGATCTGGGTTACAGTTCTAAATTCAAAGAACTGCATATTTATTGAAACATTTAATTTATTTTGAACCATTTAAATGGAACTTGTTCAGTTTTCCCTATACTTAGAATTTTAAAAACATGTATTTTGAATAAATGAGGGGAATTTAATTTCTTTGACTCAGACTTTAAAATTCATTTTTCTTTTTATTGCATAAAATTTTTCTCTGATTTATACATTTTGGATAAAATAAATGTAGTTCTGTATTTTCTAATTTGTTTTATCATGAAATTCATTCTTTGTGCTGCATATTTAAAAAAAGAAATCAAAAAGATTTAGCTTTCTTTTAACAATACTAATTGTAGGTCTATGTATATTAAATGTTTTTCCTTTTGTCTGTTACATTAGGCACGAAATAGGTTAGCAATAACAGTTAATAAACAGTTAGCAACTAGCTGCATGGCCCGGCGTTGCACAGGCTTTTTCCAAGTGTATAACTTTTTGCCAATGGAAATTTCCTCTTCCCTTCTCGATGTCATTACTTCCTGATTTGTATGCGATTGCTATATTTTCTCATTAGAATTCCCCTTTTCGAAATTTCTTTCTCGTCTTTGCC
Organism: Trichonephila clavipes; assembly: GCA_019973935.1. Classification (NCBI taxonomy): domain Eukaryota; kingdom Metazoa; phylum Arthropoda; class Arachnida; order Araneae; family Nephilidae; genus Trichonephila; species Trichonephila clavipes. Next base: position 944,399 of record BMAU01021362.1, read on the forward strand.
CCATTGAACAGGTCTGTCTCTCCTTTTAGCCCGTCGTTGCATGAGCATTTTTCGAGAGTATAATTTTCTCTCAATGGAAATTTCTTTTTTCCCTCCCAATGTCAGCACTTATGAGTGAGGGTGTATGCGCGATGTGAGGGATTTCTATACCAATGTCATTAAAGTTATCTTTTCCAAAATGTCTTCCAATTTCTTTTTCCTCAATTAGTTAGTAATAACAATGGGTTTAAAAACCCATTGTTATTGCTAACAGCAAATTTTTTAAAATATTGAATGGCATGATTGTGTTGATGATATTAGTCATTCCAGAATCAATACCTTTTCCGGACACTACTTAACCAATAATAATTTTTATGGTGCTAAAAAAGCAATTTTACATAATTTTCTTTTATATACTTTTATTGCAATTTCTTTGTCATATGAAATATGAATAAAAAAGGGTTAAAGAAACTTTAAAAACATTTAACATTATTGGGGGGGTCATATAAATGGATTGTGGTCGTCTGTATTAGGCATTACAATTTCAGGATATGAAAATGTTTTGTTAGTAGATCAAAACAAAATTTGAAAACATCTGACATCTTGATAGCTCATAAATAGAAGTACAATTGTTTATGTTAAGGTTTTTTTAAGCATATTATAGATTATTTTCAGCTGGTTTTTGTCTTTAGTAATTTGGTCTGAGTTATATAATTCATTTCACTGAGATATAACTTGACAAGTTCATTTTAATTTATTATATACTTAATAGAATTTATCTTCTATTTATTGTATTTTTATATTTCTCAAATTATGCAGGGTTTTTAATGAATTTAAAATACTTATTTTTTATAAATAAGATAAATTATTGATAATTTATTAAAAAAATAACCTTTAAATTGTGTTTAAAGTAAACTATTTAAATGAAGTTATAAAAGGTATTAGAAATGTAAACATCATTCCCTCTTCCAAGAAAAAATCAATACTGTGATGTTATTGATTCTCTTATCTTGGAAAATATTCCAATGATTACAAACTCTTGCAATTTTTTTCATTTTTAAAACCTTTACGTCTCAAAATAAAAAAAATTTTAAAAATGCAAGTATATGCATATGAGATACAAATAAGAACATTATACAATTCATGTATAAGGATATTTTTAAATAAAACAAATTCTTTACAAATTTCTATAAAAGAAGGCATATAAACAAGTATTCTTAAAACATTAGTGAGATAACATACAGCTTTAAAATAATTATGTGTTAGCATGTGGTCATGATCAAGAGCTCATAGCTAGCACTGTTGGGTCACAGGTTCGAAACCTAGTGCCACTGTCTATGTTGGCTCAATCCTTTTGTTGGTGTGAAAATTTTGTGAAAGAGTAGTCAACTCCAGTTGTTGTCCTCATCATTCAACTGTAGTTCAAAATTACAAGATGTGTTGCTTCACAATGTGATGTAAATTAAGATCAAATCTCAGTACAATTTGTTTTATGTTATGTATTATATTGCTTTTCAATACCTTTATTATTTGCACAAAAACAAAAAGGAAGAGTAATTAGTAAGTAAAAAATGTTTGCTGTTTTTTTTTTCTACTGATGAAATCATTTTAGAAATATATTGAAGTCAACTATTTCTCATTTTTTCATTAATATATTATTCAAAGTAAGTAAAGAATATGATTTTTATCTTGCTGAATTTAAATTTTTTTTTCCTTCTAGAGAATTATACACATTTTCTGTAGGTTCTGAAGGCTCAAAAGATTTCAGATTAAAAAATATGTGTTTAGCAGTGTGGAACAGACTCAAATATGAAAAGTCTAAAAAAGTTATCTCATCTGGATCTCACAAAGCAAATTTTACATCCGAGTGATACTATAATTTGTATTTATTAATATATTTAAAATAAAATATTGATGTGTTTATAATGAATTACATCCATTTATGTATTTAGTTATAAAAAAAATCTAAATGGAATGATCCCACTAGCATTACATAAAAATTATTCCCATCTAAATATGAACACTTGTTATCTGGTGAAATGAACTTTAAAAAAAGTTTACTAATAGAAATCAGTTCTTAATAGTGCAAATTCTTAAGCTTTAATTGTATTGATGAGAAATTAATGAAATTAGAAAGAACCCCCTGTTTTACTAGAATTCTTATTTTTAAAATCTATAAATACTAACACAGATTCCCAAAGGGCACATTAAGGACTTTCAAGGGAGACAAAGCAATTAACTGATACAATAGTTGGGCATCACAATTCACACATCTCAGCATGTTTTCTTGGGAATGTGGAATTTGCAATGATTTGTTCACTGGAAGATATCCTTTAATTACTGATTTAAAACAGTAAGAGTCTTGTATATAGACATCACTTTCAGAATTCATAAATAAGTAAAAATTAAATTCAAAAGTCAATAACAAGAGATTTTGCTTTAGAAACCCATATCAATGCTGTACCCTAGAAATACTGCAGAAATTTTTAGTTTGTTTTTTGGATGAACATGGAGATTCATTTCCAAGAAAAGGAATAGATAACATACAACTTAAAGTAGCAATTAAAACAATTGTTTTCCACCAAACTTTTACCCAATGTATTATTACCATAAGATGCTTATTGTAATACAACCATTAATGTATTTCATATTATTCAACTATGCTTATATCTTAATACATTTCATGAAGATCATGCTTTTTGTCCCCTCAAAGTGAAGCAACTATATACCTTTATTCAATGGAAAACACAGTATGTAATTACTATATGCATCAAGTGGTTTAAATGGGAAAATTTTATGTCCCCACTGCATTAAAAGCTTTAACTAGGCAGTAACAACCAAAAGATTAGGAATCTTGCTAACACAATTCTAATAGATGTCTTGAGATTAAAAGACCATAAAGCAATGTCAAAAATGATGCATGGCTTATTTGTATCTGAATAAATATCACTAGGAAATTAAAATTACTAAAGCTTCTGCAATAGTAACTGCTCAAGGTTTTTTCATTATAATATAGACCAAGGGGACAGCAAACTTTTAGTTGTGGCATGCCTTACAGGACATTTTTAAAACAAGATTTTTGTGATGATGCATGCAGAGTTAGAGAATAGATGTCAATAATATAGATTTAGAGTTTTAATACATATACATTTTGTATCATTTAAAGGTATTTCTTAACATTAAAATATAACTATTTCTTCAACAAAAATAAAAAATGTATCTGTATTATGGATTTTTTTAACATTTATTAAAATAAGAAAAAGACAACATAAGATATAAGTATTTCCCTTCATTACAGTTAATTAAAAATTTTAATACAAACCGAGTTTTTGCACCGCTCTACTTTCATATTGGAAAATCAGTGGTATGATGTGTCTTTCAACTTGACACAATTCTTACCATTCACTTTTTAAACAATTTTTTCGTGGATTCAAAATATTTTTTACTTAGATATGTAGAATCAAAAGCAGAGCTCATGTAATTAAATTTCTCCAGCAACGACATTCATTAATTTACAAAATAGCTATTCGAGATCTTTTGCGATTTTTTTCTAATTCCTTAAAAATCCATAATTCTAAAAGGTGTTTGTCAAGAAGGTCCATTACAAATTATCAACTTCCAACCATTCAAAAATTGGCAAATTTGTAGAGAAGTACAGAGTGCCACAGGTTGCTGACTCCTGCTGAATAAGAATTCAAAATATAGATTGAGACCAGAATGCATTCTTAATAAGTATACTCCCATATTTTGTGTATACATACCGTTTTTATTATTTCTACAAAACCAAAAGATTTCACATGACAGTTCATTCTACAAAAATAAATTATCTACAGTCATTGTTTAATTTTAAAATTTCATACATTGAATTTGTTTTTACAATATGTTTCCAAAGAATGCATTAATTGTACATAGATAAAACCTTAAAAGACTCTTGAAAAATGCTTAAGTACCAGCAAAATAATTTGCAAACTAATAAAACAACTTTATATTGTCCCTTTCTGGCAATGCCTTTTCACAAGATCACCATTTTCTACCTTTCATGAAATTTTTTCAGTTATCTCTCAGAACAAAAGCAGCACACTGACCTCTTATGGTGCCAACAATTTTATTACAATTGCCCAACAATAAAACAAAACCTAATTAATGGTAAGGTAAAAAACTATCAAAGATTTTGAAAACAAAGTATAATATGACATGAAAAAAAACTTAATCGATTTTATAAAATTATATAAAAACAGAATTCAGAGAAATATTTAAATTTTACATTATTATAACTAGTGAGAATTAACTTTCATACCAAAAATAAAATTTCATTATACAAAATATTTTTTATACATACATTAGAAGTTTAGAGCTTCAAAATGAACATTTGCTACCATTAATTTTATTTTATTCAATTTTCCACTTTTAATTGCTTTTGTAAAATTGCAGTTTTAGATTTTTACAATGGCTTTAACACAAATCACGTTTGATTTATTTATCAATAACTATCATTTTTCTCCAAAATTTTTACTCTACTTTTAAGAAAAAGCCAAAAAATATCTTTATTCATAATCAAATGTGCTTCAGCAATAACCCATGCCAACTGAAATATCAAAAAATCAAATCTAGACCTTCCAAATGATATTACTATGATTAAAATGAAATAATTTGGAATATGAATGATTTAGTAAAAATATATAGACTAGCAAATAAGGACATGAGTATCACAAATACTTTCAAAATTTATTATCACATACTTTGTTACAACAAATTCATTTCTCATATTAAGTACATGATTAGCAAAACCACACAAATATAGAAATACATCAAACTCTTCATGAAAAGTAAAATTAGCTTTAATTTTTAAGAGATCCAAGTCACTCTATCTTCCTGGTTGGCAGGATTTAAGGGGTTTCAACATAAATACCATTAACAAAAATTTCAATAAAATCTTCATAAAATAAATCATGTTAAGAAATTTTAAACCAAATACATTTTGGTATAGATTTTAATTACATTTTTCATCAACTATCTTAAATTATAATAGTAAGGAACATGAACATTTCTCCCACTCAGCATATTCTTATTTTAATGTTTGCACTTCATAAAGCAGTTGTGAAATTTTATTCATACTGATTGCTAAAATAACATTCGACTACTACGAACTTGAAAAACTTAAATTAAGACATTAATTTTATTAAAAGAAAATAGAGTTTGTAATAGTTTCTTGAATCATGTTTCCCTCTAGATTAAAAACCAATACATCAATTTTGTAACAAATTCATTCCAAACCAATCAATTTGTAACAAATAATTGAAAAAAAGATAAATGTATAATAACACAAATTAAAGGTTTCTATATTTATTTTATATAGAGAAAAAATTTTCAGCAAGCTAAGACTCCTGAGTTAAACAAATCTTTCAAAAATACAATAAAATTTTGTAAAATAAAAAAAAAATCTGACATTTTAAAATATTTGCATGAATATTGTACTCGAACACAAACTGCAAATTAAAACAAGTCACCAGGAATGATATAAAATATTGATGGTGTATATGAATTGCATAGAGTGAATTTTTTAACAATGGAAATATAATTACGCAATGACAATAAAAATAAATAATCAAAGTATGCTGTTCAATTTCACTGGCTCCATGCAAATTTGCCTCCAGAATATAGCAGGTATATCTGCACTCAGTGTTATACTCATATGAAAAATTATAAAGCAAGAGTCCCCATAGGATCCCACGCTGGTAAAACTTTTGGCTCCATTTTCATAAGATCAGCAACTTCCTTGGGTACATATTGCTTATCGACAACAACTTCAAACCCAAATTCTTCAAACCATTCTGTTGTCATTACCATATATCCTGTTAATAAAGGGAAAGTATAAAACATACAATAGCAAAAATTCATTAAACAGAAAGTCATACAGATCCCCTCCAACTCATAAAATTGAATTAGTAGAGCCACAGTTGTAAATATTAACACATTTTTCAGTTCAGTATTTCTTATTCCTGGAAATTGTCAACCAATTTTAAGTAAGCACATCTTTTGTAATAAAAAATTTAGAGATTTACTTTAAAAGGCACCAGAAAACAAGTACACAAAATCAGACAATGGAAAATATACAAGTAATAACTGCCATAAAATATCTCAAAACAGATTATCAAAATCAAACTTTTTTGATGCTTATAATAATTTTATGATAAAAAAATATTTTTTAAAAGACCACATTACTTCATATATTCTAAACAAATGAGAAATTCCAAGATTTTTACCAACATGCAAGAGATTTTACAATTTACTAACAATTAAAGAAAATATTTTCATAATCATACTGGCAAACTTGAAAATGGTCAATAATGTGATAAAAAAACAAACATGCCAGGTGAATGACAATATAGGAAAGAAATATAACCAAAGCTTACAAACAAAAAAAAATAGTCAGGTCTCTTTTTATGCGATTTTGAAGTTGTGCGGTTTGTATTTCAAACATTTGCGGTTTGTATTCCAAACATTTCTAGATTTTTGTTATTATTATTATTTTTTATACTGAGACGTAGATCGTAGTATTCCGAGAATTTTCGTATCTTTTTGGTGCTTAAGTCTGCGGCTCGGCTGCGACAGTCTTAGATTCGCATTCGTTATTTCAGTAGTATACCGATACGATATCATTATTCCGAAATTATGTTTTCTCTTAGTGGTGCCTCGTTAATTTTTATAAAAGTTTCACTTTAATAAGTGGCGAATTTAAGTTGCAATATAATAAGCAGCAAATTTTGATTTCTGGATTTAAAGAGAGTGTCGTAAAGTTTTATTTTTCATTAGAAAATCATAAGTGTAATTTTTTAAAATCTCTTTTCTAAGATTTTATTTGGCCCAATGGAGAAAAAAAAACAAACATCAAAGACAGTCAATTTCGTTGGTAACGAAAATTGCAATTTTAGATCGCTTAGGAAAAGGAGAAGGATCTACGGCTATTGGAAAACATTTTAATTTAGGCGAATCTACTGTCAGAGCAATTAAAAAGAATGAAGCTGCAATAAGAAAATCGGTCATTTCTGGTACAAAATTAAGCACCAAATTTGCATCGTACACAAGGGATGTATTATTAGAAAGAACGGAAAGAGCCATCGCAATTTAGATTGAGGAACAAGTTCAAAGAAGGATTCCTGTAAGTGGTTATTTAATCCAAGAAAAAGCTCTTCAGTTTTATAAGTTAATGAAACAGTCAGAACCATCAACTTCCACTTCCCAAGCTGGAAAAGAATTTTCAGCTAGCAAAGGATGGCTAACCAGGTTCTTAAAAAGAAATGCACTTCATAATATTAAGATAACAGAAGAGAGTGCGACAACAAATGAAGGAGCAGCAAAAATATTTCCAGAGGAGCTAGCGAAAATTATGGAAGATGGGGACTATTCTGCCGATCAAGTATTTAACGTTGATGAAACAGGACTTTATTGGAAAAAATTGCCTAACCGTACTTACATCGCAAAGGATGAAAAAACTTTAAGTGGACATAAAGCAAGTAAAGATCGAGTCACCTTATTACTTTGTAGCAATGCATCAGGAGATCGGATGTTGAAACCTCTCTTAATAAATAAATCTCTTAGACCACGCGCCCTTAAAGGTAAAGATTTAAAACAACTGCCCGTGCATTGGATGGCTAACCCGAAAGCCTGGATGACAACAGCTATTTTCACAGAATGGTTCAATAATTGTTTCGTACCAGAAGTGGAAGCCTATATGAAGGAAAAATCTCTCGATTTTAAAGTTTTATTAATTGTTGACAATGCAGCAAGTCATCCACAATTAGAACATCCAAATGTTCAACTAGTATTTCTTCCACCCAATACAACAAGCCTTATTCAGCCATTAGATCAAGGCATAATTGCAACTTTTAAAAAATATTATATTAAGACAACGTACAAATTCATCTTGAATAAACTAGAAAATGAGTCCTTAACAGTAAAAGATGTGTGGAAACAATTTTCTATTTTTGATTGTTTAATTCATGTTGCATCTGCTTCCGCTCAAATAAAACCTAGAGCTTTAAATGCCTATTGGAAAAAGATTTGGCCAGCATGTATGACACACAATACAACCACTCAAACATCGACACTATGATATGATATAATTAATTTGGCACATGAAATTGGAGGAGAGGGTTTTGATACCTTCAGCCACGATGATATAGATGAATTGCTTGTGGATGATGCATTAAGTGACAATGATATTATTGATTTAACTTTAGATCTAACTGTAAACGGCGTCGTAGGTCTAGAAGGTGATAATGATGAGGAAGAAAAATCAACTCCTCTCACTGGAAAATTAATTCAAGAAGGTCTTCAACTTTGCAGTAAATTATAAAATCATTTTCTTATTAATGACCCCAATTCTGAACGAGCCTCTAAATTACAACGTGAGCTGCATGTCTGGATATCGTGAACTATATAAAAAAATAAAAGAATCCTCATCGCAAAGTTTAATTACTGATTACATTGTCAGAAAAGGAAGAGCTACACAGAACGTGAATGAAGTTTGTGAAAATCCGTGGCCTTTACCGCAAATATCTATTGCAGAGACAGTCTCTTCTGATGAAGGTGATTTGGAACTACTTCGCAAACGGTGTAACCCATTATCAGATAGCGATAATGATTAAAAATGTAAAACTATGTGTATTACTTTTCCATAAAATAAAATGAATTAAGGTTTGAATACAAGTTTTTTTTTTTTTAGCTTTTGTATGAATTTCTTTCAGACATTCGAAGTAATTTATCATGCAGCATGTTTCTTTTCATTTCTGCAATTTTTTTTATGCTTTATTAAGTTAATTTTAACTAGTTGTTTTGGTTTTATGCGATTTTAGAAAACTAAGGAACGTATCCCTACTTTTTCCATTCAAGTAATGTCTTTTTTAATGCGATTTTTTTATATGCGTTTTTCGCTAGAACGTATCTACCGCATAAAATGAGAGACCTGACTGTATATACTTTGAATGTGTGACTCACGTCCACCTTGAAAGTAGTAATACTGTTACTATTTTAATAATTTTAAATTTAAATTTTATACACTTAATACATAATAGGAATTTTCACTTGGACCCTTTTGTATTTTTAAGTATCTTTTTAGAAGGAAGATGAATAAGATTTAAGAAATCTTTACAGAAAATAAATTAATTGAAAAGAATATCTTCTCATATCTGTTTACATATCAATACTTTACAACAATACACTTACTTATGCTGATAGTAAAAATTTATCACCTGCCATACATATATGTACCCTAGTTACTCGAATCTTGCCCGCCATCGATTTCAAGCAATTTACACATTTTTCAAAAAAAAAATTGTGTTGGAGGTTCATGAATATCTTGTATTTAAGAAAAATTTTAATGAGAAGTAATAAGTTAATTTATTTTACTAGCAGTAGCCTTACGGAGAATTTTAGGGCCCCCTACAAAGTGATTGCTGATACTTGATTGATGCTAAGCCATACTTGGCATCAATCAAGTTTTGGGCACCCTAGCTTGCAGGATTGCAATATGCTGGGGGCTTACATTATGCCACTGTCTACCAGTATTAAAAACTTTCAAATACATACATGAATCTTTATTATCCTAACTGTCTGTACCATATTTCTAAAATGAATTGTCACTCCCAATCTCACAACTGACTTCGGAATTGGTGCCGGCATCGCCATTTTTCCACACAGTGTCGTCTTATGTGCCATCCAATGCATTTGTTATGCAACATTTTTTAAAAGAATGCATCGTAGAAGAATGTAACTGAATTATTAGTGAGATTAACCCCTTCAGAACAAACATCCCAAATATGAGCCAGTGTGAAACACCATTAGAGGCCGAATGACTCACAGGTGAGCCAGCATATTTCTCCCACTACAGGCAAAATGACTCACCCATGAGCCAGGCACTTGGAATGTTTTGTAAGCTCTGTTTTTTGGCAATAGATCGCATTCTATGTCCATAAGATTTGAGATTCATGGAGATCTGAACTTCTACTCGAAATGAGAAATATTATTCACATACACATGGTTTTTGTTTTATAAACATAAGGGGAAGGGAATGTTTTTGAATTGAGTGCTTTGACTGCTCTTGAAAGGAACATGTGATTTTTGTTTAGTGAATATGAGAGATTTATTTTTGCTAAAGCATTTGATTTGGGTTTGCAGTCTAGTTTTTAATAGATAATTAAATCTGGTAGACAAAATTTGTCTTTTTTTTCCTTACTTTTTACAAGGTCAACTTTTACAAATGCTGACAATAAAATGTTTAAAAACTTGTACTTAAAACAGAAAGTGGCTGAAATAAATAAAGTATATTAATACAAAATATATAAAGCATGTGCCGTTCGTATAATATAGAGAAAAATATTGAACGCATTTATATTTCGGTATTTTTATGGATTTAGGCTTAACTACACAAAACCCTCCAGCCTGTGGCCCTGGCGGTACGCACACGTTTGCGTCCTTCGCGCTGAAAGGGTTACAGTAAAATAATTACTCTTGTTGAACATTTATCAGCAAAAATATCTTTTTGTTTATGGCAATTGACATATATTTGTCTAATTCTGTGTCAAATTTTCAGTAGCCACTGCTTTGTTTCAGTTTTTTTCTTCCAAAACATATAATTGCCTCTCTTTTCACACTTGTGCTTCAATGTGAACTCGTCTTGATGCTATTACTGTATCTTTAGTATTTAGGTGATTAAAAAAAGCATTTAAAAAAGAAATCTTAAATATGAACAGACAAAAATGCTTAACATAGACTGAATACTGGAGATAAACTGCAGACTGGGATAAGTCATCGATACAAGTGGCCAGAATGGGCGACTGCTTTTTCCTTATGAAAAAGGGATGGAAACTCAATTCTCCAACATGAAAGGTTTTGCCTTTGATTTTAAGACCCACCCGATTATTAGTAGCATTAACAGGAAAAATAGTGTGGCTTAGATTCGAGTAAATACAGTAATGGCATTAAAACACTCTAAAACAAATCAGATACAGTCAAATTTTCTAATAATGAACAGGAAGGGACTATTATGTATTTTTTTTATAATGAAATGCTCAAAAAAATGAGTTCTTGGAAAAATTCATAAAATTTCATCAAGCTTCCAACATTATGCATGTTTATTTCATTTATTATCTTTTTTTTATTTCTGTGTAGTACAAAAGAAGTTGATTAATTTGCGTTGTGCCATCTATTTTCTTGTACTATTGTTTTTCAAAGAAAATTCATGATCCCCCCCCAAAAAAATAGTCATTTGCACCTCCAGCTTTGAAAAACGTTTGAAGTTTTCTATGCATTCAAAAGCCATTGAGTACGTTGAAGATAGTTCATATTGAACTCCATTTATTTTCATTATTTTTTGCATCAATTTTAGCTTTAATTTTAGTTACACAATACTTGGAAGTAATAACATTGATGACAACTAATTTTTCCAAAATTTTTACTTCAACCAAACCAATTGACCAAAAATTTTATAATTGAACATTGCAAGAAAAAATTAGGAAAGTTTACTATGACTCAACTTTTTGTTGACTTCAAAATGTGAAAGGAATGTTTACACAAAAGAATTGGCTGAGTTGCAGAGGTAGAAGTCAATTGAAATTTTATGAATCATAAAAATATTGCTTGCAATAATCGGGGTTTTCTTGCTAAAAAGAATTATGCTCCCACAGACCAAGAATATTGTACCAACAAATGTATTCCCAATTTTTTTGTTAAATCAAGGGTTTCTTATAAATAAATTTTACCATACAACTTGATTGAAAGATAATTTACATATGGAATTTTTGGTTTATATTATTTTTATTTACATCATAACACTTAAAGCTAAAAATGTCTGAAAGCTGTACCTTACGTCAAATTATGGCAAGTTAGTCACTTAAATGCAAATAAAATCATGCCATCTTTTATACAGAAATTACATTTTTATAAATGTAATATTTAAGAAAATTCATATAAAAAAGGAATTAAGTAGAAATCTAGAGAATATCACAGATTTTTGTTATTTTTACAACAGATGATTTCAGTGTGTGTTAATATTTTCTTCCATATTTAATGTTTTCTGATGTAGAATATTATGAAACTAATCCAAAACATAGATAATTTCAATAAAATTTAAAATTTTATGCAACAATTGAAATTGCCCCTATTTTTAAAATATTTTAAGATATAATTCAATAAGCAACATTAAGATTACTAAACTAACACCATACTTATTGAGAACAAAAATTTTTGCGGGGAAAGGAATATTTTTTAAAAAATGGCATAACCCCAAATTAAAAACAAACAAAATGAAGTACTTATAAAATTACCTTAAAAATAAATGTGTAACATAGCAGACTGCAAAATATTTACCTTTATCTCCTCTATCATCACCCCAAGAATTTTCAACTCTCCATTTTGTAGGTTCACCATTGGCCTAAGAACACAATATTTTATCAATATTTATAACTACAAATTTAGAAAAGTATGAAAATAAGAATAATTTACTACAAAAGTAGTTTTAATAACTAAACTTAACTAAAAAAACATAAAGATTCGAATTTTGATTTGAACAGAAGCTGAAAATTTTACACACACACAATAATTTAAAAATCTTCCACAAAACTAATTCAATAGCTTGTTACAAGTGTGCCTAATGTATTCAAATAAAAAAATGAGTTCCTCCTTACAATTCTCTTATGATTTTAGGCAACATAAGAAAATTTCGGACTACTATTACCAACTGGTAAATGAGTGAAATTCAATAATATAAGTTTGTATATAATAAAATGGCAACCAAATAACACCATTAATATAAAATTACATTTAAAACGAAGAAAACTGAAAAACATATATTCACGTTTCAATGCAATACAGATTTATACGAAAGAGAAACTCACATCTAAGGAGACAGCAGTGAAAACCATAGCATGATTCATTGAAGAATCCCCATATGTTAAACGCTCAGCCTTTGATAAAGTTTTGTTTATATCTATTCCAAATAGTAAATTGTAGTCATGACTAAAAAAATAGAGAAAAAAGTAACATTTTATAGCAAGTTTATGTCATATTGGGATAAAATGCATATTCATACACACACAAAAAGTATCATTTCTTAAGTTTAGATATTTTTTTTAAAACTTAAAAACAAATTCTAAAAAGAATTGAAGGTTATACATTTTGAACCCTTACACTTTATAATCATTCTGATACATAGTCATTTGACTTTATTTTTCTCCATCTCCTTAATATTAAGGCAATCCCTATTTGAACACTTCTCGTAATAATTTTAGATCCCAACAAACAGAAAAGGTTACAATTCACAAGTGACACTAGTTATAAGAACCAAGAAGACATTTCATATTTTAAGTTGCCTAACATAAAAAAAATCTACCTTTTACATAATATATACACAACACAGATTAAAAGCACAAATTTTATAAATAACCAATTGAACTTATTTTTAATTATTATAAAATTGCATTTAACAATATAAACTTTAATTATGTTTTTTTTTTAAAAAATAAATCTTAAGATATTTTTACACAGTTTTAACTACAACAAAAACAAAACAAAATCAAATGACTCTTTCATAGTTAAAATGTACAATATAATTTGAAAATTAACTTACATTCTAAGATCTTGAATGCCTAATTTTAGGGCATATCTTTTACCTACTTCACAACCAAACCAAACTGCCTGTAAAATAAAAATTACATATTCCAAGTTGTTTTACAACATATTACTGACACATACATAGAAAAATTCTTTTTTTCCTCATTAAAGATGTATTAAATTAAGATACTATAAATTCTTGCTGTACTTTAAAAAGTAATATAAAACTGTTTCTTATATTTATTTTTGTTTCCTCTAGCAGAATCTATACTTGGGAATGTATTTTAATATTTAGTCATAATAAATCATTAGTCTTTGTGAAATATTATAAAACACAGCTAATAAAAAAAACATGAACTTTAACCAATTAATATCTACAACTTTTTACAATAAAAATTTACATTTCAACTGATAAATAAAAAAAATTGCAAATGTAGTTCAGTTATTGCATCAATTAAGAAAAATAATAAGTTAACTCGATAAATATAATCAGCATCATTTGTGAATATCACTAAATATATGTATATATGTGTAAATCACAGGTTCTGATATTTTAGATGCAACAGCACAGCTGATAGATATTCAGGAAGGCATGTTCATCCCATTTATTTATTTACAATAGATCTTTCAAGACATTACAAGACCTTTGCAAAATATAAAGGCAGTAATAAGATGAAACGTACAAGTGAAACTTATGATGGACAAAGGCATCCTCTTCTCATTTTTTCTTATTTTGATTAATGAAGCTTAGAGAATGTTCTATGATAATACGATTTTTAACCTTCATTTGGTTGATCTGGAGACAGATCCAATATTTCATTCACTTATTACAAAAATGTGATGATGCAGATTTTTTTTTTTTTTTTTTTGAGAACTAAGGTTGCCACAAACAATTGTATTTCCATTAAGCAGGTAAATAAAACTTATTAAATATCATGTGATAGTAAGGAGGATTCAGTACAAAAATGAATTCCAAAAAATTACTCAGTTGAAATGAAGAATCATTAATATATATATACTTTTCTTTAAAAAAAAAGCATGAATTATGCATTATGAACAAACCTCATTGTTTTTAATAGATTCTGCAGCATATTTTAACATATCCTTAGTTTTCTGATTGATGTATACAGTTCTTCGTCCTCCTACCACATTTCCTAAACAGTCAACTGTATATGTAAGACCAAAAGGATTCTCAGGCCTTGGATCATTAACAAGGCACAACTGAAAAATAAAATTAATCAATATTCACTTTCCACACTTACACATTGAAATAAAAAAAAAAGGGACAATGAACAGAATCATTTCATCACATAAACAGAAATCATTCCATGTTTCTCTTATAATTACAGTATGTTACATGAGTACAAACACAAATATACAAGTTCACTGCCATGAAAATTTGCATACCAAAACAAGTTGCTAAAATAAATTAAGTTGTATATATGTAAATGCAGCATATTATTACACACACATATATATATATACAAGCCGCATGACCCGGCGTTGCACGGGCTTTCTCTACTTTTATAAATTTTCCCTTTCCTTCACAAAATCAGCACTTCTAATACACTTTTTCAAAATGACCCTCCCCCCCTTCTCCGCCTAGCCCGGCGTTGCTCGGGCTTTTACCGAGTGAATTCCCTATTTCGAAATTTTTTTGCTTCTTTTCTGTCAGACAGGTTTATTTCCCCCCGGCATGCATGAACATTTTTAAATGCATAAAATATTGTCATAAAAATTCCCCTTTCCCTCTCGCTATATCTCTCAAGTAAGTGAACAGCAGGACTTTAAAATTCACTCACTCACTTTGCACCTTTTTAGGCCCCGGAAACGAAAATGTACCTTTTTAAAAATAGTTGTAAGTTGAGAAAAGTAGAAATTTTTATAATTACAAAATTTCACAACTGCATTAAATGTTGAATTAAAAATGCGAACATTTTTTTAAATGTTGAATTAAAAACGCGAACATTTTTTTAAATGTTGGATACACGGAAAAAAAGTTTCATTCTATTATTTTTATAAATGAAGTTATAAAAACTTTGAATTTGATAAGTAGTTATTAAATATTTAAAAATTTTAAGTAATTCCAAGTTGAATAAAAATATTACTTTGTCTATTTTTTAAAAATAATAAAACTACCTTTTTCACTAATTATTATAATACTTATTATTACACTTTCTTGAAAGGTTTAGAATTAATGCATTGACAGACTTATAAAACCTTCAATATACATCCAGTATCAATTTTACTGTAGTTTTGTTATAGGTTTATAATATTCCTAACTATCAAAATTTCTTCAAGTTTAGTAAAATGGGTGTCCTACACTTTGCCTTTGTCAACTAAATTTGTTTTGAATTTTGATATTATCTTTTGAACTGTAAATTTGTTTCAATATTTTTTGAGCCACTATAAATAGTATTTAAATTTTAAATTATCGCCTTGCTTAATGGAAACTATTATCACAACTTTACATTCAAATGGGGGAATCGATCTTGCGTTGAATTTAAAAGACATTTATTGAGTATGAGAATCTGTTAATATTTAACTTACAAAATAATTTTATTAACGTCATTCAAACTATTCAAATATAGTTTTTTCTCATGTTGCGTACATCGAAAAATTCACTGAATCTTCAAATTATGTGTAAGCGACCTTAAATTACCATAACTGAAAACTATATAGCACAATTTAAAAAACAGTGAAAAGCTTTTTCTGAAAAATGGCATAAATCCTATTTGGTTCAAAATGCATTATTTTTCAGGTTGACTGATTCGAGACGTATTCGTTTTTGCAAGGATTTGTATAGAATAATTGGTTGTGTTTTGTCTTTAGAATTTCAGCAAATTTTTATTTTAATTAATATTGCGCAGTCCGTAAATATAAAGATTCAAAATTTGGCAAACATAACATACTTGAACTTTTCTAAAATCATAAGCAAATAAACAATTTTCGTTTTTTCGATTAAAATAGCATAAATAATTTAAATTTGGAAGTGTAATATGTTAATATTACTTTTTGTTGTATTTATTTTATGTTAAAATTGAAATCAGCTTCACACTCCGCCTGTTCAAGCTTTCGTAGTTCCTGGCGTAGACAAAATAAAATGCAAAGTTTGATTCACACATAAAAGATAGATATTTGCTGTTGCAGGCTTTTTTGCTGATGGCAGAATTTTTTCCTACTTACTTGACAATTATCGTTATATTTTGGACACTTCACACAATATCTATAAATTATACTCTAATTGTAAAGTTTCATTAAAATCCATTCAGTTGTTTTTGCGTGAAAGACTACCAAAACTCCTCCCAAATTTTCACGTTTATAACATATATATTATATATATATATATATGTTAATGATTCTAAAATAAGATCAAAAGAATAATCCATTACAGAAAAGTTACAAATGGAGTTTCTAATAACCAGTTAAATACATAAAGTAATATAGGCAGGTACTGAGACATGCAGGTCCTATTTGGTACAATGTCATGCATCATCTCATTTTACATTTGTAAGCACACCTCCCCCAAATGTGTGGTTGTCCAGCTTGACATCCTTGATAGACTAAATCAGTAATTAATTTAGAGAATGAGGTAAGGCAGAAAAAGAGAGGGTGACAAAGACCTTCCCAGTGCACCTTTCCTGAATGTGGTCGAGCATTATCCCATTGAAAAATGCCTCTTAAAAGTTGTACCATTAGTGAAGTTTAAATATAAAGACCATACATTTGGGTAGGCATGGTAGCCATGAATCAATATAGAAATGACTGGGTGTTGTAAGCAATGCTACTGAATACCATCACACCTGCCTGGAAAAAGGTGTGCTGCTACAAAGTGATGAAAGACTGAGGTATTCATACATATACAAAGTTTTCATGACTGTCCAAATTGAATCTTGATTCATCCCTGAAAACCTAATTCGATTCAGCTGCATTCAAATCCTATTTAGCATGACAACTCCAAACAGACATGAAGGTGAGTAGATCTTACTTACACCACATGTAATGAGCATTAGGATATCTTATGTTTTTTACCCCACACAATAGTATGTATTGACAGACATAAAGACATGTAGGAAGTGCTACTTGTGTCCAGATGGCACACAGTGTTGCATTTGACACTATGTGTGCACTTGTTAAGTGTTGTGATAGTTTCAATTGTAGATCTAACTATGGATTCCTGAGACTGGAAGCCATGTCCTTCTCTTGTCAACTGATATCAAAACCTTTTATCCATTAAGTCAAAGTAACCTAAGGGGCAAGCTACTGACTGAGTCAACACCAAAGCTTCCTCCATCTCAGTGATTTTTTCCCTAACTTTGACAGCTGATTATGTTTTTGATCACGGCATAACATCACTAATGAAAGGCTTCCCTCTCCAACAGATTAAGCATTAGTTAAAAGCCACATTATGCTTTTTAAGCACTCAGTAAAGCACAGCTCAATACCCTCTTGTGACATAATGCAATGCAGTATCACACTAGCGATCAAAATGGTTTGCATTTTATTTCAAAATAACAAAGTTCACTATGAAATATTACGAACAAACGTGAGTGATCAGTCGCTGTAGGAGCACACTCGTTTGTTATTGTCTTGCCTTAGTTACGTTGTGGACTACAATTGCTTATGAGGCAAAGTTTGTCTACATATAACAGTCAATTTCATTGTATCAACTGTATTTAAAGTTTCTTTGTGTTATACTTACGATTTTTAAGAGTTATTTAACATGGCTAGTTCAGCAAAGGAATAAAAAAGGCAAGATAGTAAGTGTAAAAGAGAATTTCAAATTTGGTGAATCTAGAAATATGGCATTATTAGTAAAGGCAACAAAGCTGAGTGTTTTATTATCTGGAATAGTGGTATGCAGATCCATCGTCTGTAAAATGGCATTTTGAAACAAATAATATCAAATCCTCTTGTCAAAAAAGTGAGCTACAGCAAAAATAATAGCTTAAAATCCAATTGGCAGATGACTCCAGTTAAGCATGCATTCTACTAAAAGTAGCATTTTACAATCTAAGTATAAGTTATTTCTTGTTCACACTATAACATGTATAACTAAAACATTCACAACTCTATACTGTACACAAAGGGTATTTTTCCGTAGTAAATAGAGAGGTTTGTGTTCTTAGTATTCAATTTTATTATTTTCCCAAAAATCACAAGTCAAAATTATTTAACGGCAAGTCTATACCTCATTTAAACACTTTTTTTAAGAAAAAAATGGCATGTTGATCCATAAAGGTTTGCCATTCCTGACATATACCTCCATACTTAGTTTTGTGATGTACAATTATTTCTTAGTGATCAAATCGTCATAAAAATAAGCGTGTGTGCATATACACACACAATCCACTCTCTACAATTTTAAAAAAAAAAAATTCAAGTAGACACACACAATCCATTCTCTACAATTAAAAAAAAATTCAAGTAGTACTTAAGTAAATAAAAAGTTTCAATAAATATCAATTTCTTGGAAACTATGGAATAATACCTTAACATACACTAGAATTAAAAATGCTTGATAGAATATGATTTCTACATATTCATTTAAATACAGAACAAATTGTATATTGTTAAATTCAAATCTTGAAATATTAACACAAATATATTCAAAACAAACGAGGAAAGTTTTCAAAGTCACTAAAAACATTCAGAAAAGTTTAACTTTGTTTTAATTAAGAACTTTAAATATATTGAATTGTACAGGATCTAAAATTTACAGTTTTTAAAACTATATGAAATTATAAACTAAATAACAAATCACATATAACTGAGATTAGCTTCCAGATGGAAACCAAGATACCTGTCTTCTGAATGTGGAGAAATTCTTATTTTTTCTGATGGTATTCAAATAAATAGCAAGAATATAATACAGTTCTGGTAATAAAGAGAATCATTCATAAAAAAATAATTTTTACATTCTCTAAATTTACTTTTTAATTAACTATTTAACAATTACCCATTTTTATTATAATTAAAACTAATAGAAGAATGCTGCTTTACATAAATACAAGCATATAACAAGCAATCATTAAAAATTTCCATTTTAACTTTTTTTGTTAAAATTTAAGTCATTTAAGCACATATATTGATACATATATGAAATGTGAGTCATTAATATTAAAATACCTTATTCTCCACATCACAATAAGGCTTTACATAATCTTCATAAAATTTCAAAGGTGTTATTGGTCCAACAACACAGTATGCTTTGCTTTTATTGTAATATTCCCAAGTAAAGGTTTCAGGAGGGATTCCTAAGCATATAGCAATAACCCGGTACAGCTGCAAAAAAAATAATAACTTAAGCTATAGTTGCTAATATATATTTCCTACTGCACCAAAAAAATATCCAAGTAATTATCAAAATTTTATTCATGTTCTAAAAAGGTATTCTACATATTTTATATATCCAGCATATTGTACATATATATATACACACAATTAGTCCCAAGGCCATTGGAGCAAAATGCTTCCACTTGCATTTCATTATAAAATTTGCTGCTTCCTAAGCCTTTTAACTCTATCAGAACAAAAGGCGTAAATATGTGTGTATCGCTAGAGTCAGAAATTTCTTTCACAAATGTCACTCACAGGTCAGATGGTTATTTGCAGTTAAGCCTAAATCCACGAAAACACCGAAATACAAATATGTTATTTAATATTGCTCTGTAGAGCATATAAACAACATATGCTTCATATATTTTGTATTTAAATCTGTTTAGGCAAGTTATCTCTTGTTTAAATACATTTTTAACACATTTTTCCTTATCTAATAACATACATTTAAAAAATGAATGTTAATTAAAAATTCTTTTTCAGTATGAAAAATTTGAAAACATATCTATACACAAGCCTATAACCATGACAAGGACTAAAGTAAATATCTACTACTGTGTGTGTACTCTAACCCCTTCCTCCTTTTCAGAATAAATTTCTATCTATTTCTATGAATTTGTAGCTTTATTAATTTCGATTCTTTTGAAAGGCATCAAAGAATTAGCTCTCTCTAGTACCCTCTATCTAATATAGTGTTACAGATAAATTACATTTGTAGTTCATAAAACTCAGTTATCAATTCCTGGTACCACAAGTAAAAGAATCTAACATTGAGAAAAAAAAATGTGTGAACCTTCAAACCCTGTTTTATTTTTAATCCTTTCTACATATGAAATGTGCAGCAGATTCTCACTGCATTTTCAATAAACTTCTAAGGAAATCTACTTTAAGGATTTTTTTGGATGGATTTAAGAGCCTCTCATCTTGTGAACAGACTGTAAAAAATGCAGATCAGCTTGATTATTTAAAGTGATTTGTAAGAATGGTAAGGATGTTGAGAATGTAATTGTAAGAAGTTTTGTGATTTAAGTGTAAAGAATTGATTTTGATTAATTTTCCCTGGAATTGGTGAGTTAAACTCGTATAGTTGTGACTCGTATAAGTCTGAAAAGCATGTGGGTGACAACTGTTCAGACTTATTCTTCATTGCGTGTCTATAAGGTTACAATTCAGGTCTTCAAAAAAATCCAATGAATCTTTATTATTATTCAATAGATTTTGAGATTTGCTTTGAACCTTTTGAGTGCTTGCCATTGTGATAATAAATTCAATTAGATAAAAGCTGTTGAGTTTTACAATCTCTCTTGATTTATTCCCTCATCACCCTAACAAGAACTTTGGTCATTTCAAAAATACACTCTGTCGCAAAAAAATATATGCACCCAGAAGAAATTGAGCTACATTCACGAAATTTGGTATGCATGTAGTGTATATGAAAATAAACAAATGATTAAAAATTCAGAACAAAATATCATTTTATTAAGCGGTTACAGCTTGCAAAAGGTTAAAAATCAGTAAGTAGTAAAGCCACCTCTGGAAGCTATACAAGCCGAAATTCGGCGTGGCATCGATTCAATTAGATCACTTATGACCCCTGTGGAAGATCCTGCCATAGTCTTTGCATCTGCGCAGTTAATTCTCCTGTATCTCGGGATGGCTGCAGTTGCCTTCCCAGCGCGTCCCAGACATGCTCTATTGGCGAAAGATCTGGTGACCTGGCTGGCCATGGTAGGACGTCATATCCTTGAAGACATTGTTGGGAGAGTCGCGCAGTATGTGGACGAGCATTATCCTGTTGATAAATGGCACCTGGGCGACTTGATAGCATGGGTAGCACAATCGGCGTTAAAATATCGTCCACGTATCTGCGAGCTGTCAAAGTGCCTTGAAGGACCACTAAAGATGATCGTGTGTCCCAAGAAATTGCTCCCCACACTATCACACCTTGTGAAATTGCTGTATGCCGCCGACAATAAATGCCGGATCGGACCGCTGGCCGGTGCGCTCCAGACACGTGTGCGGTGGTCATCAGCACTGAGACTGAATCGGGATTCATCACTGAAGATGACACATCTCCAGTCTGTGACACTCCAAGTTGCCCGAGGTCTGCAAAAATCCAGTCGACACTGCCTATGATGTGGGGTCAATGGTAAGCGTCTTAGCGGACGTCGGCTCCTCAAGCCAACTTCGGTCAGTCGTCTCCTTATAGTTTCTCTTGATGGCACTGGATGTCTGGAAGGAGGTAAGTGGCGTTGAATCGATGCTAGCGACGTTGTTGGTGCCGAAGTGGCCACTCTTCTGATTGCACGATCCTCGCGATCATTTGTGTTCCTGGGACGCCCTGACCCTCCGCGACGGTACACTCTACCTTCTGTGATCCACTGTTGCCAACACCGAGCAACTACCATATCGCTCCGACCGAGGTGGCGGCCGATACGTCTATTCGACCAACCTGCTTCTCTGAGGCCTATTATACGGCCCCTATCAAAGTCCGTCAGCTGCTCGTACTGCCGCCGGTTACATCTTAGAGGCATCCTAAGTCTCAATATCGTCTATCAAAGTCATCAGATTCGTTTGGATAGCCGTACGGCGCTCGTACTCATGCTTTTAAACTCTCCCAGTTGCGCAACTAATATGCGCATAGCACACTTAGCCTTGTCTCATTGGCTTCGAAATTTTAATCATTTGCATATCTCTTACCAGACTACATTCTTGCCGAGTTTCGTGATTGTAGCTTGATTTCTTCTGGGTGCATATATTTTTTTGCGACAGAGTGTATATGACAGTATCAAATATATAAATGATTTAAACCCAAATTCAGCTTCATTGAGAGAGTACAGGAACAAAATCCATTTCTCTGAACATTATATTAAGATAATATAACGACAACTTCATCATTTAGAAAGTACCAAGTTATGAAATCCCTTCCAGTTTTTTCCAGAAGTTCCCCCCCCCCCAAATTTGTTTAAATAAATAAAAACAAAGATCAAAATCCCAAGTGATATTTAGAGCATGCATTTACTTTTGATTAGAAACTGTTGACAGAAAAGTGCTTACTAATATATTAAGAATGGAGCATTAACTAAAGTGTCATCTTTGCAGCTCGACACCTGATCTGACATTCTTTCATATGCGTTACTTCAAAAAATACATGCTAATAATTACTAAAAAATTAAATATATTAATACTTTTATGATAAAGGATTGGATTAAAAATAAAACTCAACTTACTTGTTCCATGTACAGAATTATCTTTTCATTTATCAATTCCTTGCTGGAGTTTTTTTGAATCAAAATATTTAATTCTTTAGTATACTCTCGCATCTAAAAGAATTTTTTTAAAAAAATTGTAAAATATTAATATATTAATGCTACTAATATTCATTTAGTTTTAAATTTAAAGTTTTATATACTAACATTTGAAATCTGCCCTAAGTTGTTTTTAATCAAACATTGAAAAGAACCATTTTATATTATAGTCATTCAATAAAAAAAATATTTATATTTATTTAATAAAAAAACTTTATCAAAAATTAGAAAAATTTGTACAAAACTAATTTAGCACCACAGCAATATAAATGAAATTAGATCAATATCAACCAAAAATCAGGAAATTCTATGAAAAATTACTTTTTTATGAGTTTCAATGCAACAAAAAAATAAATAAAAAGAAATTTCATATGCATATTTAGTAATGTTTTGGGATTTTGAATAAGTTCTAGCTATTTCCAAATAGATGGCATTACCAGGACTATGTGCATGTGATTTCAGATAGTAATGCATCTGCGGGGAAGTACTATATCTGAAACCTTACTTCAGTGTTTGTTAGTTTGCCATAGTTTAAACATGTTTTCTATAACTTTTTTTTTTGTTGTTGTTGGTTCCAAAAATGTCATTTTCAGGCAAAAAAAGTGTATCTGTGGGGATTTTATTACACAATTTTATTCAAAAGAAATCTGCAGCTGAAGCTCACAGGATTCTTGTTGAGACTTTCAGTGAGAACGCTGTCAGTAGCCACAAGCGGAGACTAGTTTCGAAGCTTCAAAAATAATGATTTTGAACTTGAGGATAAACAATCTGTCACATCAAAAAAATCATTACACGTAGATGGGACAACAGTTTCAAAATGTTTGAAAGCATTAGGAATGATCCAGATCAAGGGTATTGGATGCCACATGAGTTGAAGTGGAGAGGTATCAAACAGTTTTCTCTCATGTGAACTACTTTGATGGCAGATAAGGAAAGTTTTCTAAACTGTCGCAACTGGTGACAAAAATTGGATACAGTATGATAATCCAACGACCAAAACATTGAGGAGTAAGCCCAGTCATGCATTAACATCCTCTGCAAAACCAAATATACATGGTTCAAAGCTTCTCAGCATTTGATAAGATTGGCAGGGTGTAATTTATTATAAGCTGCTCAAACTGAATGAGACTATCAGGGAAGATCATCATTATTGACTTCAATTGATGCATTTGAGTTGAGTTCTAAAAGAAAAATGGATGCTATATGTACAGAAACATGACAAAGTGATTTTTTTATATGACAATGCTTGACAACGTTTTGCAAAACCAGTGGAGAGAGGGAGAGTTATATTTATGTTGCACTATAAAGCAGCACGAGGAGGTTCAAACTCATGACATGTCTGTCACAAGTTTATGACCTTGACTGCTAGGCTACTGCAGCCACACAAAACCAGTGGAAAGCTGACTGGAAAAGCCTCAATGAGAAGATATACCTCGTCCAATGTACTCATCAGACATAGCCCCTACCAATTATCCCTTATTCCATTCAATAGTACATTGTCTGGTTGAACAGCGCTACAATTCTTATGAAGATACTGAAAAAAGGGTAGATTCTTGGATAGCCTAGACATATCATTTTCCCGACATGTAATTCATATACTGCCAGAAATAATGGAGAAAGTGGTCTTTAACAATGGGCAATACTTTCAATGAAATGATTTTTGCCTTATATTTTACATGAAGCATTTATTTTCTCAAAAAACAGCAAAAACTTATATTCAAGATCCTAATAATAATCTAATTACACAACACTGCATCAGTCACAAAAGCACCTGTTCGGGTAGTTTTATAACTCTAGATCAAAGATAAATATTTTAAAACGCTTACAACGGAAACAAGATTCTTAAACAAGTTTTATATGCACTAAATTCTATTAGAGGATTAATATTCTTTTCAAGTACAGAACTGAACTTTTTGATAATTGTAAAAATAATTTTAGCTTAGACAATTTAAAACAATCAAACTATATAATTATTATTGGGACATTAATGCTAAAAGCTAATTCACTAGTCTCACACAAATCAAAAAACAACATCATTCAATCAAAAGATACCCCCTGACTCTAAAAAAAAACAGGGAGGGGGGAATAGATTTAAAAATACAAAAATTTTACAAATTAATCATTTTTTTTATAAAAGATTATTAAATATTTATTGCATTTAAAAAAAAGCAATGGAGCAAAAAAAAGAAAAGAAAAATCCTCAATTTTAATTAACTTTGCTATAATTACTCTATGCTCCTGCCACAATATAACTTATATAAAATATAGGGAAACGTCAATTATAAAATTTTGCTATTAAATAATATTTCAAATAAGTACAGAAGAAACTTTGCAAGTTTAAAAGTTTTTCCTATTTTAATTTTATTTTTATACCATTTCTTTTCATGAACTAAGGAATAATTAAATATTTAATGGATTTTATTTAAAACTTAGGTAATTTTAATTTTGTATGAATATGAAATAATTCACGAGATTGAATTTTTAGAAGAAACCTTTCAAACTTTTTAACCATATATGCCAGTTTGCTAATTTAAAATGAAATTAGAGTAATGTAAAATTCAAGCTTCAAACTTGAAAAGAAATAAATTTTCTTTTTTACTTTAGTCTTTAAAATGCCATTTAAACGAGATGATGTTTCACAGCAAAAAGAATCTGGGAAACACTTCTTGGGAATAACACCATATCGCTTAATTATATTCACAACCATATCCCATTGACCACCATCAGCTACTGGATCATGAAGAAGGAATGACATCAAACGACCATCCACAGGTTCACCTCTTTGGAGGACATTTACAATAGTGTGTAAGAAGAAATTAGATCTTTCAATCTGCATTAATAAAAATATAGTAAATGCAATCACTTCTGTAAGAAATTATATTTCAGTTAACAATTCATAAATACTATTACTAAATTTGAAATAAATTATATTCTACTAAGAAAATATGAATATATTTATGTAATTTCCAAAAAATTACCAATTAAATCATAATTACAAAACATGAAACAAAAAAATCTACATATCTTATTCACAAGAGAAATACAAGGGCAGCATTTGTTAGAACTAATTTCTTCAAATAAATGAAAGCTTCAATATTTTGATGCTATGTTCTTCACTCATTTGATAAGCCTCAGCAAAACATAATGAACTACATCTAAAAGGTTTTTTTAAAGAAACTATACTTTTTTCATTAGTTTTATTTAACTTCTTTGCATCTTAATCATTTATGTGAGTTTATTTTTCTTCCCTTGCTTTCACCTTGCTTGCCACTTTTACTATAAATAAACTAGTGGATTTTTTGGCTTTTGTTATCTGCTTCTTTTTAAAAAAATTAATGTTATTCATTTTAAATTTACTAGGATCCTCCCCCTTATATCCAATTAAATGATCCAATAGATGACTAACGAAAACAATCATTAAAAAACACTTCACTTAAATTTAATTCAAGTAGTCACCGAACATTATATATCAAACACTTACAAATAACTGGCCCAATAGTATATGAAAAACTAAGATTATTAACAGATATGAAATAAATTTACACATATCTAAATGGTTTAAATTTAGCATAATAAACTTTTAAACACGAATTTAGCTTTTTTTCTTAACTTCAAAATAGTAAATGGAGAATTTTCAAAGCAATTATTTTAAATTCAATTGAATATGCCTTTATCTTAATGCTGAAAAAATGTTTAAAAATATGCAATACATCGAAGAAAATTTTTAAAAAGCTTTTTTTATTGTGAAATGAGTTTAATTTTTTAAATTGTACATAAATTTGAACTATAATGAAATGCATATATTTATTTATATGCGTATTTTCTTTAAAAAAATAATAGTAAGAACAAATAATTGAATAAATTATGAAAGAAATTTGATTCGGAAGAAAATTTTAATTTAGCTGCTTATATTTATATATTCCTAATTTATAACTTTAGATTTTTTTTTTCATGTTTATGCAAAAACAAATAGTTTAAATGTAGGTGAAATATTTCTCTTAATACACACTTTTTTAAAATTAACATGTACCATAGAACACCTATTACAAAGTCATAATTTTCACACATAAAGAAACTAACAACCATTTTGATAAGAAAATTAATTTTTTTTTTTTACATTAAGGTACTTGAGTCTACTATGGATAAAATTCAAATTAAACACAATACTGTATTTTAAAAAATAATACCTGAAAAATATATGGAAAAACTTGAGTAATCTTAAAACACAATAAAATGAACATTTTAAAAACTAAAGATCGATCTGCAGTAATTTTTTAAAGTACCTTATCCCAGAAGAAAAGATAACTTTGACTAAACTCAAAGTCTTCAATTTGATGCTGCTTCACAAAGGGAATTCTTAACACATTAAGGGCTGCAAATAGCCAGCATCTACCAGAATTCTTTTGATTAGTAACAGGTTTGATTTCTGAATCCACCTACAAAAAAAAAGTGGAAATTTACAATTAAAAAATTTAAAATACACTGTCCATTTTCAAAATTCAAATACAAAAATTATACATATAGTTATTAACTACTTAAAATATAAAAAAATAAAAAATTTAACAATACTGTAAAAAGACACAAAAAGGGTGGATTATTTCTTTACCTTATGAGTGAACACATGGCTTGTAGATTCTATAATATGCCTTTGCTGACAAACTTCAAGAGGATCAGTTTTTGCACAAGCATTTAAAGCCAAAAGATTTTTTTGATCAGCTTCAAAATTTTTTCTGAATTGATTTAAAATTGAAGGATGGAGAGCTGAAAAAATAAATAATCTATTAGAACAAACAAAAATGTCCACATATATTTAAAGCTTATGAATGAGAGAGGAGATTAATTTCATCATCAGAACTTTTTACTTAATAAGAGTAATGTCTGCTTCTGAA
The DNA here is from genome assembly GCA_019973935.1 of Trichonephila clavipes. NCBI lineage: Eukaryota > Metazoa > Arthropoda > Arachnida > Araneae > Nephilidae > Trichonephila > Trichonephila clavipes. Next base: position 972,522 of record BMAU01021362.1, read on the forward strand.
CAACAAATTACATAAATGCAGGTTTTTTTTTTGTAAAATGTTAGCTTTCAGTTACAGATTTCTTTACACAAATTAGCAAAGCATTTTTTTTAATATTAACTAATACTTAAGACCATTCTGCAAAACCTTTACAGAATACAATTTAAAAGCTGCATCTTATCAAAAGTATAATATATTTTACATGTTCAAATAACTTTTATATAAAAAGATACATGCAAAAAAAAGGCAAAACATAATTTTATATAAACATAAAATATACTAAACATACTAAAATGAGTTTTATAGAAAGGTAGAACAGAACTTAATGACATTTCTCTTATCAATTATAGAATTATGAAGAAACATAAAGCTTTCTGAAAAAAACTTTACTTTTTAACATATTTAAAGAGAGAAAGCTTCAAATGTGAAAAATACCTTCAAAAATGAAAAAAAACTGAAAAAAACTTTACTTTTTAACATATTTAAAGAGAGAAAGCTTCAAATGTGAAAAATACCTTCAAAAATCCTTGAACTTATATATTTATATCTATGTATAGATTTTTAAATTCTTCTCATTTTTACGAATGCAATTCATCATTCATAACAACAGCTGTTGGTAAAATTATTGGCAGAACAGATGGTTCCAGGATTTTCATTCAGCAAGCAAGTTCTTTCAGTCATTCAAATGTCATTGATATTAAAAGGCATTATTGCAAAATATATAATAGAGTAGCCAATTCAGACAAAAATATTTCAAGAGAATTATGTCCATATGATATTTTACTGCATGGGGGGGCTAATATCCATAATTTGTTTAACTAGACACTTTTTGTGACAAGAAATATGTTACTTTTAATATTTATATAGCATGTTATTTTCTGATTGGAGAAATTTAATTTTGGATTTAAAGGATTCATTACAAGAAAATTCCAAAAATGTAAAATATCTAGCATATTGCAATTCTCTTTTATTCTGCAATTGGAAAAAATATGTCAACTGTTTCATGCAGATAATGCTTTAAAACATGTTGAGTATATATATATATATATATATATATATATATATATATTATTTTTAAAAGTATGACACTTATTTGAGATCAAGAGAAATATTTTTAAAACCTAATAACTAATTTGTAACCATAATTTTATAAGTTTTAAAATGTGAAATCAAATGAAAGATAAAAAGTGAACTCTAATTTGATTTTAAAAATGCATTCTGCTTTGGAAGAACACTGCATATCTTAATTCATCAACAAAATTTACTTTCTTTTAAGCCATTTACTTGATATACTAATTTTATTTAATTACAACTAAAACTGGGAAAATCGTACAGATGAGCAAAAAGTTTTTCTTTACATTAATTATCATTAAAATCTAAATTTATTAATTAACACTGAAAATGAAAAAAAAATACTGGCTATAGAACTTTTAATAAGCCTACCAAACTTAAGTTAATAAAACAAACAAGACCCCTGTGTTTTAGTCATACAGAATTTCTATTTATACTATAAATTATTTATATAAAAACAAAAATTAACACATTTTTTTTAACCTAGAACTTAGAAAACTAGATAACCAAGTAAAAATATTTTGGGAAAAAAAATTAAATACAGAATCTATGTGAATCTGTAATAACCCAGATTGCAAAAATGTTTTTAAAATATATATCTATACAATGATCTAGTTTTAACATCAGCAATTGAATAAAAATTTAAAACCAGCATTCAATTAAATGTAACATTCTAGAAAAAAGTAAAAATCAACATATTGGAAAAATTGACAATAAGAGTGCATTAAAAAAATGCCGGTACTTTTAAAACTACACGTTTATTAAACAAAAGCTTAATAGCAAATCAATCAAGATACTTCTACAGTTTTACACAAGAGTTCCTATAAAAATATAGTTGTATAAAGATTGAGTGAACTTAGAATTGGTACAAAAAACTTTTATGTAAATATTTATGAAAATTTTAATCAATTGGGTACAATCAAAATTAACTAATGAATAGTAAAAAACAATGACAGGTAATAATGATGAATTTTTATTTCGACACGTTACTATACACTAAATATTTATTGTATATATCAGCATATTATGTGCACCTATACTTTTAAACAATATTTTTTAATTTTTTGGTATATTTGCTGTATAACACAAAACTTTTTTTTATGAAGGAACCTGTAATGTACATGTATCATGCTCTTATCTTTTCTTTTTAAGTCATTTATTCAAATTACTATCCTATAGGCTTTAGAACAAATACTTCTAAAAGTATACTTCTAAAACTACAACCCTAAAGCATAACAAAAGGAGAAAATTTATACAGTATGTCATTTCTTTTAAATGAACGGTACTTAGATACACATAGAAATTAATTTTTTTGTGCTTATCTTTATTTTTAAAACAACTTTCTTTTTTTATATCCAGCACATAATGTGCACACCCATAAATTCATACCTTATTGTTTGTTAAAAGTGTGTGTTATACGTTCAGTATGGTAAACTTTGATGTAAAGAGCTCCTCTTTAGGATTGCCAAACCAGAAAACTAAAAACTTGGGTTCCATCTTTTATAAAACCAGATTTCCAATTTTAAAATTTTGATGAGTTTTCCAGTTAACTCCTTAATTGTTGCGGGCGAACAGGTATGCCTCACTCATGCAATGTGTGTTGACTGTCTCTCTTCGGTATATATAAACACTTTTCCAAATTATAAATTTTTGAATTGTGCTGTTTCCTGTAAAACTGTACCTAAGTCTTTGAAATGATGTATTTATGATCTTGACAATGTTCACAAAAGATTTTATTTCAGTGAAGAATTTACTTATTTATGCATTTTCCTTTCCTTTTATACACTGCAAAATTAGGCCTGTATGAAAAATAGTGACACAGAGGAGTAAACTCTGCAACTTTTCTTTGGCAGTTAAGGGGGTTAATTTCTTTCCCTGAAAATGGTTTTGCAATTATTAAATAGCCCTTAATTCAACTTAGAATAAAAGTCACTAAAATTTCATTAGTACAATAATGCAAGCAATAAATGCAAAAGAGTTTTTATGATTTTCTGAGTAAGCAGTCAAACTTCTTCTAACTTTATAGAAAGTAAAAATTATAAAATATTTAAGAATTTTTGACATCATCAAGATTTGAAAACTTAATATGTTTAGAAAAATCATAAAATAATACATGAAGAATATCTCTTCCAAATCTGTAAACTGCCAATATGAGTTGACTTGCCAATGAATTCCAGATGTTTTGCTCTTAAAATGTAGCAAACTTGATTTGGCAGGTTTAAATGTCCATATTTAATAGCACTCAAAAACCTAGTCATTTCACTCAAAGTATGAAATAAGGCACATCAATTATTTAGAAGTTCCTGGCGCATCCTAAAGAGAAGAAAAAAAGATGTCCAGCCCAGTTGAATTAAGAGATTATTAAAAATGACAAATCAATAAAAATATTTAGCTTTCAATGTGTACTTGATTAGCATATAAAATACTAAGTATATTCATTTTTATTAATACTTAATTTTCCCTTTAGATATCTAAAAATGTCTTACAATTGGCTTTTAAAATTTAATTCATAAATTTCTACTTCAATATATTATGCGAAGCTATCATATATATATATATAACATCAAAAGGTTACATACCATAATCAAGCCCAAGCATGATCTATAATTAAATGTTGATAATAAAATTAATTTCAATCACAGAATTAAAATATCCCTTTATTTTTTTAAATTTAATACATCAATTTGTAGCATAGATCAGAAAATTCACTCAAAGAATTTATATGAATTAGAATTTTAAATATATTTCCTTAGCTGGGTTCTTTCTAACTTTTTTATTTTAATTAGTATTACAATAAAAACCTATGCTAATTCAGTAATAATTTTTAAAACATCCTTTCTTTCTTTCCCCCATCAAGAAAACAAATAAGAAATCAATAAAACTTATTTTTCAAAATAATATAAAACATTAACATTCAGAATAATTTTCTTTAAATTCTGAATTAAATTCCTCAAAACAAAACACAAAATGACTCATTCATCCTTTCATAATATAGGATTGTAATGCTTAAAATATTATTTTCTATGTAATTCTCATTATTACCTATCAGAATATGCGGCAGAAAAATGCAGATCCAGACAAGATCAAGGGGCCAAATCCAAATTTTTATAATGATTAAAACAGAGAAACAGGGATAAATTGAATGCAAACACAAAACTTTGAATTTTCAACCAACCACAAAAAGCAGAATTTTCAAAATCAAGCTCAGCATTCCCCCCAAACAAATTACAATAACTGGTATTAGCAAATTATCCCTATTTACCATCATGGCCAAATAAAAGCTGCTATTAAAATGTATTATTAAATTAATAAAATGATTCATTAGTTGATTAGAATATTATAAGGTTGGTCAATGAAATGATGGGCTTTAATTTAAATAGTGTCAGTCACATTTCACCTTTGTTCATGATCACGATAATACACAAGTACAAGTTGAACACCCAAACTTCTCCTTAGATCCTAATTGAATTCAATATTGGGTGAAAAAAATAAAACCTTACACCAACTTGGCAAGATAAACCTACAACTTAGCAACCTTATTGCCAAGAGTGAATGAGAGAATATTAATGTTGTACTATTCAGCTACACAAGGGCTTTTGGCAACAGAACTCATAATTTTTAACCATGGTCTAGAGATGAAATCGACACCCTGAGCTGTAACCCCACCCCTCCTCTAACTTCCATACCACAACAATGAGAGGACATTTGAGCTTCAACAAATTTAGCATGCATTGTTCCTCTACACAGAAGGTCTTCAGCAGTGCTAGGCTCGAACTCATGACACACTAGCCACGAATCTGTTACCTTGACCACTAGGCTACCGCGGTTACAATTTTACCCTCAAAAGAGAATTGAAACCCCATTAGAAACGGCTTATTAACTGGGTTTTTCTTAAATGCTCATTCAATTTCTGGTTATTTGTGGTAACCAGATTAACTAGGACTTGCACTGACCACTTTTATCATTACAAAATTTTCTTTTAGATTCTTTTGCCCAACTTCAAATATTAATTTTCCTTTTTTCTTACCTTTTTAATAATAATAAAATGTCAAATTCTTCAAAACCTACAGCAATAATTTTTATATTTAATTATTTTACATAACAATGGACAATAGAAAGAAATTCACAAGCACTCTAATTCTTAAAGATATGACAAGGGTTCAAAACAACCAAATGCTCCTGGCCCTTACATATATTTCTGATCATTTCTAACAATTTTCATTATTTCCTGAGCAACAGATTCAATAGTACCATGGCTGAACACAGTACTTCTACAAGTATTGTTTTTTTTTCTTTGCCTTATTTAATAAAAAAAAGGTAAGAAACAGGGATTTAGATTGTACATATAAATGCCAGTTTGATTGCACTTAAGTATGAATCTGAAAAATGCAACAAAAGTATGCAAAGGCTTTAAGAGAGCCAAGAAAAAATCTCTTTCAAGCATGAAATAACATTTCATAAATGATAGAATTACAATAATAAAGAAATGCTACAGTAAATTAATTTAATCAAAATCAACTATAAATTACTATACATGAAAAATTATTGATTTTATTGTAATAAAAATATTGGTACAAGTCAATAGTACCATAAACAACTATATTGGTTGGATCCTAGCTCCTTACGTAACCATAAAAATGTGATGGCAAATTTTTTAATGATAACGTTTATAATTAGGCAACTCTGCAAAATAAAGGGAAATAGTAACCCTACACCAGACTAGAATTTTTTTTAGTTTTACAGGATTTGGACAGCGGTCATTTTTTCCAATGGTTGTCTGTGATGGTTGTGAAAGAGATTTTTCTAGGAAGTTGAAAAGTAAAGAAATAAATGGATTTTTTGTTTTTGTTTTTAATGAGAAAACCATGAGAAGAATGTTTGTTAGAGAGAAAGAGAGATGTGTTTATGAATTCAATTTGGACGATGTTTTTTTCTTACTATTGTATCTTTAGAAGGAATATTTTCTTCTTGAAGCCATTTTGGAAACCATGTTTTTCTTTTTTGAAACTCGACAAATGGATATTTTTTTCTTTTGAATAAAAGGTGAGAATGAAATGATTGCTTTGTGTATGAGTGGAAGATTGAAAATATTTCAGTATGGATGTCCGAAATATGGAAAGAATGTGTTTGAGAGAAATGGAGATCATTCTTTCATCAGCCTAAAGTATGCATATCAGATGTCTTTATCCCACTGTTGCATTTTAGAAGTAATGTTTTTTCTTGTGGAAGCTGTTTTAGAAACCATGTTTTTCTTCGCAAAAACACGATGAGTGGATTTTCTTCTGAATTAAAGTGGTAAGGGTTGAGTCCTAGGAGGACCCACTTTTTGTCACCAAATTTTGAGCGATAAAGGTTACAATATGGTAACCCTTCCATTTCACCCCTAAAATTTGGATTTTCAAATCACCAAAAAAATGGCAACCCTAAAAAAGGGTGAAATGTATTTCGCCTTTTCCGGAAAAAAAACGGTCTTTTTGACCCCTGACTTCGCTTGAGAAGGTTTGCTCTGCACCGGTTTGTGTTAAGAATGGCTTGTGAAAGGAAATTACTTGAAAGTGAGGCTACGACAGGTTTCTTTGTGCTCCTGGGCACAAAGGGGAAGAAAGATACGTTAGAATGGTGTATGAAAGCTAATTTAATTACTTCACGATATGAATGTCCGAAGTGTAGAAGTGTAGTTTTTGACCAGATATTGGTTCGGCAAGAGCATGAATGCGTTCGTTGTGAATGACTTGAAAGTCAATAAGAATACTGTCGTTGACTGGTGTATGTTTTGTCGTGAAGTATGTATGACCCATAAGAGTAAGGTAAGTGCCTTTTAAAAATTTAAAATGAATTTCATGTATTTCTTCGATTTTATCTTTGCGAAACGCTCATTTCGTCCTTTTTTTTTAAATAAATCATGTACTGGTTTTTGAGTGCTTTTTTAAATGAATTTCATTAGTTTCTTCGTATTTATCTTTTTAAAATGATTAATTGGATGTATTTTTCCGATTTTATCTTTGCAAAAAGCACATTTCATCCTTTTTTAATGTAAAACATTTACTACCAACAGTTTTCAGGCGTCCCTGACGCCATTCCAGAAACTCCGTTCATTTCATGATTTTTGAACTTTTCGTACCTTCCCCCACTTCCAGAAACCAACCATTGCTCTTAGCCCATTTCGTCCCCCCGACACATACGGTTTCCAAGAGTTTTTCGTCTTTAACGCCATTTTGAAAAACTTGTGTTTCTCAATTTGGCGCCAAAAAACACCAGTGGGTCCTCCTAGGATTTTACCAGAATGGTTATTTGCATTTGATTTGATGTTTCCTATGTTGTCCATTTTAGAAATGTTTTTTAGACATTTTCCATCTCTTGACATCTTTGAAAACAACCTTTTTCCCTTTGTTTTTGTCTCTGATGATATTTTGAATAACATGGTTTTTTCCTTGGTGAAATTTGTTAAAAAATTTTTGTCACTAAACACATCAGGGGGTTGTGGCAGGATAATGCCAAATTCTTGCTAGCTCTAACTAAACTGCTATTAAACGCTATTAAACATATGTTCTAGCATATCCAGAAGCATATGTTTGTCTTAAATTTCACCATTCCTACGAATGTGGGCAAATCTGCCTCAAAACTCAAGCCAAGAGCTACTTTCTTACATTTTACACTGGAAAAAATTTAGAAAAAAATACTATAGTAGCACTTCATAAAACCATGGTTTTATTAGATCTGTCAGCAAAATAAAGTCACTGGAAATAACCAAAACCATAATAATTATTGGGAATTAAAAAAAACAGTATAAAACAATCTCCAACAGAATTGTATTTTCTCCCCTGGAAAAGGATTGCCAACTTCGTAAAATTATCTTATCAAGTTGATGATATTTTCATTTAGTCCTCCTTCTAAAGGTTAAATAGGATCCAATTACCATAAAATAGTCAACTTACATAATTCTATAGAGAAATTGGTACTACATCGTTTTAGGGACCATGAAGCCAAACACATCCAAAGTGTCAAATTTTGATTGATCATTCTGTTTGTAGTGAATGTATCTTATCAGATAACATCTTTAAATTTCTTGCTAGCAACACCTTGGAAATAACATCAACAAATGATTCCAATAACCCCTATACACCATTGATAATGGAAATCTTATTTTAAGACACAAAAGGGAAAATCAATTACAATTTACATATTTGTTTCACCCCATGATTACTCATTGAAAAAGGTTGGCTCCTATTTTAACCCACCCACGGTTTTTGAACTTTTTTTCGTCGCCAAGCTATCTACCCTTCCTTTTCATTAAAATTCCGTTGACCAATAGGATCAAAATTAACGTTAGTTACGTTAACTATGGCAACCCTAAAACCAATATATACAGAAAAATTTAACCATTTCCTTCTTTTGCACGGCTGAACGATCTTTTTAGAATTCGTGTGAGTACCGGTTTTTCAGAATAAGTAGCCGAATGGAACATTTAACTATTTCTTTTTTTGCTGTTTTGGAAGAAAGAGGACAAATGAATTTGCTTGAATGGTGTATGCATGAAAATTTAATTTCTAGCAGGTATGAATGTCCTAAATGTGGAAAAAACATGGTTATGAGAGAAAGGAAGGGAACGATTGATGGGTATGAATGGAGATGCCGTACGAAAGGAGGAGAGAATCTGCATGATGTATGCAAGAGTATAAGAAAAGGTACATGGTTCTCTAAGAGTCATTAAGTTATGTTTGGTAAAATGTTCAATTTCAGTTTGGTACATGAACTGTTCAATTTCAGTTTTTATTTTTTTATGGTTATCGACATTTTCCGTTCTTTGAAGGTCGTCGGTACGAGTTTGAAAATCGCGCTTTGGCGCCATTTAGGCGCGGATCAAAAAATTCGTCGCCAAGGGGGTGGGCGAAAGTAGGAATTTACCCGACAAATCTATCAAAAAGCTATACATCAAACAATGCAAATTTTCGATTGTTTCGGAATCAAAACTTTTCGCTGATGTTTCCACTTTATAAACAAAATTCTTTTAACAATTTCAATACCAAACTCAATTAGAGCATTTACATTATTTTAGTGAAGTTTGGATATACAACAAAGAAATTAAGGTTTTTTTCTATATGTAGTTTAAGTCACAGTATAAAATATAGTTTAAGTCACAGTATAAAATATAATCGAGCTAGAAAAACAAACAATATCATGATGCAAAAACTAACACCTACAGCTCTTATCGAAACATTTTTCCTTTCACTAGAAAACAATACCAAGGGAGGAAGTGAGGCAAAATATAACGATAACGGTAAAGATTTTTTTAGACAACAATTAACGTCAAAAATTAACATTGGCTGAGAAACAATTCTAAAATTCTTGAAGATAACTTACCACCCTTCTTGATGTCCATATCTGAATTTGATATCTGATTATTATTCATAATTTAGTTTTCACACAGCCACATGCACAATCGTCGAAAAAGCGGAGAATGATCGATTAAATCATTTCATTTCAATTTCCTTAGGATATTTTTTTTTTTAATTTTTCAGTTTAAAGTAAAATCTGAAAATACCAACATGAAGTAGTTTTAATCAATTAAGTAAAAATAAAATCAAATTAAAAATAATATAAAAACCAAGCTGTTTTACATAAGTGACATTTTTTTAGGATAGCATCTTAAAACTATAAATAACTTATTCATATGTTAGTCAAAAGGAACCGGATAAAATAAATTTAATATTTTCAGCTAAGATGGCAGCAATATAATAGTTGGAGAAAGACATATATATAAAAGGAAAAGTATTTCCATTGACTATTCTTGGTTGGTTGATATAGTGGTTGTTCATTAGACTTTGCTCGGTTGAAAGAAGGTTGTTAAAGGTTGATTGTTGATTATTGGTTGATAGCCGATTGAGAATTTGAACTGAAAGGTCGCACTCTGCATGAGCTCCACACTCAATCACTAAAGCAGCACAAACCGACTTAAAAATAGCCCTTTTTAGGGCTGAAAGGATTTGTAGTCGTCTTTCTTGACTCACTACGTTCGATACTATCCAAAACCGACCCGGAACGAAAATGGCAATTGTTTTAGACGAAATGGATCTGTCCCCGCCGCACTCTCGACCAACCACACCCAACAGTAACGTCATGACCGAGGAAACACCCTGCCAACGGCTTGTACGGACAAATGCTAACATCAAACATTTCACCACCACACGAGACGGATACAAGCAGATACTAACGTCACTTGAAAGCGACACAAACCATGATCCTACCAATGCTCTCTACGTAAAAATCCAGAAAGAATACGAAGGGATTTCTACTCTACTTGAAAATGGGGTGAGTGATTTTGGCTCTCTTCCACGTTGCACCACCATAGGCTGCTCACTTCACACTTCACACGCTAACTCACCAAGTAAATTTCCACCTAGCTCTCCTACACGCACACAAAAACGTAACAATGAAGGGTTTATCTCTCCAAAACAAACAGCAAAACATGTCTTACTTGAAAACCCAAGCTTCCAAATTAACTTGGAAAATCGATTCTCCTTACCTACTACAATAAATTCAAGTGAATTCCCAGCACTTCCCACTTCACAACAAACAACAGCTCAACAAAATGCACAAGCTAGAGGGACAACCTCGTCCTCCACTGCCGCAAACATGAATACCACTCAAACTGGAGTGACACCCTCGTCGCAAAAACACGGACTCACCAACACATCTACACAAGGAGTTCAACCTAGAGTGACACCCTCGTCCACTCAAAATAATACACCGAAGGTACCACTGCCCCCCCCCCCGTTCATGCTTTTTATCACGAAACACTACCGCGAACAATTAAAAACTTTAACAATGATATTCCCTAATCTACGCACCAAAACTACTGGTGAATTTCTAAAATTATACACGAATAATCATGAGGAATACCACACACTTAAGGAAACCATCAAGCAGCTACATTACCAATTCTACGTAATTACAGCAAAAAATGACAGACCAATTAAGGTTGTAATCAAAGATCTGCCCAAATCTACTCATGTTGACGAAATAAAATCGGATCTTGAAGAACAAGGTTTTGAACCTGAACGCGTCGTCCAATTAATTGGCAGAAAAACCAAAAACCCCTCCCAGTTTACATGATATCACTCCCTAGGAACATTAATAATCTCAAAATCTTCGACATCAAAACTCTCGGATACCTCAGTATCAGAGTGGAATCATTAGAAGGTAGAGGTATTACTCAATGTTTTACCTGTAATAACTTCAATCATACCTCCGAAAACTGCTACATAACTCCACGTTGCTTAAAATGTGGCAAAGCACATATTGCCAGAGACTGTCCCATCAAACAAAAACTTGAGCAATTATATTGCATCAACTGTCAAATTTACGGCCATATGGCAAACTGGCAAGGCTGTCCCTGCTACCCAAAGCCCCATAAGGGCGCTACTACACATAAAAACAAAAACACCTTCACAAACATCTTCAACAGTATTGTACGACCGAACACTACATACGCGCAAGTAACTAGCACGAAACAAAACACAAATAACAACAAAAATCAACGGCAGATGGCACCCCACTACAACCAACATGCTGGGAATTCACGGCAAAACTGGGGCCATAAATTTACCTCCTATCACCCCTGTCCCTATTCAAAATTATCCGCTGAATCAAAACAACGCTAGCATTCAGCAAACATTACAACTCGCAATTTATGCACTTACGCAAGTATCCCGAGCCTTTAACGCGGCCGCTGGGATCGGTCAAAATTTAAATCAAATATCAGTCGCTCAAGGCAACCCAAATCAGATCTATGGCCTAATAGAGGCAGCATGTAACACCAATTATGTCTAGATCGTCACCCATTGGCCTCAGCTTGTGTTCTTGGAACGCAAACGGACTGTTGAAAAGAAGAATTGAACTCCGAATCTCTTCATAGAGAAGCACTCTCCTGATATTATCCTTATAATGCAAGAAACTCACCTGAGACCTTCCCACTCTTTTAACATTGCAAACTATCATTGTTACCGTAATGACAGAATTACGGAAGACCGCGTGGCGGGAGGCGCCCTCATTTTAATCAAAAACAACATTAAACACTATCATCTTCCCACCCCCACTGCAAGCCATTGAAGCTACAATTGTCATTAATTTACCAAACTACAATCCAATATCTATAGTCTCCTGCTACATTCCACCTAACTCCGATACGAATATATTTATAATAGACCTAGAAAATCTTATACAAACAAGTAGTGACTGCATCATCTTCGGAGATCTAAACGCAACGCACAGCGCATGGAACTGTACACACAACTCCACTAGAGGTAATAAACTTCTAGATTTTACAAATTTATTAAACTTAAATATTGCCTACCCGAATTCTCCTACGAGATTTGGACACGGCACCGCAAACACCATTGACATTGCTATAATTCTAAATTTTTATTATTCATTCGACATTTTCACAACACCCGACCTTTCTTCTGATCACAATCCAGTTTACCTTAACTTTAAACTCAAGACACTAATCTACTCTAAAAATCCCAGAGAAATTTTTACGTGTTGGTCAGAATACACAAACAATTTAAATAAAAACCTATCCCTTTTTGATTATCATCCAAATAATATTCAAAATTCCACAGACATTGACAATAAAACCAAAAATTTCACAAGCTCGCCACGAACAGCCATGCCTCCCGTCCAATAGGAAATCAGCACCGCAGCTATACTCCGCCTCACATTCACCAGCTCATTCAACACAGAAACAGACTTCGCAAACAATACCACAGAACTTTAAGTCCTGCACACAAGACAGAACTCAATCGCGCACAACAACTTGTTAAAAATACACTTAAACAATACTCCATCGACTCATGGAATCAACGCTTATCTGCACTCAACACACAAGATAACTGCCTCTGGCACACACAAAAACTTTTTAAAAACAAATGACAAGCTATCCCTCCACTCGAATGCGACATAGGAACTGCCATCACAGACACACAAAAAGCAAATCTACTCGCTGACACTCTTAAAGAAAATTTTACAGAAAGCACTTACCAAAACAGAGACACGAACACGGACAATCATATTAACAATACTGTAAATACTTTCATTTCCACTAACCCTACTACTACCTCGACCCCGTCCTACCGGACAAAATTATTACTTGTATTAAAAAATCCAGCTCTAAAAAATCACCCGGTAAAGACGGTATTACTAATCGCATGATTAAAAACTTTCCTATCAAAGCCATATCTATATTAACTATTCTCATTAACAAAATTTTAAAATATAATTATTTCCCTTCTGTCTGGAAGGAAGCTGTAATTTTTCCGATTCTAAAACCTGGTAAAAATGCTAAATTTCCAGACTCATACCGTCCCATTTCATTATCAACTTTAAGTAAAATTACCGAGTACATTATTCTTTCCAGACTCAAAAATTTCACGTCTACTAATGATATTATAAACCCTAATCTATACGGATTCACTAAAAACCTTTCCACAATTCACCCTCTCCTTAAACTCACCGAAACTATCTCAGCAGGATTCGAGAAACATAAAACCACAGGGGCTGTTTTTCTCGATATCCAGAAAGCCTTTGATAGGGTCTGGATAAACGGCCTCACGTTCAAGCTGATCTCTTATAACTTCCCACCTTCACTCATTCAACTTATACAATCATATATCACTAACAGAACTTTTACAGTACGGGTTAACGACACATATTCAGATTCCAAACACACATATGCTGGAGTGGTCTAAGGAAGTTTACTTGAACCAATTCTTTTTAATTTGTACTTAAACGACATCCCATCATACTCACTCACAAATATTAATATGTACGCGGACGATACCGCAATCTCTGCATGCTTCCGAAATTCCAAAACCGTCACTCTCGCCCTCAACAAACACCTAGCTTTGCTAGAAATTTTTTTCGAAATTAATTTTGAAAAGTCAGCTGCAGTTGCTTTCACATACAAAAGAACATTACCACCACCACCCACAATGTACAATCAAATTATTCCATGGGTCTCAGGAAACCAAATATCTTGGACTCATTTTTGATAATAAACTCACCTGGAAAAAACACATCACTTATGCTCGCGATAAATTCCGGAAAGTAATGTTTAAAATATACCCCCTATTTAACCAGAATTCACACCTTGATTTAAATTGTGAAGTGTTTCTCTTCACAGCCGTTCTACGTCCAATCCTCTCTTACGGATGTCCTGTATGGGGTTATGCTGCTAAGACAAACATTAATATCTTGGATGTTGCTCAAAATACTTTAATCAGAATGATCGTCGGTGCCTGTAAGTACATGAGAAACGACGAAATTCGCAATGCAATTAAAATTCCTTCATTTAAATCGCACATCCAAAAATTAGCTAAAAGCTTCTTTAATTCTCTGAATAGTTCTGAAAATGTAAATATGCAAAACTTAGAAAACTATACTGCAAGAATCAAGAGGAAACGACCCAGGAGTATACTCCTGGACTCGTATAATCCTCCCTAGCACTTAATTTATTCTTAATCATCTATTTATATCACTCTTTTAATTTATAATCATGTTTGTCTAGCATTATTTTTAAATCTCTTCATCTCCTCTCACGGTCGAGCGCACTGAGCGCTCGCCGTACTTAAGTTAAAAATGCAGCAACACCGGGAGCGGTCAATGCGAGGGAGAGTGACCGCCTCGCAAACCACCCGGCTGTTTCCTTTTCTACCTCATAAATTTTCGCCCCTACTGGACATCCGTCACTACACCACTCACACTCACCCCCCCACATGGGCAGCCATTTTTCCTGAGCCATTATCCTCACTTTTCAACAGCCAATAGGAAGACTCGCTCTTCCACTCAGATTCCTCACTGAAAACTTTCCGAGTGAAGAAATATCCTTTTCACAAAAAAGACCACCCCCTGAAATCACGCTCCAAAACCAAAGGATACCCTGGTCTCAGCACACCAAATATCTTGGTGTCGTCATTGATAAAAACCTCACGTTCAGACAACATATCACACACGTTAGAAATAAATTTAAAAATGCTACGAGTAATCTTTATCCCCTTATCTGTAGAAAGTCTAAATTAAATAGACATAATAAATTACTTATCTACACTCTGATCTTAAAACCCCTTCTGACATATGCTTCCCCAATCTGGGCACATGCAGCAAGATCCAATATCAATCTCATTGAAAGCTCCCAAAATGTTATTTTACGACAGATCCTAGATGGGCACTGGTACATGAGAAACGCTGACATTCGATCAGCATTAAAAATTCCGACCATCAGACAAACTATAAGAAAACTAGCAGTAAACTTCTTCAGTAATGTAGACGGGCATGAAAACCCATCTATCCAAGCTATCTCTACCTATCCAACTTATCCCTTCATTCGTAGACCAAGAGTCATCTTGATCGACCCCAACGACAGATGTCAAGATCCATGCCTCGAAGCTCCGCCTACTGGCCTGCCGCCGCTCGTCCAATTGCACTGATCTACTACCAAACATGAAAACTCAACGATCAGCTATGTCAGTGTTTCTCAAACTGTGGGGCGCGCCCCCTGGGGGGCGTGATAAACTTATAAGGGGAGCGCGAGCATATCGAAAATAAAAGATTTAAAAAAATTTATTTACTAGAAAGAAGTAAAACAGAATATTTTCTGACAAAATAAAAAATATACACATTTACACGGAAATAATATATATATATATATATATATATATATATATATATATATATATATATATATATATATATATATATTATCTGCGATTTTACATAATCAAAAATAAAAAAAAAAGCTTCTACTTAAAAACCTCATTTTTTAGCTATCTTTGATACTATAACCAAAAAAAAAAACGTTTTATTCGATTTGCTGTAATCCCATGATGAGAGATTTTTTTATTACGTTTTCTTTTCAAAGG
The DNA here is from genome assembly GCA_019973935.1 of Trichonephila clavipes. Lineage (NCBI taxonomy): Eukaryota > Metazoa > Arthropoda > Arachnida > Araneae > Nephilidae > Trichonephila > Trichonephila clavipes. The sequence continues at coordinate 988,487 of BMAU01021362.1, forward strand.
GAAAATGCAACTCTTTCCGAGGAAAGACAAAACCCAGACCCATATATAATGATAAAAAGTTCATCACTGTTATATATTATTGCCATCAGCTGTAGGCAGCAGAATGTATTTGCTACGGTTTGACCTTCGAGCTTACTTGTACGGTTAGTTACGTCCCTGCTCTTATGTATTTGTTTTTTCATTTAGGGAAGTTTGAAGGATTACCAAGCCAAGCATAATGAAAAACGTTTTACATCATTTTTTTAGAACTTCCATATTGTAATAAATACACTTTTAATCCGAGAGTGGTCTAGCCGAGAGCACAGAGTACACGAAATCGGTAATTCTGGCAAAACTGTTTAATTGTTACTAATGGCCCTGACACTATCCTCCTGTTTGACAATCTTAATGTGAACTAAAATATATTTGTCACATATCTCCCTCTTTTATGGGAGTGACAGACGTTTTTTTACGATCTTAAGGTACTTGTTTTGTCTGAATTCCCAGTGTGATAACTTTTTTCCGGAATATTTTCTATGTCCTTGAAAGTAGGGGTGAGTATATTATCTTTTAATTAAACTATTCACTGGAATTACGATTTTTATTGCGTACTATTAAAAATAATTATAAAAAAAGGATTGGGGTGACTCACAATAACCCCGCTCGACCATTAGTATCGGGTGCGCACCTGCTCCAGGATTCAAACATGTTGAAGTCTTTTCGCTTTAAATATTAAAAATAATACAATTATTCCTCATCAGAATTTTTTTTATTGTTCATTATTCAACATCAATTCTAAATGCTAATTCTGTGAGGCTTAAAATTACAGTTCGCTTAAAACTAATTATAATTTGAGCAATCATTTAAAAAAAATCATTTTACTTTTTTGTAAACATTGTCACGCACTTGGCTTTACTCTCCTTACAATTAAGCAATTATATCAATAATATTTTATTTTCTTATAAATGACTTGTGCAAAGAGCGGGCACTTCAGCCGGTATACTTTTAATGTATCAGTGCTGCACAAGAGTATTTTATAACTAATTAATTAATACTAAATTAAGAACAAGTTTAATAAGTATTAGCGACTTCCATGGGCTTGTCTTACAGAGCAAAGTTTTTCAAAGGAATGCTTATGATTAGAAATTGACCCTCTGAGTTCTTTTTCTACATTTAGCTGATATCTATATTTTGTCTTCTAAGCAGCCACCGCATTTTGCAATATGTTCCAATTTAAAAATTAGAGAAAGGAAAAATAATATAATAATTATCCTATTACTTAATTTTTTTTTGCTTAAAAGTAACATAGAAAATTTAATACTTATGTCATTAATTTGTACAGTTTATAATAAAGATTGTAGCTTTAGCATCAAATTGCAGTATTATTGCATTTAGTACATTATTAATGTATAAGAGGGGGGCGCGATAAAAATTGTGATTGAAAAGGGGGGCGCCAGTATTGAAAGTTTGAGAAGCACTGAGCTATGTCATTAAAGAGACTTTTGCCAGAGTTGGGATTAAGGGTTCTTCGAACTCAGGTGCCCGAATAAATTCCCGCAGATTGACTATTCTTTGGGATTCTGATCTGAGCTACGCTTGAGTACGGTTACATCTTCTCTATGCTCCGTACTTTTCTACCACTCCACGTTTTTACGTAACCACGCATTGATCTTTTGGAGGCAACCGAGCCAGTCATCCTATAGCTCTTTTCATGGCTTAAAGGATAGGGTGGCATCCATTAGATTATTTCGCCACTATTTTTCTACAATTTTCGATTTTCGACCGTGGCCACGGCAAATGATGATCTCATGACTTTGGACTCAAGGACACCCTCTCGCTCCTCCACACCAACCCCCACGACTCTATGCCTAAGACGAACGGAATTGACTAACGATATTCAAAGATTATCACTGCTCATCCAAGGAGTAAACGACACACTCAACTCTCTAACACGATTTGGCTCTTATGACGCTACTGATGTTAACGTGACCACTCTACAGAACCTGCTTCTCAGCTACACCACCAATCATCAAAAGGCGGTAAGGGAGTTTAGCTCTCTTCCTCTCTGTGATACACCTGGCTGCCTACATCCCCATACCCCCCCTAGTTCTCCTATAAAAATTAGTCAAAACTCCCAATTAAATAATAATGACTCGGAAATTCAAAATGAACTAATTAAAAACTCCTCTCAAAAACGTAAGGAAAACGAGGCTGGATTCATCACGCCTCCCTCAGTAAAGTTAACAAAACGACTAGCTACGCTAGTCAGTAAAATTTTCAAATAGAATTAAAAAATAGATTTCAAAATTTGACGCTAGAAACGGCAAGGATTTCCACCTCTAGCAAAAATAATGAATCAGAACAACACCCACAAAATAACACAATTCCCTAAAACCTGCCAGCCCTCGTCATGCTTAAGATAACATTAACATGCACAGAACAAATGAAAGAAATAACCTATAGGGTGCCCGCTGTAAGAGGTAAATTATCCGGCGATACCTCTCTCTCTCTCTCTCAAACTTTACACTAACACCTTCAAGGAACAAAGAGCACATATACACCTTTTAGAGGAACTTGACTACGAATTTTATGCCATAAGATCAAAAGCAGAACGACCCATCAAAGTCGTTATCAAGGGATTACCTCGTGACACCGAAACAACAATAATACACAATGAATTAATTGTACTCGGCTACACAGTAGATAGTCACACAGTTAATAGGACGTATCACCAAACAAAAACTCCCGGTATTCCTCATCACTCTCCCACCTACCATACACAAGTCAACAATATTCGAACTCAATAAAATCTGCTACTTGTCAGTTAACGTTGAAGGATATGAGGGCAAAGGGGTTACCCAATGCTACTCATGTAACAAGTTCAACCACACGGCAGAAACCTTCCACTTAAAACCTCGCTGCCTTAAGTGCGGACTCAATCACCAAACGAAAGAATGCGAAATCCAAAAAGTAGGACAAATGTACTGCATTAACTGCCAAACTGTTGGTCATATGGCCAACTATGCTAAATGCCCTCTTTACCCCAAGCCTAAAAAAGGACCAGCTACAAACAAAAACAACTACACTAATGTAATTAATAGTATTATTCGACCTAATCTATCTTACGCTGCCGCAACACAAAAACCAAAGAAAAACTAACTCCACTAAAAACCAACAGATGGCGACACGTACCGGTGGAAGTTCTGTTTCTCCCCAAGGTCAGGCCAATTTAATTTATATTCCAGCCCCCCAATCACATCTAATCAATCTAACAACAATAACTCAAACGGTAATTTAATTTCCCATTCTCTACGAAGTATTATTCAGGCACTTTCAGCCCTAACAGTTCAAATAAATAACATGAATTTCCCTACCCCTCCCACGCAAACTAAAACCAATAAAAAATAAATTAAGGAAGCCAAAAAAATAAGAATTTTATGCCTCAGTCGACTCAATCTTCAATAATTATGGTGATTAGTCACCCAATGATTGCCTGAACTTGATTTCATGGAATGCAAACGGCATCCTAAAAAAAATTAGCGAATTTAAAATCTACGTAGAGAAGTATAACCCCGATATTATTTTAATTCAGGAAACACATCTGAGACCTAAGCACAACATTAGCATCAGTAACTACACATGCTGTAGAAACGATCGTCCGACAGATGGGCAGGCTTCCGGTGGAACTCTTATTTTGATCAAAAATATATCCCCCACTATAATACTTCTATCCCCCAGCTTTTTCATGTTGAAGCGACTACTGTCACTATCAACCCTCCTAACCTGGATCTCGTCAGTAGCACTTCTATCTACGTCCCCCTCCCCACTCCGATAAACTTCTTTTCACTCTAGATCTTGAAACCATAATGCAAGTCAACAGTCGTGTGATTTTTGGCGAATTCAACGCCACACACAATACTTGGAATTGCTTCAATAATTCTACCAGAGGAACTCAGCCTAAAGATTTTTGTGATCTCGTTAATCCTGAAATTATTTATCCTGGTACCCCTACTAGATTTTGCTATAACACTAGTAATACGCTAGACATTGCTCTAGTGAATAACTTCAATTTTTTCCCTATACTATCACCTCCCAGACCGAGCTCTCCCCTGACCACAATCCTGTGTTGCTAAATTTTTCTTTTTCTCTCCCGATCCATCAGGACAATCCTAGAGCAATTACCACCTGTTCGAGCCTCTTTAAAATATGTCTAAATAATACACTGCTGGACAATTGCTAAGGACGGATAGCACTATCATCCATAGCAACCACAAAATGAAAGGAAGCAAAATGTGGAAAATTAGAATAAGTGCGGGATATTAGTAAGAAGAAGTATGAGTATGGAAATTTTTTTTCCACGTTTGTTCATCACGTGATAGCGTTCATAAGAGAGAATCCTGCATTCATTCCTCTAAAACAGGGGTGTCCAACCCGCAGCCCACCTTGAATAATTTTGCGGCACGCGAGATTCTTTACAACTTTACAAAATTCGACTATTTTGTACAATATTTTTTGTTTAAAAGGGTTTTTTTTTTGTAAAAAATAAATCCCATGTTATTATTTCATCACGCTGCTTCTGTTACTGCGAATCTTTTTTTTTCTTTTCTAAATTGAAATTTATCAAACATAAATCGTGCTCAAACTTAAAGCACGAAAATCTGCAACATCCATTACGATACGCAAATACACATGCATTGAAATCGACTTGTAAAAACTAAATGAAAGAGTTGAGAAACACAGATATTTCACTAATTATATAAATTACGCATTATTTGACCATTGCATTATTATTATACTATCTATGTTTGTATACATGAAAACAATAAAAATATATCAGTGTGTTTTAAAGTTTCACTCCAACAAATGTTTAATGGATCCAAATCCAATATAAAGATTTATATTTTTATATGCGCCCGCTGGATTGTAGTTTTTCCGAAGTGGTCCGCGAGGTTATTTGGGTTGGCCACCCCTGCCCTAAAAGAGGGGGGGCACTTAGATCGAAGCTAGAAACTTTACTTTTACTGGAGGGGGAGACAAACTATTGGTTTCAGAGTGGCGAAGGGAAACGTCCCTCCTTTCTTTTTTAGGGATATGTATGCCCGAATGAACATGAAAAAAGCTGAATGAGCGTTATACTCCGGAGCGTGACGTTCATTCAAGTTTACTCTCCGGCAAATCGCGACAATAAAAGTTATCATTTCAAAAAACTCCGTTAAGCGCTATTTCGTACTTTGTCGAGCTTTCATTTGACAAAATAAATTGAATTTTGATTTTAAAAAATCTACTAAAGGCTTTGATTTCTTTTGAAAAATCAACATTAAAATCCCCACTTAAATTAATAGGCAATTTGTTCAGAAGAGTTGACCCGACTTCACAGTGTAGGCAACTAAATTTTCTTTACACTTTGATTGGGTGAAATATAAATAGTAACCATTAGAATTATTTGTCCATTTTCTGCTCTATATTTTGCTGCACAAATTTCCCCAATACATGACTCATTAAACCCAAATGACTCCGTAGTATTTGATGCTACATCCATTTCTGAAATGACATAAGTTGTCGTATCTTTCTTATTTTTATATATAGCAACTCCACCAGCTCTGTAATTGTTTATGGAACTTAGCAATATAATGAAAATTTGGATCATCTGTTCCAAATTTTCATCACTTATCCGAGTTTCTGAAAAAGCAATATAGTTACATATTGCATAACACTGTCATTGAGATCCAAAGCATGTGCACGCAAACTTTGACAATCCAAAGAATATATTGATATTCCCTTTTTTGCGGAAATGAAGTTTGTGAAGATATTTGTGATTATTTTAAGTTTCTTTTGTGATAACCTTTTAAATTTATTTTGTAGATTTCTGAGAGATATAGATTCTCTTAGGCATGGAAGAATTTTGGATCATAATTTTCTGTAACAATGTAAAGTCCTTCACGACTCTTGATAACGCAACAAATACTAATTGTTGAGAATGTGTTTTTTCATACTTATAACAAGTCTTGAAGGACTTTACACTGTTATGGAAAGTTTTGATCCATTGTAAGCCCAAGTGTGACAATGCTTCACTTTTTAAAACCCATCATTCAATTTCACTCTCCAGCAAAATGCACCAATAGAAGTTATTACTTCAAAAATATCAGGGAGAAAGAAACTATCCTATTATAAGAATTAATGAATTTCTGAAATAAAAAAAATATGTATATATATACCTTTAACACAAGGACCATTATGCGTTTTCACATTAAAAACACAACCTCATATTTTAAGACTTGTATTTTAAAAACAACTTTTAGGCATGTAGATCAATATATATCACAATATACTCACAGTTACATTAGTTTTTCAATTAATTACACATGCCTTAGAATATTACACATATATTTACAGTTAAATTACAAATATATCAATTTGCCCCTCCTCTTTTTGCCCCTCATTTCAAAATATAGATCATTATCATAACAGTCATAAAACATATATTTCTTTTCACATCTTACTTTAAGAAAATACTGATAAAGTTTGGAAAAAAAATATATGATTTTCTCAAATTACTGTTTATAAAATGTCATATTATACCAAAAAAGATAAATGGAAAGCCCCATATAAAAGTTTTTTATTTGTGACAAAAGCAGGAAGCCTTATTAAAGTAAAAACAAAAGAAATACTACACTCTTAAAAACAATACACATTTTTCAATTTCTTTTTGTCTTCAAGAAATGTCTTGAGAGAAAGCTAAGTTCACATTTCACAAAAATGACTTTTCCTTCCTATGAATATGTAAATATATTTTTACTAACCAGTTTTAGAAAACTCCTAGTAGCCCATTTCACAAACATACAGTTTTTTCATTGGTATGAATTCGTAAATGAGCTTTTAGATTACTAGTTTGTGAAAAACCCTTGTTGCATATTTCACAAATATAAGGCTTTTCCTCTGTATGAATCCATAAATGTATATTTAAATGACTGCTTTGAGAAAAACCCTTGTTGCATACTTCACATACATAAGGTTTTTCTTTTGTATGCATCAATAAATGCGTTTTTAAATGACCACTTCGAGAGAAAGACTTGTTGCACACTTCACAAACATAAGGCTTTTCCTTGGTATGAATACGTATATGTTTCTTCAAAGAACCAGGATGAGAAAAACTCTTATTGCACACTTCACAAACATAAGGCTTTTCATTCGTATGAATCAATAAATGTCTTTTTAAATCATTGCTTCGAGAAAAACCCTTGTTGCATATTTCACAAATATAAGGTTTTTCTTTTGTATGTATACGTAAATGTGTTTTTAAATTACCAGTTTCAGAGAAAGACTTGTTGCAAATTTCACAAACATAAAGCTTTTCCTTGGTATGAATCTTTAAATGTCTCTTCAAAGAACCAGAATGAGAAAAACACTTATTGCACACTTCACAAATACAAGAATTTTCATTGGTATGTATCAATAAATGTCTTTTTAAATAACTACTTTCAGAAAAAGCCTTGTTGCATATTTCACAGACATAAGGCTTTTCATTTGTATGAATGCGTAAATGTATATTTAAGCTACCACTTTGAGAAAAACTCTTGTTGCATACTTCACAAATATAAGGTTTTTCTTTTGTATGAATCAATAAATGTCTTTTTAAACTAAAACTTCTTGAAAAAGACTTGTTGCACACTTCACAAAAATAAGGCTTTTCCTTTGTATGAATATGTAAATGTTCTTTTAAATGACAATTTAGAAAAAGACTTGTTGCATATTTCACAAACATAACACCTTTCCTTTGTATGAATACATAAATGAGTTTTTAAATTACCAGTTTCAGAGAAAGTCTTGTTGCATATTTCACAAAAATGAGGTTTTCCTTTGTTATAAATCCTTAAATGTCTTTTCAAAGAATGAGGATCAGAAAAACCCTTATTGCACACTTCACAAATATAAGGCTTTTCCTTTGCATGAATAAGAGAATGTATTTTTAAATGAGCACTATGAGAGAAAGATTTGTTGCATACTTCACACACAAGACGCTTTTTACTACCATGAACACGTAAATGATTCCTTGAGTTATTGTATAGAGAAAAGGCCATTTTGCTAATATTATTGAAAGTTTCTTTCCACAGATGTTTGAATAGATATGTCTATTTAAAATCTTTAATAAAAAAAAATGCAGTCTTCCTTCTGTAAAAAAACAGAAATATTCTTAAAATATAATGTTGAAAATGTAATCAGAGTTTTTTATTCTACATTTTAATTCAAAAAAGAAAAAAATTCAGTTGGGATATCACAGCTTAAAAGATTCATCTAAGGAATTTTTTCTGATATATGAAAACATTAGTTGGCCTTTAGGTGCAATTTTTGTTGATTCGATCAAAATCTAAAGAATATGTTACTTATAAGTATCTAAAAATATATTCAAATAATACTTTAGAACTATGATCAGGTTAACATAAGCGAAATGACAGGACCAACTAAAGGAATACCATGATGAAATAAGAATATCTTCTTGTAGGAGATCTCAAAGAGGATATATATTATGTAAGGGTACAAAAACCATAAAAAATTATAAAATTTTTTAAAAAAAAAAGGCATTGTAAAGTCTATGTTTTATCCATTTGATTATTAGTTTGTATTATAGTCAAGACTCAAAGTAACAAGAAAGCTACTTGTGGAATACAAAACACAATTTTTAACAATATACTACAATATCATGAAAGAAGATTTTTGAAATTTCCAAAAAAAATTTGACAAAGGGAATTTTGGAGGCCCCAAATTTAATATGATATTTTAAAAAATGTTTCGATTTCCTTTTTTTTCATCAAAAGAAAATTTTATACAAGAATCAGAATATTTTTTAAGCTAGGTAACACAAAAGAAATAATTTTATTACAGAATAAACTTCATAATAACTTTAGTCAAGGAATGAAAATTACATCCATTATGAATATAATTCATTTTCTATACTTACTGGAAATTAGTCATTCTTATTTTAAATACTGTATCTCTATAACCCTATACAGTCGACTCTCGATAATTCGAAGTTGAAGGGACCAATGAAAAACTTCGAATTATCAAGAGGGTAGGAAAAACCTCTCAAAATACCCGAAGAGAAGTTTTTTTCTAACACATTTAAATTTAAAGCTATGTAATAAAGCAACAATTGTACATAATTTTTTTAAAGTACATTTTATACAGTATAAAAATAAAACAGAAGTTAAAAGTCCTATATTAAAAGAATACACTTATGTCTTCAAAACAACTATTAAAAGAATATACATACTATGTATACTTAATTGTTTTTGTCGAAAAAATCTGTTATCTTTTTTTGTTTTAAGGCATTCAATCTAACTTTGTCAATAGATTTTTTCTAGAACAAATGAAGCCTGTAAAATGTCTGCATCAACATGATTTTGAAGGAGAAAGTTGCGTAGTTTGTTTAGTGACAATTTAGCTTCTGACAGAGTTACCGGAGTCAACTCCTCCTATTCGTCTTCATCACTTTCTGTATTATTGTGATCCAAAGCCACAATTTCAGCATTAGATAGAGCTCCCCATACAGCAATGTCCGTGTCAACCAACACGTAGTCATCAAACATCCAATCTTGTTCTGGAAGAGCTCCCCAAAGAGATGGTTCAGCATTAAATTCAGTGAGTGTATCGTCGACATCAACCAGATTCAGCGAGGCGAAGCCTGACTTTTTAAAACAGCTGTGAATTGTCAAAGCAGTAACAGCTCTCCAAGCCTTGTCAATCATGATTAAAGCTGTTAAAATAGAAATAGTAGTTACATGCTGATGATTTTCGAGGTTATCCAAAACACTTTTAACGACTTCACCCCGATAAAAAGTTTTAAAATTACGTATGATGCCCTGGTCGAGTGGCTGAAGTTTGGAGGAAAAAATTGAAGTTTCACATTTGATAAAGGTGGTGCGTTATTGTGCACAGTACAATTGTCTAAAAATTAGAGAATATGTCGTTTTTCTCTTTTCATATCCGAGTTCAGTGAGACCAACCATTAATTAAAGAGTTCGGTGGTCATCCATGCCTTCTTGTTTGAGCGGTATTTGGTAGGGAACGAGTTTATGCCCTTGATTTGCCTCCAGATTTTCCTATGACGAGAGGAGTAATCTTTTCTGAGCCGTCCATATTTACAGCCAGTAAAATAGTTAACCTCTCCTTGCTATGTTTTCCTCCATGGCATTTTTCTTTTTTGAATGTAAATGTTTTTTCTGGCAAACACTTGAAAAAGAGTCCGGTTTCATCCGTGTTGAAAATGTTACGTGGTTCGTACTCCTTTATTAGATCTGAAAGTGAGTTCTCTGCCACTTAGAACAAACGTTAATGTCGACACTTGAGCTTTCCCCGTACTTACAGTAGATAAACTTTGTCTTTCACACTGCAGCATTTGGACAAATTTTCAAAATTTGTTTGTGGTTAGTAGTTAATTATAACGCAATAATTTGAATTGAATAGGTCTTACATTTTTATGTATAAAAATAATTATAACTACTGTACTGTATATTTGGAGTGAGTGAATATTAACGTCATACTGTTCAGCTACACGAGGGCTTTTGGCAACGGACCACGTAATTTTGAACCATGGTCAAGTGACGTGGACGACACCTGAGCTCTGGCACCCCTTTCTCCTAACTACCACACCAACTTAGAAGGAGGAATATTCTACCAATAGTTAGCAGGAATATTCTTTGAAATCTACTCTTCCAAGATATATGGCAGCACGGGTTCTATGATGAGTTGAGTATTTTAGCGAGGAAGGCGAACAGTTTTGTAGCAGATATTGTGTTTTCAGCGGATTGCGAAGATTATTATTTTTGTCCCGAAAAAATAGTTTATGTCAAAATTTAAGTGTCTTATGTTTTTGTATGTAAATGAAGACCTTAGAAAAGGATTTGACTATTTATTTTAAGTGAAAGTTGTATATAATTCATTTTACAGTGGAATATTTTTAATTTATTTATTAGCTCTAACGGATTAAATTTCCCAAAGTGGAGTATTTTGTTGATGTATATCCCTTAATTTTCAATGTAGTGATCCAATATATATATATATATATATAGTATGAAAAAAACTGCAGTACATCATAATGTGGTGGATAAAGTATTAACGTGCATCGCTCCCCTACACAGCGGGTCTTACAAAGCTCTAATAAAGCTCGAGCTATAAAAACAGCACATATGCCAACTCGACTCAATCGTTAACATTTCGTAATGTTTTTCATTCAATCGCCATTATAATTTAAGAAAAAGCATTGCTTGCGAATATTACAATTTTAACATAAAATAACTACAGCAGAAAGTAATATTAATGTATTTCAATTTCAGATATAAATTATTTACACTATATTTTAAGCGTTCATTACACAAAACTTTTAACAATGTGTTACTTTTGCTGAGCAGAGATCAGCTTAGGGAGGTATTTTCAAAAATCGACCCTCAAGAGTGTTACGGGGAGTTGTAAATAAAAAAAAATCCTTTTTATCAGCTATTAGATCTACATACTTAAAATTTAACAAAGGTTTTTTCTTTCTTTCTTTTTTGTTTAGCTGATATATTCAAAAAGCTTTTTTTTTGTTTAATTTGAAATTCACATAAAATTAACTCATTAAAAACTTCTTTATCCTTCAATCTGTGTTGTTGAATTTTTCAGTTAACCCGTGCGAAGAAGAGGTATACCAGCTAGTAAAATCTAAGTATTTATTGTATTATTTTTAAATTGTCACGTTTGACTTGCATAAAAAAATATGCTAATTGTATAAAAATCCTAAAAGCCAAAATGTAAAATTTTTTCCCCTTTTTATATACTTTAGTTTGTTGGAAAAGTTGCAGTGGCACGCATAATGATTTATTATCATAAAGTGGCACTCTTACCAAAAAGGGTGGCCATTGCTGCTTTAAATTAAAATAAAATATGCCCCATGTTTGATTTATATTTTTTTCTTTAAAAAGATAAATTACACCCAAAAAAATATGAAAGAATAAGACTACTTTGTAAACATGGTCACACACACACAAAAATAAATATATTGATATTTCCTAATTGAATAAAATTAATAATTGTATTCAAGGAGTGAAGAGGTCATAGTACCTGAACAATCTTTGCCACAATTTCATAAGAGGCTTTTTTCTTATGTGGTGTGGCAACTCAAATCCTGTCATGCAGACGAGAAAACATATAGTATACCTATCGAGGTTAAAAGATTTTTTTCTGAGAGGTAAGGTGCCCATCCTTGTAATCAGACTGTAGTTCAGAATTACAATGCATATTGGAAATCGCACTCATCTTGCTTCAAGGTGTGATGTACTTTAGTAATCTAGAAAATCCAAGGAATGAAGTATGTTATTAGATTATACTAGTTTTATTTAGGATACAATGGTAATTTTAGTAAGGAAAACTAAATTTTCACCAATATTTTTTCAAGTCTTAAGTTTATAGCATTGTTAAAAAAAAGCCTTTTTTGTTCTTGATAAGCACTGCTGTTGCGACTAGAAAGTTTCGATTTGAATATCTTTTATTTTTCTTCAACACGCAGGATAAATGAGGCTATTTATACTGATGAATTGAAGAAGCTATGTACATGAAAAAACGAATTATTTGAGCATACGCTCCGTTCACGTAAAGTATTACACAAATATTTTATGAAGGTAAAACGTAAACATCTTCGAATAGCGTAGCGTTAAATAAAGAGCACTTTTTGGAGTTCCTCACATTTCGGGCATTCCTCTTCGGCACGGTCAAAGGAAAAGAGGTTGCTTGTCATTGGTAGATTTGCAATGAAGTCATTATTCTGGGTTGCCTGGTTTGGCGTTATAGCATTTTTCTATGCCGTAGTGGTTCATTGAAACAAAAATTTTGTCCCCATTTGGGAGATTGTTTTTCAGGCAGTTTTTTCTTCCGTGTCTTGAGTATAATAGCTAAATTCCCTTGCGTATGAAATTTTCACTGTAAAAATAACAATCGGTTATTTTTTTCATTCACGTAAATCAAAATATTTTTAATGGATTCAATTTTGTAGAACAAATATATATTTGAGCTTAGTAAATGAGGAACTCAATTACAAATAAAAAAAATTGTTATATAATTTTTAATAATCCATTTACTGTGATTAATAATACTTTGAAAATGAATTACATGTTTCGAGTTTTATCCTTATGTAAGAAAAATGAAGTCACTTATAAATAAAGAAAATTTGTTTTTTTTTATAATATATATTTATTGGGGTAATATTAATGTACATTTTAAAGGTAAATGAATTCGTTCTTATATCAGAATGAATTTGTACAGGCAAATGATATTTTAAATTATTAGCTAATTTCATTTTTGTAATTAGTGATTTGTTTTTTGTGTATATATATATATATATATATATATATATATATATATATATATATATATATATGTGAAAGACTCATTTATTCACATTTATAAAAAAATTCGTCTAATACTCTGTTTCCTTTTAAATTTCAGAATTAAATTTACTGTAAAAGTTTTAGCTATTATAAACTTAACTACATAAATGAACTTATACATAAATTTTTATTTTCTATTTTTAGTAAAATACTATAAATAAAGTGATTCGTGGCTATTGTATAAGAAACACCTCACTGTTCTAACTTCCACATGACATCCATATTATTCGTTCAAGTAATCATCGACACATTTATTCACATAATTCTCAATTTTTGAAATTATTTTAGAGGTTTTCTTTTCCTAACATGCTCAAACATATAAATCTTCATTCAGGGTTTAAATCAAAAGCCCTGAAATAGAGTACCACTTGAATCCCTTCATCAATGGTTTATTATAGAGAATAGTTTGTTTTTATAACAGGCAAGTATGATAAAGAAATGGTCATTATTAAAAATTGGATTCATCTTAAGAAGTATTTACTGATCTGCAGTAGCGCACAGAGGAATTTTTCAAGGGGGGTCTGGAGTCGAAAGTTCACCATTCTTGTATCATGTTCCTTCTGATTTTGTCGATTTTCGGGAACAAAACACAGTAAAAAACTAATTTTTGAATAAATAATTAGCATTAATTAATAAAATCATTAATATCAAGTAATTAATTAAATTTTACGTACTGTATACTTATAATTACAATCAATCGGAAAAAATATCAAGGCTTTGGGGGTCCGGACCCCCCTTGTGTGCGCCACTACTGATCGGGGTTGTGTCACTCGAAGCACATCAATTTTCTCCTTTCCTAAAGTATGTTTCCTCCTGTAAAGCTACTGCTCGAAAATTAATACGAAAATATGACATAAAATTATACGTTTTCGAGTAAAATAAAAATTAGCCATTAAATTATAATTTCCAAAAACTTATTTAGATTTTGCATACGGCAGATACCCGTGGAGGCCTTTCACACGTTTTGAGTGTAAATTATTGGGAGAGGGGATTGATCTTGCATTGATTTTCAAATGTAATGGTTTTTATTGCTATGTTAATAAAGTTAATATGTTAAATATTCGATTATTGTGAATTTTTCGATTTATTTTTGGACTGGGGCTAATTTTTTTTTCTGAGCTGCACATTTGGAAACTATTGTATTACCATACGTCCTAAAAGGAAAGATTGTATTTAAAATTAGAATGACGCAAGCATTATATTCTTAAAAATATTTTTGAAGTTTATTTATTTTTATCACACAGAGATCAGAGCATTTATCTTAGAATTTCAGTAATGTTATACTAACTGATACATGAAAAGAATTATAATTTTTTGTAACTTAAGAATAAGAAGCTAACAAGTTTAACTTCTATCCATAAAACTAATAAAATGACCTTTTTATATGAAAGATGAAAAAGTAAGAAATAAATGTGTTGTAATTAGTCATAAAAGAACTATTAAATACGAATAAGAATAATTTTTTCCTTATATAAATAAGTTTGCCAAGATGCGTGAATGATTTGCTCCTTGCTGACTTAAAGATATGTGTAGTCATAATTTTGTCTTATGTCAACTAATTGTTTGCGTTTTACTAATCAAGAATTTTTCTAAAAATTCAAAGGATTTGATATTTTATGCTAACAAAAGTAGTATATTACAGTTGGAAAAAATATAAATTTTACATTTATTCATTTGTGTATTTAAAGGATTTATTTTTCAGAACATGCAAATAATTCGATAATTTATTAATGTCTCATTCAGAGAAAACATGAGGGATATCGCAATGAGACGGACCTCATTATTTGAATAACAATCAAGTAACGAGGATGATATCCGGCCTGGAACCCAGTCGATTATGTTATGACGGCAATGAAAGTACTTTAAGCCTTTAGAAAGTTAACGTGTATTAGAGCCCTGCTAGATGATGGAATCCTCAATTGTGATCACTCGGCTACCACAGATGTAAAAACATGTGGAATCTACAATGTGATACTGTTTAACAAGTGACATTTATTTATGATTTTGAGATATAGTATTAAGTTAACGCCACATTCCTGCCATTTATCACATTTAACTGTCATTGTTAATCGATTGTCACAATTTTCAGCATACATAGGAACAATTAGATTAAAGATGAACATTATATAATTTTAATCCTTGAAAAATGCTTGGTGTAAAAATCTAAACTTAATCTTAAGATTCAATAATTATTATGAAATCTAATGCATCAAAACAGAATGAATTATCGAGGCAATAAAAAAATGACATTTATCAATGTTTTTATTCTTTTAAGAAAGAAAGTGTACAAAAATTCTTAACAGAGTGTTATATAAATAACTAATTAATTCTCAGAGAAGCAATTATAGATTGATAAATACAATATAGCTTAGTTGAATATTTACATGTCTATTGGTACACAGATGTTCAATAGTTATAAGATTTTTTTAAACTCACATACAGTTAATGTAATTTTGTTATTTGTTAAAGAATTATGTATGTGTTTTAAAGCAAATATTTTCCATTATAAAAAGATAGAGAGCTTCAGAGTACAATATGATTATAAAATAGCCCATTATCGATTTGAGATTTTACATTATGACATAGAGAGACAGGCAGAAATTTTGCTTTTTCTTTCATTTTTTAAATTCATTGTATGTATCTAAATGTTCAAATAATTGTATTATTATTTGTTTTTCAAAATTAATTAATTTAAGTTAACACGATAATTTGAGTTTGTATGTACGAACTTACTGCGTTTAACAGAATAAAAATAAATCTATAACATTTTCAACATTTTAAAACATTTACTGAAAGTCAAAATATAAATAAATTTTACCCTGTTAAATTAATTTAAATTTGCTTTAGGTTATTATATCTTTGCCTGAAATGAGAGAGAGAGAGAGAGAAATAAGCGTTTCTTTTTTTGTGCAATAGTTTACATTGTGAATAGTGTTTTGTATAATAATCAATGTTTTATACTGTTTCATTCAATGCCTTTAATAATACTGAAAAATAAATATTGGTGGAATGTGGTTTAAATTCGTAGGAAATATCTCCTTTAAAAGGAAAAGAAATTTTTTGAACTGAAATCAGTAGTAATTATCACACGCGATTTCCAAACGCAAGTTTCTCTTAGAAAAGGAAAATGGGGACGTTCAAACTTAGAAAGTTCTACAGTCCAATCTACAGTTCCATTATCCAATCCAAAATATCTGAAAAAATAAATATAATCAGAACGTAGTCTAACAGATAGTTACATTTAAATTAAAATAATATGTTCGTTCTCTTTTTTTTTCGCTTATTTGTTTGTGAGTCACGCATTTTATGTACAATAGTACAAAGAAAGTAGTGTTCGGGGGCGCTCTAAGACTATTGAGCGTTCGAAACTCTGAATACAGAATAAGATGGTTCTTGTAAATGAATATGGAAAGCAAGTCGTAAAATCTTATATATAAACAAAAAATGCTCCCCTCCCCGTTGATTATTGTTGATTCTTCTGTTTTTGGTCATTGATGATTATCATATACCTATTTGGTGTAAGAAAACCTAGAAATGTACATCTGCCTTCTTGTAAATCTTCTAAGGTTACTTTCAAATAGCCGAAAAACTATTCTTCCTCTTATTGCCGTAATAAATCTTTGGAAAGGGCATTTCCTTTTCTGTTAAATTGTTGGACATAGGATAAATAGAAACTATGCCGACAAAGCCCTCCAAAAACATAGGGTCACTCTAGGGGACTGTTCCAACTAAGAGGGGGGGATGATATTTGAAGCTAAAGTCTTTCTTCGTTTTGAAAAAAGTCTGCTTATCTCGGGTCGTTTATTTTCGGATCGATCCTTTTCCACGCCCACTTTCTGCGTCAATTGGCTCCGGCCATTCAAAACGCAGTAAGTAGGGCATATTTTTTCTTTTTCATTTTATGTCACCCTATGAATTCGGCTCTAAATCTATCAATTCTGTTGAGGAGGTACGTCCCTCATTTAGGGACAGGAACTCCGTAAATTACATACCACTTGCCAAAAAAGTAAAGAAAAATTGTTGTTGTTGTGAATTATCGTCCCCTGCGTGGGCGGAGCGTATCGGTCACTGCGCTCAGACCCACGTGGGGTGTGGGATGATTCTTGTTCCGGACGCCGACTGATGACGACGTCCTCTGATAGCTGGTCCGAAAGGACGATGCAAACGACCGAACCAGGAACTGTGACCGCAGGCGTGGGGGCTTTTTCGCCCTCACGACTCTACTTTGACGATGCTTTTATTGTTGAAAACTCGGATCTATTCCGAGAAACAATTATTGCTCGGAATGTTTACTCTGCGTGGGCTAGGAAGCTCACGACTGCCAAGCCGAACGACCCGGACCTACAGCAAATCCATATGGAAGTCAGCAAGTCAGGTGAGATAGTTTCAACTCATCTGGCCACACTCGACGTACAATTATTCAAAATCCCTGCCTCAGAGGAGTTAGATAGGATTATTCTTCGCGAGAAGAATAAGAATGTCGCTTCTCCGAAGAAGCGAGAGGAGAAAAAACCTGCAGTGGTTCCTCCTCCCCCTCTACCTCTCCCCGCAAGGGCAGAAAGGCAGCGAAGAGAACTGTCGACTCCGACGGCTTCGCTCCCCCAAGCAACTAGTCAGAAAAGCTAGCTCTCCCCGCTCGTCCCCTCCACCCTCGCCAACCCCTCCTTCCGCGCCTGATATTGACGGCGCACTTTTGGAAGTACCGGGCGAAGAGGAGATGGAAACGTCCAATGAAGTATCGCAAAGTAAGGAAGAGGTGCCTGTCGTAGCTAAAAGGCCACGCATCCCGCCGTTCTTCATTTCTCCCAAAGGTGATTGGAGGCAGTTGGTGGCGTTAGCAAAGCTAATCGCCCCCTCCTTTCAATCACAAATGTCGGGACGATTCCTAAAGGTCACTGTGGCCGACGATGTCGACTACAGGGCCCTTAGCCACTGGCTGGAATCATCCGGGGTCGAATTTAAAAGCTTCATGTTGAAGCAAGATCGACCCGTCAAAGTTGTTCTCCGAGGCCTCCCCTTCAATACGGAACCGGAGGATATAAAAACAGAAATTGAAGCCGAAGGCTTCAAAGTTCTGAAAATTTCACAAATGAAGAATTATAGAACAAAGGCGCCTATGCCTTTGTTCTATCTTCAAATCCAAAACGGCGCGGATGCGGCTAAAATCTATGATTTCACGGAGTTATTTGGAACCCGCATCGAGGTTAAACCCTTCGATCGCGGGAACAAAGTGAATCAGTGCTGGCGATGTCAGGGGTGGTTTCACTCCTCAGAGGTGTGCCACCTTCCGCCACGCTGCGTAAAATGTGCAGGGCCCCATTCGGCCAAAGACTGCACGCTTCCATTTGAAGCACCAATGATGTGCGCAAATTGCTCGGGCGCTCACGCGGCCAATTGGAGCCGGTGCCATAAGCACCCCAACAATAGTAAAAAAAAGAATCTAAATAAAAATAAAAACGGCCTAAGCCAAATAATAAAAATACCAAAAATGTAACTAAAAAACAACCTACGCAGGCATCTCGTCCTGACTTTTCCAAGGCGAGAAAAGTCTCGCCTGGCCTGGAGTACTCTAAAGTAGTCCAAAACAAAATTCCTAGGGAGCATGTCAGCCCACCTTCAACTTCAAAACTAGCAATTACACCGGCCCCTAGCAAAGATACCAGCATAAATGCCGGCCTCCTTAAGGATTTGCTTGAAGTGATAGAGGAATCTCCCTCTATCGACAAGCAAACCTTCTGCAGGGCGTTTAAAAACTCTCTTTCTCTGCGCTCCGCTCGGCATCTGCGGACGTAGATAAAACCTACGTAATTTTTGAAGCCTATTGCAGGCTTCGCTCTCTCCAGGCTTAACTTTCCCCGCTCACGTGAGTACTTCGGTAAAAATTGGATTTTGGAATGCAAATTCCTTGCGTAACAAAATCCATGAGGTCCGCGATTTTGTTTCTGAACAAAACCTTGACATGTTTTTGGTCCAGGAAACCTGGCTTGAGCCGGGTATCCACCCCAGATCGCAAACTATCGTCTTACTAAAGACGATAGAATCGAAATTCCCCATACCGTAACGCGAGGCGGCACGGGTATTTATTGTAAAAATTAGATCGTGCACCACAGGGTTCCCCTTCCTAATTTACAAGGAATGGACGCCACTGCGGTGCAAATTAAAATTAATAATTTTCCTTCCTTAAATATTGTTTCGGCCTAGGTCAGAAGAAGAGTAGGCCAAAAATTCCCAATAGAGGATTTTAAGAAAATTTTTAATTCTGGCAGTAATTGTATCATCGCTGGTGACTACAACGCTGCTCATGTGAGTTGGCACAATGCCAAGTCGACTCGTTACGGTCAAGCGCTGCACAAACTAATTCGCGACCTTCGGGGAGTGAAATTAGTCGCACCGCAGACTGCCACACACCGCTAGCCGCGCCAGCGGTTTGGAAGTGTTATCGACTTGGCGGTGTTCAAGCACATACCCTTCAATCATAGTGTCAGAGTTCTTAATGATCTCGGCTCTGATCACTACCCCGTAATTCTTGAATTAATTTTAATTACTTCAATTATTAAATATCCAGAGCAACTTTCTACAAATTGGTTTAATTTTAAATTTGCTCTTATTAAGAAACCCCTCCCCACTGTTGAGCTCACCAGCAATGAAAATATTGAGTTAGCTATTTCTGAACTCAATCAAAATTTTTCCGCGGCTTTCGTTGAGGCCTCAAAACCAAAATTTAATATAATGCTCCCAAAATCCTCTCACCCGAGATTAAATACAAAATTTATCAACGCAACAGGTTACGGAAATTTTAGCAAAGAACTAGGTGTCCTAGTATTTATTCTGAATTCCGTACCCTCAGTCGTGAGATAGCAAGGGATATCCAAGGACATTCCCACGACCAGTGGGAGAAGCACTTTGAGGCGTTATCGCCCATCGACAACACTCTTTGGAGGAAATCCTCCCTACTCCGTAAGCCTTTTCAACACATTCCCCCCTTGAAAGGGGCACTAGGCAGTATCGCGATAACCCCTATTGAAAAGGCGGAGGTTATCGCAGACAGTTTGCAAGAACAGTACGAACCCAACCACGTTGTTGGGCGAGAACTATTCGACCAACGCATACACGATGAAGTTACTAACTTCATCAATACCCCACACGTTCAAGAAATTGAACCCACCACTCCAATGGAAGTCTTATCTTACGTACAGAGATTCAAGCCCCGGAAATCCGCCGGACTTGATCAGATTTATAATCGTATGATTAAAAACCTCCCCCTTAAATTCCTTCTATTTATCACTCTGTTGATAAATCAACTTTTTAAAAATAATTATTTCCCAAATTCATGGAAAACTGCCGTGGTCGTCCCCAACCTAAAGCCCGAAAAAGATTCGGCTTTACCCTCTAATTACCGTCCAATCTCATTACTTTCTTGTTTGAGCAAAGTATACGAATTTGTGCTTTTGCAACGTCTGAATCAACACTGCACTGCTGCTAATTTTATTATTCCTCAGCAGTGCGGTTTTCGACCCAAGTGCTCGACAGTTCATCAACTGCTCAGAGTAACGGAGTTGATTCATAGTGGCTTCGCCAAGCACGAGGTCACGGGTATACTTTTTCTGGACATAGCCAAAGCCTTCGATAAAATTTGGCATGATGGCTTATTAATCAAGCTCATACGACTTGACTTCCCTCCCCCCGATCAAGTCCATTCATAGCTTTCTCTCCAACCGTTCATTCCAAGTGAGAGTTGATAAAACGCTCTCCTCGCCTCGACCAATCAGAAGCGGCCTTCCGCAAGGAAGTCTAAGTTCGCCTGTGTTATTCACTCTGTACGTAAATGATGTGCCGCAAACTGATCTATCGCATTTAGCAATGTTTGCCGATGATACTGCAATTATCACGCAGAATAAGAGATTTTCCGTTGTGATCTCTAATCTGCAACACTACATATCCTTGCTCGAACTCTGGCTCACTGACTGGAAAGTAAAAGTTAACGCTTCTAAAAGTGCTTGCTTCATGTTTACGCGTAGACCCCGACTTCCAGTCGGATTAACTCCCGTCCAAATTTTTGGCCAACCCGTCCCCTGGGTACATGTTGCAAAGTACCTAGGGTTATTTTTAGACGCAAAATTAACTTTTGCCCACCACTTAGAACAGACTCGCAAAAAAGCGCAGGATGTTCATGCCGTTCTTAAATGGCTTATCTACCGCAGGAGTAAACTTGCGATCCGGCATAAGGTTTTGCTCTATAAATCAATAATCCGACCGGTCATGTCATACGGATCATAAATCTGGGGATCCGCTGGCATGTGCCATTTAAAGAAGCTACACACGCTGACAAACTCATTTTTGAGGCAGATTGTTAATGCTCCCTGGTTCGTACGCAATGAAGTCATTTATCGTGATTTAAAAATTAAACCATTTTTTACCTCATATAAAGGACCTTTCTAAAGGTTCTTTGATAAACTTCCTTCCGTTCCCAATGAATTAATTAGTAACCAGCCTGCATACGATCCCGCAGTGCCTTCGTCTCAAAAGCGCCCCAGAGCGCTTCTTGATCACGAATTTATAAATTTCCCCCAAGCCAAAAGGCTTAGGGTTTAAATTTAGCTTTTTATCATTGGGACCTTATTTTAAATTTTAACTTATTATTTAACTTAAACTTCCTATTTAAAAGTAAAAACTCTCACCATAACTAGTAAATCTTAGCTCCACGCCAAGAGTCGCGGAATTTCCAAAGCAATGTTCACCGCGGTCGGAATCTGAGAGGGTGACCTCTTCAGATTCAATTTTGCGGTTGTTCTCGCTTCACCTTTCCTTTTCGGCCGCCAGATGGAGGCACGAAACTATCTATCTAGCATCTCTTGTAAAATTCATTTCACATCCAGCAATCATTAATTAAATTGTTCTTTTCAACGATCGCTTATATTTTTGAGAACTGGATATTCCTCAACTTTTCTATCAACTATTTATCATGATTGTATCACATATATGACTTCATTGCGTCATTTTCCCCCTAAAACCGCAAAGTACTATATTCTATCTATTTAGTCCTACCCCCACCTTCCTTTTTCACCGGCAAAGTGCAAGTTGCTTCATTTTAAATTTTTATTCAAAATTTATATTCTCCCCCTTTTTTCATGAGATATTAGAAATTTTATTCAAGATCTCCTTGTCTCGGGTCGTTTATTTTCGGATCGACCCAATCCATCTCCACGCCCATCTTTCTGCGAGCGAACGGCCTCGGCCAATCAGATCGCAGGAAGAGGGGCGATCGTCCCACCGGCCGACAGACTTCGTCTGTCGCCGTTCCAGCAAAATTGTTCTGCCCACTTAATTTAATCTTTTATAATTTAACTTATGTAACCCCATTAATTCGGCTCTTAATTCTAAAATTCTGATGAGGAGGTACGTCCCTCATTTAGGGACAGGTACTCCGTAATTTACATGCCACTTGCCATGTGGATATTTAAAGTGATTCCTCTTCTCGTATCAACATCGCATCCCCAGGAGCTATGCTTTGCATTAAAATCTCCCATGATGATCGTAGAGGGAAATCCTTGATTCATTAATATGTCTATGTTTTGGTTGAGGTTATTAATATTTAATTGTTGTGGGTTATAAAGTGAAATTACTAGTGTTTGTTCACACACACACCTCTCTCTGGGGTGAGAGCGACCATGGTTGCTTCTACCCCGTTCAGATTGGGTGTTGGAATGTGTGTATGTTTCATGGATTTTTTAATCATAATTGCAGTACCACCGCCCGTCCTGGCCGTGTATATATGCATTGTGTGATTTCTATCATTACGATACATTTTGTAATTTGCCAGAGCAATTGTGTGGCTTGGTCTCAGCCATGTTTCTTGCAGGGAAATAACGTCTGGGTTATACTTATTTACAAAATCTCGCAGCTCCCACATGCGGGATCGAAGACCGTTTGCATTCCAGGTCACCATCAAGAGTCTTTGTAGGGTGTTCATTTTTGGGCCTTGTTAAAGGAGCGTGCGACGTCCGTGAGAAAAATATTTAATTTATTAATGTCGTTCGTTGTTTTCGACATATCTTCTAGTGCCTGAAATATATCAGGGAATTTTGATGTAATATTTTGTAGTTCCGCAATGTACATTGCGAAATTTCCAAAATTTACACCTGGGTCATTACTTGGGGAAGCCCCTTCACTTTGGGTGGTAAGGCGGGAGGACTCTTGATCTTTAAAAGCAGTGGTCTCCCCTGGTGTCGCCATCTGTTGATTTATTTTCCCGCTACAAACATTCGCGAAGCTAACATTCGCTTCGACTGTTCTAGTAGCGGGAATGATCTTATTGTTACTAGTTTTGTTTTTATTATTATTTTGGGGCGATTCGCCTTTTTTTGGCTTAATTTTGGGGAAGGCAGTGCAGCTTCTTAATGAAGCTACGTGTCCTTTCTGGTTGCAACTTATACATCGCGGTTTTTCGATTTTTCCCGCGAACGTGCAATCACCTGTGCGGTGGTTGTTGCCGCACTTTAGGCATCTTGGTGCCATCTTGCAATTTTTGCTGGAGTGGTTGAAAAAATTGCAATTATAACATTGCGTTGCTCCAGGCTTTTTTCTAAATGGGTCTATGGTTACGCAGAGGTAACAAATGTTTTTGACATCGTAAATGAGTTCCGCCGTTTCAGTGCGGCGTACCTCTACCATGAAAATTGGTAAGAGCTCTTTGGTCGAAAATTTGCGCAATTGCGCAACCTTTTCCACTGCGAAGCCCTTTTGAACGAGGTCGGCTTCGATGTCTGCCACATCGGTTTTCACCGGTAGTCCTTTGATGACTACTTTGATAGGCCGATCAGCGAGCCGTTTAATGATATAGTGCTCTGCTCGAATATTTTGAAGCAGAGTCGTGATGTCGCGATGGTCGTCCGGTGTTGCCGGCTGGATTTTAATGTAATTTCCAGCCATCTTATTGACGGTGCCTGGAAATTTTCCATTGACGTCATGGACTATTAAATTATTGCCGCCGACAATTCTTAGCATGATGGGTTTTACCGTGGGGGGTTCACTGCTTTTTCTCCCACAGAAGGTTCCTCCTCTACTTCTAAGACAGTGAATTTGTTCTTCAAAGTACAGACTACCTGTTCAATAGGTATCTCTTTGATTGTACGCGCGGCTTTTTTGGGGAGTTTAAACTCCTCTTCGCCGGCCCTTTTTAATTGTTTAGTTTTAGCTTTATCGTTAGTTACGTCCACTGCGAAAATGAATGATTGGCATCGTATTGAAAGCAAGCGTTGATATTGGCGAGAAATTTGCTAAGCTCTGTAACCCTGCAGACTGTCATTCCCCTGTTTCCTTCCCCTCTCCTCTTCTAAAAAAGTGCTCTTTATTTAACGACTTCCCATGATATTAGTTTAACTACAGAATCTGTTGCCAGATTCAGACAGTTTCGTATATTAAATATTATCCAACAGGAAATGTTGTACATATTAGGAGCGGCAACATACTTCCACCTGTTGAAGTCTGATGGATAATACGAACAAATAAGTCCAGACAACTAATGCTCTAATAACCTATTATAATTATTGTGCTTTTATTGTTAGTAACTTCACTACTGAACAATTTCAATGATTTTACAATATTTATTTGAATTTTAAGATATTAATATTTTTCATTATTTATTTATTATATACAAGTTCATTAGAAATATGGTATGTTTATAAAATGAAAATTAAGATTAATAAATCTTAACTGAAACAGGAAAAACAAATGCTGAAATGCAATTGTAAACTAAATGTAAACTAAAAATAGAAGAGTAAAATATTTTAGTATACTGATGTTGGTTTACACAAGATGATAGCTCAGTTAACTCAAAGAAAGAATCTCACTCAGTTGCAGGGGACTGCTTTTTATTACTCTCTGTTGCTCAGCACGCTCGATTCAACTCCTTACTCCTTGGAATCTTACGTTACACTGAATAGTATGACATCATGAGTGCTAGAGGGCGCTCTACATGCACAAACATGTACACTGAACATGCCGCCCGGCCTTGCAATGTTTTTAAACATGCAAGACTTACACAGAACATAATCATAAAGATAACACATAGAAATACAATACTTCAAAATACAACTAAAACAACATACAAATGAAAACAATGTATAAAGCAGTGTTTTGTCAAACTTTCAATACTGGCGACCCAATTTTAAATCATAATTTTTGTTGCGCCCCCCTGCAACAATAATGTATTTACTACAATAAGAATGCACTTTGAGGCTAAAAAGCTACAATGTGATCTTAATTATAAACTGTATAAGTGTTGAATTGTGTATATGTTACTGTTAAGTAATATATATTTTAAGAAAATTACTTAAAATATCTATTGCTTACTTATTATTATGTAATTTTTCTTTCAATAATTTTTAAATTGGAACAGATCGCAAAATGATATATTTCAAGATTTATTTCCTTCAGCATCCATTTCTCAAAGTGCAAATGTCATTAGAAAAATAGTCTGACATTATCGGGTACGTTTGCGTGAGTCTGAACAACCTATCGAAAGTCTGCGCAAAACATATAAAAATGCTTTTCCTCGTACAACTGTAGTCAGTTTTGGTCGACCCGATACTTGTATAGGTACCGAATCTAGCTTGAATGTACATTTTTCAACTTGCACGTTAATTGTAATTCACGAAAATTGAGTATTTACGGCAGTAGACTAAAACAAAATCATACATACATTTTTAAGACGTAAGCAAACATTCGACGATAATAAAGGATCAACAAGTACACAGACGAGCATGGTTCTGAAAATTAAATCTAGGAAATATTCTCAACAATACTTAAATTTGGATTTACTACTACTGAAGTAAATGACGGGAAAAAAGCCCCAGCTCGTTATGTGTTAAAGCTTACAAGTCTGAAGAACAACAACATGTGAAAGTTGTTTTTAAAACCATGTAAAATCTTTTAGCCAAGTTAGCAAAGAATTTTAAAAAGTATTTTCTTGATGAGGACAACTTGGTAAAAAGTTACGAGTGGATTAGGGATCTCTTTTTTTTAGATACTCCAGAAGGGCTCTCAACTTCCGAAGAAGAAGTCTTCATAGATTTCACATCCAGTGAAAAATTAAAAAGCAATTTTGTAATAAATCGCTTTTTGAATTTTGTGTAGATAGGGATGATGAATTTTCTGCACTGAAAACAAAAGCACTTCGTATATTATTACCATTTTCAACATCCTACCTTTGTTAAACCGGATTTTCTGCGGTGGCTGCTTTGAAGACAAAATATAGATCTCAGCTAAATATAGAAAAATAACTCAGAGTGTCAATTTCTGATATTATAAACCTTCCTTTGAAAAACTTTTCTCTACAAGACAAACCCCTGGAAAAGTCCTAATAATTATTAAACTTGTTCTTAATTTAGTATTAAGAAATTATTTATAAAATACTTTCTTCAGTACTGATACATTAAACGTATACTGGCTGAAACACCTGCTCTTCGCACGAGTTCATTTTTTTTAAAAAATAAAACATTATTCTCTATATAATAGATGGACTGTAAGGAGAGTAAAACTGCGTGCACGACATTGTATACAAAAATGTAAAATGATTCTTTTTAGATAAATGCTATAAATGTAAATAACTGTTTAAAAGAAATGTAATTTTAAACCTCACAGAATTAGCATTTAGAAATAATGTTAAATAATAAAAAAGAATATAAAATTCTGATGAAGAATAATTGTGTTACTTTTTAATATTTAAAGCGAGAAGACTTCAAAATGTTTTAACCCTGGAGCAGGCGCGCACTCGATATTAACGCTAATTGTAGTACAGGGAGTCACCTCAATCATTTGTTTATAATTATTTTTACTGTACACGATACAAATCGGAAAATTCCAGTGAATAATTTAATTAAGAGAAAGTATACTTACCGGCTTTCAAGGACTATTCAATTTTTCTTTGATGATTTCAAAAAAAAAAAAATCCAATAAAACTGAACTAAAATGATTCAAAGGTGCAAAACCTTAATAAAGGACGCAAATCAGAGACACTTTTCACTAATATTACAGGAATGTTATTTGCTGTCATATTTTGTTCCAAGTTATTGTAGTTTTAATGAGCTTTCATGATCGAGTGAGTGAATATTAACGTCGCACTGTTCAGCTACTCGAGGGCTGTTGGAGACGGACCTCGTAATTTTGAACCATGGTCAAGTGACGAGGACGATATTTGAGCTGGCATCTTTTAACTACTACACCACTCCAACAAGAGAATGTTTGAGCTCTCGACAGATTTAACGTGCATCTCTCCCCTATACGGCGGGTTTTTAGTTTTACTGGGCTCGAACTCGTGACACTTTTGGTGATCAACAAATAGCAAGTTGAACTTTTTCTTTCTTTTGTCTTCTTGACAAGGCGAACTGAATCTTGTGGTACTTTTATGGCTTCATATTTTAGTTGATGGAGTTCAT
The DNA here is from genome assembly GCA_019973935.1 of Trichonephila clavipes. Classification (NCBI taxonomy): domain Eukaryota; kingdom Metazoa; phylum Arthropoda; class Arachnida; order Araneae; family Nephilidae; genus Trichonephila; species Trichonephila clavipes. The sequence continues at coordinate 1,016,316 of BMAU01021362.1, forward strand.
TAGGAAGCATTTGAAAATTTTCCTTTCGTTTCATGTTCATCGCGTTTTTCAATCAGTAATAATATGTATTATTTTTCGGCAGGTTCTTTTTTGCTTGATCAGTTTCAACTTCTTTCAATAGAGAGAGTATCAGAGTATATTCAGAAAAAAATACGGATGTTCTAAAAAGGATTATGAAGTTTTTCACTATGCTTTATATGTTTGAGAATACTCATAAAAATAAATCTTTTCCAAATAATCCTTTAAATCAATCAACTCTTTTCCAAATATCGTAACACTCTTATTATTTACAATTTCCCTAAGCGAAAAACAAACACAAAGATGGGACGGAACTAATATAGAACTAACCATACCAGTAAATTTGAAGGTGAATCAAATGATCAGTAAATGTATTATGCTGCCTGGCTGAAAAGTGAATCATATCTTCCTTTTCTTTCTACAACTAATGTACAGTATTTCAATAATAATTACAGTGATGAATTGTTTATCTTAGAATTTTTCTCAGGGTCTGTGTTTCGTTTTTCTTTTAACGAGTAATATTTTATGTTAAAAGTAATAAAAAAATCTCTCATTTAGGAAATACAGCAAATTAAACAAAATGTTTTTTTCCTTTAATTTGGTTTTGGATCAAAGATAGCTATTTGATGACGGAAAAACGCGATGATAAACATAAATTATATCAGTGTTGTTGCGTATTTTTTTATTATGGAAGAAAATATTTTGTTTTACTTCTTTCCAGTTATTTTTTTTAAATCTTTAAATTTTCGATATGCTTGCACCCCCCAGGGGGTACGCTCCACACTTTGATAAACACTGGTATAAAGCAATTGATTAATCACACATTACAGACCAAAACAATAAAATTTTTTAAAAAATACTATTCTATATAAACATTACTATTTGAAGGGTTATGTATGCTACTTCACACACTGTTTCAATTGGTAGAATGCACAGTTTCGAATTGGGTCTCTTAAATATAGCTCTAGTGGTTTTGACTTCCACTACTCTTACTTTAGAATCTTTTCCTGGATAAGTATTGCTGATTCTACATAATGACCATTGACATGAAAGTAAATTATCCTCTTTTATTATAACCATGTCTCCAATTTTAGCATTCTTTTTCTCGAAATGCCACCTATTCCTCTGCTGAAAACTATTTAGATAGTCTACACTCTATCTTTACCAAATTAATTGAATTATTTTTGTAATTTTCTGCCAATATTCCAACCTATTTTTTATTTAAATTAGTTAAATCAAGCTCAACAATTCATGTAATTGATCTACCTATCAAAAAATGAGAAGGAGTCAATACATTTAAATCATCTAAGGCAGAAGATAATGGGACAAGAGGACGAGAATTTAACATCCCCTCTATTTGGATAACCACAGTCAGAAACTCTTCATAAGTTAATCTAATGTTACCTACTACTCTCTTTAAATAGAACCTAAAAGATTTAACGTCTGCCTCCCAGAGACCTCCAAAATTTTGGGCTCTAGAGGGAGGAATTTCCAATCTATTCCTTCAGAGGCCATATAACTTGCAAGTGCCTCATCAGGTTTACATACCAAACTAAAATTTTTTTTAAGTTCTATATTTGCACCCATAAAATTTGTTGTGCATTATCAGAATAAAACTTATCACATTTACCTCTTCTAAATATAAAACTTTTAAGTGTAGCAATAAATGCATTAGAGGTTAAATCAGTCATAATATCTAAGTGCACAGCTTTAGAAACAAAGCATATAAATATACAAACATAGATTTTATTATATACACCTTTTCTCTTCCCTTTATACTTATTATAAAAAGGACCACATAAGTCTACACCTGACACATTGTATGGATAATTTTTGATAACTCTATCCTTTGGCAAATCAGTCATTATTTGATCAGTGCAAGTAGGATTGGCCTTACAACAAATTACACAATTATGAACAACTTTTCTACAAATATTACGGCCATTCAATATCCAAAATTTTTCCCTGATCTGATATAACAAGGATTGTGGACCACTATGTAAAAAATTTTTTATGAAAATATTCAACTATTAAATAAGTCAATTTATGCTTCGAGGGCAAAATAATTGGAAATTTCTGGTTATAATTAATATCACTATTTCTCAATCGACCACCAACTCTCAAAATACCTTCACTATCAATAAATGGATTGAGTGTTTTTACTCGACTGTTGGAAGGTACCATGGCAGAACCTTGAATACCATTCATCTCTACTTTATACTCTTCTTTTTGCACTAATCTCAATAAAAGCTGTTCAGCCTTTTTTAATTCTCCTAAATCTAGAGGCCCAATTCTTTTGCTTTCTTTGCTCTTACAATTATAAACAAATCTACAAATAAAACTTAAGACACGAATAATTTTAAAATAGTTATTACTAAGGTTAAGTAAATTATTTACAAATGAGTTAGTAGCAGAATCAAGAAAAAAGTCAGAGAAGTCACTACAGTTTTTAAGTTCACCTGAATCCTTGATCACTGCAACATGAATTTGTCGTTGTTGGTACAGGTTGCTCATCAGGAATTTAGGACCATTCCACCACAGCTCACAGGTTTTTAAGTTTTAAAGAGTCCATTCCTCTGGAAACGAAGTCAGCAGGACTGTCCTCTGTTGACACATAACGTCATTGCTCACTGGAAGTCATCTCCTGGGTTGTAGCAATTCTGTTAGCCACAAAAGTCTTTAGTCGATAGGACTCCTTCCTTATCCATGACAAAACTATCATGGAGTCACTCCAAAGGAAGGTATTAGTCGCATATTTATTTTTAAAGCTTGCTTGACACGATGCACGAATTTTGCTAACAGCACAGCTTCCCATAGCTCAAGTCTGGGAATCGTTGTTTGCTTGATAGGCGCAACTCGGGATTTACTGGCAATAAGATGTACAAGCACCCTTTCATATGATGTTACGGATTTGCAGTAGACGGCAGCTCCATATGCTGCTGACTGGACCGCATCGGAGAATCCATGCAGCTCGATCACTTCCGGTTGCTCTACCACAATGCATCAATCGATGTTGATGTCATTTATTATCTGAAGTGAATCGACAAATTGTCGCCACTCTCTATTGATTGTATCTGGAAGCAAATCTGTCCAATTAATCTTTAACATCCATAATTTTTTAAGGAAGGTTTTCGCCTTCGATGTATATATATATACATATAATATCTACAATGTATTTGCCTGTTCTTGTTTTAAAATAAATCCTTTTTGATAATAGAAATGTCCTTTACATTAAAATAGATTTATATTTTATCAAACAGTTACATTTGATTGTACTATAATAAATTACTTTTTTGATAAATTCCGAATGGCATTATGCATATCCTTTACTATGGATCGTACGATTCTCTGTATGTGCGACTTTCATTTTTTTTTCTCCTCCTCCTTTCTTTGTTTGGAGTGACCAAAAATCAAGAGGCAATCAGAAATGTTTTTTAAAGTTAAAAAATATATATATTCAGGACGGTTAAGATAAAGGGCAATGTATACTTAATCGTTTGCGAAAGACTACAATCAAATTTTAACAGTGAGTAACGAAAGATCACTTCAAAAGGAACACCGTAATTTTCAAGAAAATGGCAACTGTAATATTTCAAACATTATTATATTACCTATATCTTTATACGTGAAAAATAATGGAAACTGTAATAATAATTCATTCTGTTTTAATTTTTCACTCCAATAAATGTCTTTTTGTTTGTTTCCAAATCTGATATAAATGTAGATATTTTTATGTGCGGCCCGCGAGATTATAATGTTTTTTTCGAAGTGGTCTGCAAGGTCATTTGGGTTGGACACCACTGACCTAGAGGATCATATATCCTGGCGATGATTGACAAAACATCCCGTTTGGTATTTAATTCGTGCAAGTCAATTTTTACTCTAAAGAAGAAGCAATCATCTTTGGGGTTCCAATAAACACCCAAGACTTTTATCTCTGATGAATCTGAAAATTCATAATTTCCGCACCACTTATGCAAAATCATACCTCCTTTAGCGAAGATGTTGATCAGTTGATTTTTCAGTTCCTTTGCTTCTAACAAGGTCTCTGCACCGGTAAGTACATCATCAATGTACATGTCACTCATAACAACTGATGACCCTAATGGGAAAATTCTCTGCTTCATCTAGGGCTAATTGTTCTAGCGTACGCGTTGCTAAAAATGGTTCACTCTTTGTTTTTACACTGGAGAATTGCTATGAATGTTCATAAATCTCAAGCAAAAATTTTCAGGAAATGGGAGGGTCATTGTGACCCTCCTTTCCAACTCACACTTTTTGATGACAACATCCTGTGGGTTTCGGTGAAGCATCTGGGCCTACACATAGATAGCCGCTTAACTTTCACAAAAACATATCGACTATCTTGCAGACAAATTCTGGCGTAGAATTTATTTAGCCATCTCCCTTGTAGGAAGAAGGTCTCCTTTATCCCTAAAAATAAAGTAATTCTTTACAAGCATATTTTGCGCCCAATTATCAATTATGCTTCTCCCGTCTAGGGGCACCAGCCGCCACTCACATGAAAAGAATTCAAATTATTCCAAACAAAATACTTCTAGTTATCACGAACGCATCTTGGTTTGTTCGTAACGATGTAATACACAACGACTTTTACACATGTACCGATTTCAAATTACATCACTAAACTTTCTAGAAATGTATTTAGCTCTATTGAATCTCATGACAATCCAATTATTAGAGCACACAAACATTGTTTACTTATCCTCATCCTAATTGATTGATTGAATATTAACGTCGCACTGTTCAGCTACACGAGGGCTTTTGGCGACGGACCACGTAATTTTGAACCATGGTCAAGTGACGTGGACGACACCTGAGCTGGCACCCCCCTCTCCTAACTACCACACCACACCAACGGGAGGACGTTTCAGCTCTCGACAGATTTAACGTGCTTCGCTGCCCTACACGGCAGGTCTTTAGTGGTACTGGGCTCGATCCTGTGACAAAGCAAGCCACAGTCCGATACCTATACCACTCGGCTACCGCGGCCTATCCTCATCCTAAAATAAACGGGAAGTCTTCAATAACCGGGGTTTTCCGACACTTCAAAATGCGCCAAAACGCCAAAGAGAGCGAGTATCATTCAAATGTGGTTGTGGTCTATTAGATCTTACTTCTGGCTATGTCACAGAATTAGAGCAACACGTAATTTAGAGTTAGAAATAGGTGGTGGAGTGTGGTTCTTCCGCAACATAACATAGTCCGAAATATAATTACATTTTTTAAGAGAATACATAAAAAAAAGGAATTTTTAATGTCTGTTTTGGGCTTATTTTGAATGCTAACAAATTTTCAAACAGTCTTAGAATAATATTTTTAGCGTAAATTAAGAGATTAAAATAGAAGAAATTTGTATGTACAAACGCTCATAAAACAGTTCCTTTACATTTATTCTTTTTATAAGTAAAATTTCCAATAATCTTTGGAACAGTTGATATTTTTTTTTAATTAGGAATTCTTGTGACTTAAATATGAAATTAAAAATTATAGAAATTTGAGAAAAAATTGTATTGAATATGAAAAAAAAGTTTAATTTTTAAAAAGCTTTTTTCTTCTTTATTTATTACACATACTGTATATTTTATACATTTTTATATAATATTTGAACAATAAAATATTTTTGATAAATTTATATAATAACTTTTAGGTACAAAACACAATATTTGATTTGTACAAATATGCAAATAAAATACCAATATATATATATATATATACTGAAAATTTTATTTCAGTGAAAAAATTTATCAAATTTTCATTTTTTAAAAAATTTCTAGGCTTTTTTGTGAAAAGTTAATATGAATTTTTACCTTCTTAGTTGGTTTTCCTTCAATAATTCACTTGAATTGAATTATACATTGGTTATCGATTTTTATAAGCACATTTTGATAATTTTGAAGACAAGTTTTATAAAAAAAGGAATATTTTTTATCACACTGACACTCAATTTTTCCTAAATAGTTTTTCTTCCCTTTAATATCAAATTTTTAGAGGATACACTTGATCATCTCATTTATTACTGAAATCCTAAGATTAACTACTTTCTTGAATAATTTTATTTACATTTTTCAGACTTTCAAATTAAAAATATGCCAGTCAATGATTGGAAATGTTATCTCTGTAAATTGTTTTAAAGGATGATGATAACGAAGATGGTATATCATACTTCTAACTGCCACACCACATCATATTCACTATAGGGAGAAAAAAAAAGAATCAAATTAAAATATTATAATCCTTTTCATTGCATTTTTAGAAATTTGTTTATTCAAATACTAATGTAGTTTTAATGTTATTCTTAAAAATGCAGCTATCTTTTTAACTGAAATTTTGGAAATATTTTTAAAAATCTCTATGGCTGTCTCTCTCTGCCTTTCTTTTTTTCCCCCTCAAAAACTATCACAAAAAGTAAAATTAGTGTGCTATATAATTTATAAAATTTTACTATTAAAATTAAAACAATTGTACTTTTTTTAATTATTTAAATTTATAAAAAAAAAAGTTTATTTCATCAATAGTTTATTTTTAATCAATATTTGATGATTCGAAATGTTATCTCTGTAAATTAGTTCAGATGGAAGACGAGATAACGGAGATAATATATCATTCTTCTAACTACCACACCACATTCAATATAGAGAGAAAAGAGTCCAATTCAAATGTTATAATTCTTTGCCTTCAGTTTTCAAAATTTATTTTCACAAATACAAATGGAGTTTTAATGTTATTCTTAAAAATGCAAATATCTTTCCAATTGAAATTTTGGGAATAATTCGAAAAATTTCTATGGCTTTTTTTTCCAAAACTACCCCTAAAAATACACATTAGTGTGCTATATAATTTCTAAAATGTTATTATTAAAATTAATACATTATTGCATTTTTTAAATTATTTAAATAAACTTAAAAATAGTTTATTTTTAATCAATATTTAATTCGAATGGTTAGTTCTGTAAATTGGTTGAGAGGGAAGATGAGATAACGAAGATGGTACATCATTCATCTAACTGCCTCACCACATTCACTATAGGGAAAAAAGAGTCAAATTCAAATATTATAATTCTTTGCATTCCATTTTTCAAAATTTCATTTAAAAAAATAATTCTTAAATTTTTTATGTATGAATAATTCCTGCTTCGCAATGAAGAAAATTCGCTATCAGAAATTGCTGGGGAAAAAAAGGAAATATTTTTACAACTACTTTTTTTGGGACACAACACTTTCACGTACAGTAACTGCTAAAAATAGGTATGCATTAAGTGTTGGTATGTTCAGTGTAAAAAAATCAAATATTCCAATTAAAACAGAAGATAATGCTTCGTATATTTTAAAGGAACAGATTGTAGGAATTTTGTAATTAGTGCGAAATTAAAAAAAAGAAAATTCTTTGTCAATTTTATTTTGAATTTTATAAGCAATGTAAATATTTATTAATAAAAATTAATGTAAGGAAAATTAGGGTGGTTTAAAAATTAATATAAGCTTTCGTATTTAATATGTAATTTTACAGGTATGATAAACAAATGTTATACAAAGGTTTATTGTACTTGAAACTGCATTCGACATGAAAAAAATTGTATCGAGATATTTTACAAAAAAAAAAAAAAAAAAAAAAAAAAAATAGTTACATTGCCATTTTATATATGTATTTGTTTTTTTATTCGAAACTTCTTTCTATAAGTTGCATGATTTAAGTATTCTAATTTGTTTTATGTAAATTCAGAAAGTTGATTGCATAGATTTAAGATATGAAATTTTAAAATTCTACGGATATTTCATTTAATCTGGTCAGTTACATCCTCTATTTCTCCTTATAGTATAGTGTTAGATTCATATATAGAATCTGCTTTATTTACTTATAGTGTATTCATGTAACGTTAAAATTAAGTGTCTCAATATAAGAATTTTCTGCTTCATTACATGAGAAATTTTCATGAAAACAATTTAATTTGTTCTACTTTAACATAATTTTATTAAAAAGCCTATTTCTTTAAGCATGTTTCTTAATTTATTTTTAAAAAGTCAAGTTCAATTCTTTCTGAATGTTAAAGACAGGCATTTCTAAAAAAAATTCAAACCTTTTGAAGGGGAATAATTACAAAGGAGAAGTCAAACTATAAAACATATCAAATGTTTGTTTATAATGAGATTATTTCAGATATCCCAAAAATTTAAATGATGTTAAAAACAATTTCATATCCATCACAGAAGAATTCCTAATTATTAATCAAAAGCTTTCATTATTAACCAACTATTATTTTATACACTCTGCTCTCAAAAAGTATGAATCTCTTGTTAAACATTAGAAATAGGTATGAAAATTTTTAAATAAACAAAAATATATCCATGTCATTGACAAACCTTATTATAAATTCATTTCTAAAATTATATTTACTTGCATTTCCTGTTTCTGAATATTCTATACTCTTCTATGAGGAACTATAGAGATAGTATTTCTAAAAACATTAAATATTTATAGCTGGTGTTTACTAAGGGAATCAGAGAATGAAAGGTATAAACATTAACATTTCAAAATCGGACCATTTCATATCTGCATGTTTCTTATAAATTACACTATTTTATGAATTTATGAGGAGTGATACACTATATGTACCAATAAGTAATTGTACACATATGAGAAGTTTTTCCAAATTCAATGGTCTCAATTCTATACTGTAAATCATTTTCGTGCGTAAATAAACATAATAAACTACATGAAAACAAAGGACATTATTAGGATGCTAAAAAAATAATCTAGAACTAATAATAAATATATAAACAAGCACTGCAAGAAGCTACCGGCTTCGCACACTAACACCTAATGACAAATATACTAAACTGAAACAAAAATTACGAAAAATACTTCATACCTAATTATTAAACAAGGATAGTGCAAAAATATAATAAAAATAAAATTTCAGAAATAAGCTTCACTCATAAGAAGAAGTAAACATATCAAGCATATGAAATTTACACACCAATTCAAAACGAGGGGAAATGTTGCTATCCTCGTCACGTGATTTCGACTAGGTGTCTCAATGTCTGTGAATCAACCTCATTCTTTCTCTCCTTTCACCACGCGCGCGAAGCGCATGCGTGAACGAGACACTTATGAGGTAAACAGGCACCGAAAGAGTTAGCGCTTGTATTTCAGTTGCAACACTGATATTTCCACAAAATCTTCATGCTACATGCTTGCACCAGTGATATTTATAGGATCGAATAGTAATAGTTATGAGACAATTAAACTCCACACTTTTTAATGGTCATCTTTATTACAACATCAACATTAAGAGCCACATAGCCTAAACACTTAAGAAATATAATGAATAAAAATGCAGCATAGTTTAGAGAAGATTGACACATAAAATTGTTATTTAGGTACAGTTGACAAAGTAAAAACTGTAAGAAATGCCACCATGAAATGGTTCATATTTGGGGATTTATCGTGTCTGTAAGGCAAAATTGCTTAAATGCAGCCTCATCCGGAAAAAAAATGAGCACAATTTAGCACATAAAGTTATTTAGGTACTGACGACAAAGCAAGTCATTCATAAATAAGCAAAAAAAAAAAAAAAAAAAACTGAAAGAAATTAAGCTATGTTTCAAAATTCAGGAACTATATATGTATATACAATACATGGAATGTATTTTTGTTTTTACCTTTCTAGTGTGGAAGAAAATTCTGCTATTCTCATGCGTGCTTTAGAGTTCTTTTGTGCAAATTTTGTTCAGTGAAACTTAAAAAACTCATCTGTTTTAAGTGTAAGAAATAAGATAGCAGAGACTTAAGAATACTGATAATATCCAAGAGACAAACACATTCATGTTTACTCTCTTTTAACAATTATTCAATTTTCTTAAATAATGTACATAGTACTTTTCATATAATTTGTTGAAAAGAATTATTTTATCCATTGTTTATGAAAACATACAAAAGTATCAAAAAAATGCCTTTTTGTATTTCTATATAATTATTTTTTATAATAAACTAAGATTATCCCCTGTCTGCCCATTGAACAAATTATACAACTCTGTTCATACTCTTAATAGCATATCTGTCCCATCAAGTAACCAGTATGATTCTTGGTATACATTCAATTCTGCATTTCTTATCTCCAGATAAAAATTTAAACTACAGCATCAGCCTCCAGATGAACAACCGACTGAAATTACAGATTTGTTATTTTGTACAACAAAACATTTATTATATAGAGAATTTAATGTCAAATTACTGATATGGAAAGATAAGTTTTGCATGAAATTTGTGTAAGAGTTATTTTTTGTTGTTGTGCTGACAGTAAATTATTTTTTATGTACATTAATTGCCACAAAAATTTGCACAACAAGAAATAATAGTGGGATCTTAAAGAAATTTGGCATGAAGGTACATATTAGGCAGATATGCAAATGATTAGAAATGCAGCGTAATTGCGCATTGCATAATGACACTAGAGGATGTTGAACTTCTTTTATACTCCAAGTAGAAAGAAGTAAACAGAGCTTGTTTGAGTGTGCTTAGTCTTTCGCAAAGGAAACACTGAGGTAGATATGCTGTTACTCAGCTATCAAAGACCACATGAGCAGCCATCAGAGATTAGGAGGGGAATAATCATCAGGATGATGGAAGCTCGGTGGTCACTTCGGGTAGTAGCTTGTCAAGTAAGGTGTTCTGATTTGACTGTGAGGAGGTATTGGAAACAGTCGGCACAAGATGTCATTTACACAACAACCAGGCCCTTGACAGATCAGTTGTCATGATGTCGCATCATACGACACGCACACATAGAGCAAACCGCCTTATTGGCCACTGTCCAGACACAAGCAGCCTCTTCACTACGGGCCTGTGTCTTCCCAAACCATCACAAGACACCTGGCAGAAAGACATCTGGTGTCGCAGTGCCCATTACATGTGCTACCAACACCCACCAACCATCACCTCCTTTTGGAGTGATGTCGCGCATAAAGGAATTAGATTGCAACAGAATGGATCCAGATCATCTTCAGCAACAAATCTAGATTCAATATGAGCAGTGATGACAATCATATTCGTGTGTGGAGGTCCCATGGTGAATGCCTGAATACTGCCCTCGCTTTACAGGGACACACCGCTCCTACAGCCGGTGTGATAGTATGGAGTGCCATTGCTTATGATACACTGTCACCCTTAATATTATTCCATTGCACAATGACAGCCAAGTGGTACATCCATGACATCCTTCAGCCACACATGGCAGGGCTCCCAGGAGCCATTTTTCAACATAATGCTCAGCCACACACAGAAAGGATATCACAAGACTGCCTCTGCCACATTACCATCCTTACTTTGCCTGCTCAATCCCCAGATTTGTCACCAATCAAAATATCTGGGATGGCAAGTTGGACAACCTACGAGTTTGGTCGATCTAGAGGTGCGTTTACAGCAACTGCAGAACTAGATGTCTCTGGACATCATACAGAACTTGTATGCCTCAAATGCCCACTCATATCGCATCTTACATTCATGCAAGAGGGGATCCAACAGAGTACTAAAATTTCCTTTCATTTGTACTTTTTTTCTGCAAAAAATCATCCTTTTTCTTTGATTTTTCTAATCACTTATTTGTATCAAAGTAGTATTAACATATGTAAAATTTCATTTCCTTTTGACGACTTTTCTTGGTGAGCAAATTTTTATATGGTAATGAATGTAATAGGTATTTAATGAGATGCCTGAAAAAATACTTTTTTTAATCTCTTAAGTTTTTTATTATTATCATTTTCCTCCTCTTTATTTAAATTCTGTTGATCAAAATCTTTATACAACATCTGCAATAATTGCTGTAATTGCAAATAAATTATAAAGTAGTTATAAATGAGTTCTCCCTGAAGATTGTAGAGCTTTGTGAAAAAAAAAATTGCTATAACATTTTTTTCTAAAAAGTTCATTGTATATATATATATATATATAATAGAAATAACTAAAATTAAGTTTAAAATTAACAATTTTAAAATAATGTATTCTATTTTGTTCTAATTTTTACGCATATATTTTAATGTTTTTTTTAAAATCTGTTCCTAGCAACACAAATCTTAAAATGACACATTTTTCGACGATAAGTCACATGACTAGTTTCTTTTTCAAAAAACATGGCTCTAGTAAAATATTGCATACTAAAAATAATTGAATTTTTTAGTCAGTTTAAAATGGAACAAATTAACCAGTTGAAATTTAATAATAACTATAGCATGATTTAGCCTATTAAATGTCCCAAAATATAATTTTTTTAATTACCGTAAAATCCGGCGTATTATGCACACTTTTAAAACAAAAAAAATAAGATTGAAATTTAAGGGTGCACGCTATTACGCCGGGTATAAAAATCATAACTTTAAAAATAACGAAATGGAACAATAATTTTTTTTTAAATCGACACATATTGAAAAATTGTTCATTTAAAAGAATGGACATGTCTTATGAAATAAAAGAGTTGTAGTTATAGAAATATACTATTATATTAGGTGAATATTACACAGGCACGTTATAAGGCGAATATGCCTAGAAATTATAAAATGCAGCTTGAAAGTATAGGTGTGCGTTATAAACTCCAGATTTTATGGTACATGCCATTTTGAGCAACTAGAAAAAACAAGTTACAAATCTTAAGTTTTTATGCAAATATGAATATAAAATTTCTTTTTTTGTAAACAGCTTGTTATATACCAAATGTAAATTTATCGTTTTTATTGCTTAACAGATTTTACTCTAGAAATTTAACTATCAAAATACCATTCAAAGAAGCAAAACCTAAAAGTAAATCACATATTTTAATTCAAGCAACACTACAAAAATAATATTAGGAAGAAAAAGAAACTATTCTATTATAAGAATTAATGAATTTCTGAGATAAATATATAAATATACCTTTAACACAAAGACCTTTACACATTCTCACATTAAAAACACATCGTCATATTTTAAAACCTGTATTTCAAAAACAATTTTTAGGCATGTAGATCAATATATATCAAAATATAATCACGCATTAGTTTTTCACTTAATTACAGTTATCTTAGAATATTACATATTTACAGTTAAATAACGAATATATCAATTTCCCTTTTTTAGGGGGGTGGGGTGGGGGTGGAGTTTTTCATTTGAAAATATAGAAGTCATTATCATATCACAGTCATAAAATATATATTTTTCTTTTTACATCTTACTTTAAGAAAATACTGATAAAGTTTAGAAAACTAATATGATTTTCTTAAATTACCATTAATAAAATGTCAAACTATATTTAAAAAAAAAGACAAATGGAAAATCCAATATAAAAGTTTTTTATATGTTACAAAAGCAGAAATCCTTATTTAAGTAAAAACAAAAGAAAAACTGCACTATTAAAAGCAATCAACATTTGAATTTATTTTGGCTCCAAAAGCAAGATGTCTTTGAGAAAAGTCTTTAAAGAAAGCAATGTTCATATTTCACAAGCATGACTTCTTCCTATGAATATGTAAATATGCTTTTACTAACCAATTTTAGATAACTCCTAGCAGCCCATTTCACAAATCTACAGTTTTTTCCCTGGTATGAACTTTTAAATGCCTTTTTAAATTATTAGCTTCAGAAAATCTCTTGTTGCATACTTCACAAATATAAGGCTTTTCCTTTCTATGAATCCGTAAATGTATATTTAAATGACTAGTTTTAGAGAAAGTCTTGTTGCATATTTCACAAATAGGCTTTTTCTTGTTATGAATCGTTAAATGTCTTTCCAAAGAATGATGATCAGAAAAACACTTAGAGCATATTTCACAAAGGTACGGCTTTCCTTCGGTGTGAATAAATAAATGTTCTTTTAACTCACCATTTCGAGAAAAAGACTTGTAGCACACATCACAAACATAAGGCTTTTCCTTGGTATGAATACGTAAATGTTGTTTCAAAGAACCAGCACGAGAAAAACACTTATTGCACACTTCACAAATGTAAGGCTTTTCATTGGCATGAATCAATAAATGTCTTTTTAAATCATTGCTTCGAGAAAAACCCTTGTTGCATATTTCACAAATATAAGGTTTTTCTTTTGTATGAATACGTAAATGTGTTTTAAAATTTCCAGTTTCAGAGAAAGACTTGTTGCATATTTCACAAATATAAAGCTTTTCCTTGGTATGAATCTTTAAATGTCTTTTCAAAGAACCAGAGTGAGAATAACACTTATTGCACACTTCACAAATGCAAAAATTTTCAGTGGTATGAATCAATAAATGTGTTTTTAAATTACTACTTTCAGAAAATGCCTTGTTGCATATTTCACAAACATAAGGCTTTTCATTTGTATGGATTCGTAAATGTATTTTTAAACTAGAACTTCTAGAAAAAGACTTGTTGCACACTTCACAAATATAAGGCTTTTCCTTTGCATGAATAAGAGAATGTATTTTTAAATTAGCACTATGAGAGAAAGATTTGTTGCATACTTCACACACAAGAGGTTTTTTATTACCATGAACATGTAAATGATTCCTTGAGTTATCATGTAGAGAAAAGGCCCTTTTGCTAATATCCATTGTTAATTTTTTTCCCCCACAGATGTTTGAAGAGATAGATGTCTATTTTAAATCTTTAATAAAAAAAAATGCAGTCTTCCTTCTGTAAAAAAACAGAAATATTCTTCAGTATAATGTTGAAAAGGTAATCAAAATTTTTTACTCTAGATTTTAATTTATAAAAGTTGGATATCACAGCTTAAAAGATTCAGTTAAGAAATTTTTTCTGACATATGAAAACATTAGTTGGCCTTTAAGTGCAATTTTTGTTTATTCGAAAAAATCTAAAGAATATACTACTTATAAGTATCTAAAAATATATTCAAATAATGCTTAAGAACTTTGATCAGGTTAACATAAGCAATATGACAGGAAATTAAAGGAATACCATGGAAAAATAAAAATACCTTCTTGGAGGAGATTTTAAAGAGGACCTGTAATTCAAAAACAATAAAAAATTTTAAAATTCAAAAAAAAAAAAAAAAAAGCATATTGTAAAGTCTATATTTTATTCGTTTAATTATTGGTTTTTTTGTCAAGACTACTAGTAACAAGAAAATTACTTGTGGAATACACAACACAATTTTGAACAATATACCACAATATCACGAAAGAAGATTTTTGAAATTACAAAAAAAATTTTGACAAAAGGATTTAAGAAACATTTTTAGGAGGCCCCAAATTTAAAAAGATATTCTGTGTAATATTTTGATTTACTTTTTTTTTATCAAAAGAAAATTTTATACAAGAATCAGACTATTTTTTAGGCTAGGTAACACAAAAGAAATATATTGATAATTTTATTACAGAATAAACTTCATAATAACTTTATTGAAGGAATGAAAATTACATCCATTATGAATATAATTTTCATTTTCTATACTTAATAGAAATTAACAATTTTTATTTTAAACATTATATCTCTATAACCCTATATATCATTCCTGGTATTTTTTAATACTATTAAAAGATTTTCAGCACAATCACAAAGAAGTTTCAGTTTTTCACACAAAATTAGATGTAGAATTTTTTTAAATTTTAATAATTTTTCTCTGGAAGAACATAATGTTGAAGTGGTCAAAAACTTTCCATCTAATTAATATAATTAGCAGCAAATTTAATATTCAGATGATAATCACAAGATGTAAATTAATATATATATACATTAAAACTAAAATATAAATTCAAAGTGCTAAGAAGTTTATAATAAATGAAACAACTCAACTTATATTGAAGCGATTTTGTAACTAAAAAGATTTATGTGAATGGCATCAGTGTGAAATAAAAAAAAGAATTAGGATGTCGAGTTTTGTGTGGTTGTGAATTATTTTATATATATATAAGTAATGTTTTATTATAAATTGGGCAAAATATTTTGGTGACCAAGGAGGTGATACAGAAACAGGTTAGTAACGGTTATCAAAAATAATAATAAAACCTGACATTATACAAGTACAGAGCATATATTGAGAAAACAGAAGTCTGTTTCGCACTGTGTTTACAAATAGCATAATGATGAAATTAGAAAAAACACCAAAAGGGGAAGTTGTCAAAATGAAATTTTTAACTTTAGATTGTATTTACAGTGAATTAAAAGACTGTGATGACATAACTTTGAATAATATTGGAACAGATGAATTTGAAAATGAATAAAGAAAAATTTCAAAATATCGACAGAAAATTCATTTAGCGAGAGTAAAAAATGAAATTTTCTGAAATAAAATGTATTTCAAAAGAGCAGCTGAAAAGATAATTTCACTGCCAAATAAAAAAAAAATATGCCTACCAAAAACTGAATTGTTACATTTTGATGGAGAATTGAAGGACTCAATACCTAAATGTGTTTTTAAATTGTGCAAGACTCTTTACACATTTCACAAACATAAGGCTTTTCCTTGGTATGAATCCATAAATGTGCTTTTAAATTACAAGTGTCATAAAACCCTTACTGCACATTTCACAAATGTATGGTTTTTCTTTGGTATGAATCAATAAATGTCTCTTTAAATGACCAAGTCTAGAGAAAAACTTGTTGCGTACTTCAAAAACATAAGACTTTTCTTTTGTAAGAATATGCAAATGTCTTTTTAAATTATCAGTATGAGAAAAACTCTTCTAGCAGGTTTCACAAAAATAAGTCTTAACATTGGAGTGAATCAATAAATGTCTTTTTAAATTACCACTTTGAGAAAAAGACTTGTTGCATATTTCCCAAACATAAGGTTTCTCTTTTGTATGATTGCACAAATGTGTTTTTCAAAATTACCTGTGCAAGAAAAATCTTTTTTGCACATTTCCAAACATAAGGGTTTTCCTTTGTTTGAATATGTATACGTGCTTTTAAATACTCATTTTGAGAGGAAGACTTGTTGTATATCTAAGAAACATAAGGCCTTTCCTTTGTATGAATACGTAAATGGAAATTTAAACAATATTGCTGAAAGAAAGTCTTGTGGCATATTTCACAAACATGAGGCTTTTTATCATCATGAACATATAAATGAGGGTTTGAGTTAAGATACAGAGCCATTTAGCTATTTTCAAATGTGAAAGTATTTTTTACGGATGGGTATGCATAAATCTCTAAAATTTTTAATGAAGAAAATGGGTCTTTCACTCTTGTTCAGAATAGGAATATGTATTAAACTCCTGTGAAAAATAATTAATTAATTAACATAATGCTAAGCATGTAATCAGAATTTTATTCAACATTTTAATTTATGAAAGAAAAAAATTCAGCTGGATATCACAGCTTAAAAGATTCAGCTAAGAAATTTTTTTCTGATATCTGAAAAAATTAGTTGCTTTTAGATATAAAATTGTTGATTTGATAAAAATTTTAAAAATATATTATTTATTTGTAATTAAAAATATACTGAAGTAATACTTTAGAGCTATGATCAGATTAAAATAAGCAATAAGATAGGAATGATAAAATAAGAATACCTTCTCACAGTAGAATTCTAAGTTATGTAGTTGTTTATGGTACACAAAACAATAAAAATACAAAAAATTGAAAGAAAGCATTGTTAGGCCTATATTTTACCTGTTCGATTATTAGATTAAATGTACCAAGAAAGCTATTCATGATAGACAACATAATTTTTCAATGTATTAGAATATCATGGAAGCATATTTTATAAATTAAAAATAAATTTTGACAAAGGGCTTTTTAAATTTTTTTAGGCTTTAAACCAGGGGTGGCCAACCCATGACATGTGTGCCACATTGTGGCACGGCAGGGCTGTAACAGTGGCTCACGGACATGTATTGAAAAATTTGAAAGTATAATAAAAAATTACAATTATATTAAAATGCTGTTATCTTAGACAAAAAACTACAAAATTTACTTTAAACACAATTAATTGAATTACAATAGAAGATTATCATATACTTTCACATTGTTGAATGGGATGGCTCTTTCCAAAGATAGTGCACTCATGAGATCGTGAAATTTGAGGGAGCGTGTTTTACAATATCTGGATTAAAACAATGAACTGCCTGGTGAGTACTTGCTACTCAAGAATGAAGATTGACTATGGCATTAAGCCTTTTTTACTGATATTATAGAACATTTAAATTTAATACTGTGGGGAATTGCATCGTATTTTTCCTACCCTAGTTGGTCATATATCTTTTGTAAACAAACTTTTGCATCTATTAACACATTTCACATTTATGTATTAATCATCTACCAAAGTTAATAACGCTCTAGGCTATAATAGATTCAAAAAATTTGATATTTATTTTTCAGGATCCTTCTGTGCTCGGTTGGATGATTTTCAAGATAATACAAAATTTTGATCTTTTCATATAAATCCTTTTTCAATTTCTCTACAAGTTGTTAATTGTTACTCACCTGAATTCCAAATCGAAATTATTGATTTACAGCACCATTCTAGACTGAAAAGCAAATCTAAGGAACTTACTTCAACTCAAGTGATCCAAATTACATTGAAAGTAGGAAATTTGAATTAACAGCCAATTTTCGAAATTCATGCAATCTGGCTGTCAGATATTGTCGTAGTTTTGGATCAACATATGTTAGTGAACAAATGTTTTCTATTACGAATACAATAAAATCATAACATTGCTTAACTGATATACACTTAAAACAACCTAATTTTTTTTTGTTTCTTTAAGAACTAATGCTGTATATATGACTTGGTAAGAAAGCTGCAAATTCAAAAGCCACATATGCAAGTTCTGACTGTTTAATTATAAATTAAAATTAAATGTTTAAAGTTACTCATTTTTATTTTATACCTAAAAAAGTTTATTAAAAGTAAAGTAAAAAAGTTTGTTAACAATAAAATCTAAGTATTTATTATATTTTTAAATTGTCACTTCTAAAGACTTGCATAAAAATCCTATAACCAATAAGTAAAATTCCTTCCCCTTTTTATATATTTTGGTTAGTTCGAAAAGTTGCAGTGGCACGAATAATGATAAATTATCAGATAGTGGCACTCTTACCAAAAAAGATGGCGACTCCTGCTTGAAATTTTAAAAAAATATGACATATGTTTGATTTATATTTTTTAATTAAAAAGATAAATTACACCAAAAAATTACAAAAGAATTAGACTGTTTTATAAACATGGTAACACATTAAAAAAAATAAATATATTGATATTTCCTAATTGAATAAAATTAATAATTGTATTCAAGGAGTGAAGAGGCCATAGTACCTGAACACAATCTTTGCCATAATTTCATAAAGGGGTTTGTTCCTTATGTGGTGTGGCAACTAAAATCCTGTCATGCAGAAGAGACAACATATAGTATTTCTATCGAGGTTAGAAGATTTTTAGTTCTGAGAGTTGGATAAGAGGTCAGGTGCCATCCTTGTTATCTGACTGTAGTTCAAAATCACAATGCCCCCATTGGAAATCGCACTCATCTTGCTTCAAAGTGAGATGTACATTAGTAATCTAGAAAATCCAAGGAATAAAGTATGTTATTAGATCATGCTAGTTTTTATTTGGGATACAATGGTAATTTTAGTAAGGAAAACTGAAATTTTCATCAACACTTTTTTCCAAGTCTTACTTTATAGCATTGTTAAAAAAGCCTTCTTTGTTCTTGATAAGCACTGCAGTATATAGTGATGGATTATACTCAAATGATAGATATCATTTCTCACCTGTACATGGGAGGTAAACTTCATTTAATAAGCAATGTACTACATGGAATTAGAATATAAAAATATTTGGCCAAAAACTTAACAAGCAATTAATCAATAAACTTTTATTAATTATAATTAAATTATTGTATTGCCATTCAAAATAATCATGTATATAAAATTTCAGCTCATTTGAGCACTTAAAATGTATTTTATTAACGATAGAAAATTCCACCAAGATAAATAAATAAATATATAGAGATTGTGAGCTAATAGTAGGAATTGAAAAATCTATTTAGCATTGTTGCAAGGAAAAAGGTTTTAACTTAATTAAATTTGAATTTTTCAATAAAATGTGTTTTACTTACTAATACAAATAAAATTTCCCCATATCCTTCAAATATATGCATTTCCATTACAGTATTATTTTTTAGTCCCTTTATAATTTCTTATGTTAAAACTCATTTGACTATATTTGAATATTTGACTCTTAAAGAAAAATGAAAAAGAGCAAATTAAAACTGTTTAAACTACCTTTCCTTTATGCAAAATAAAAGTAATAAGTCTTTTTTTCTAACTCATGCAAATTAAAAAGCAAAAGAAACCCTGAGGACCCAAATGTTGAACAAAATGAAACACTGAAATGCAAATTTAAGTAATCGAACTCAAAGAAACTTTAAAGGCTCCAATAACTCAAAAATATGGCTAAAGAAATAAAATATAATTAACACTTAATAGTACAGTAACACATAATCTCATTTTAAAAACAAATAATGGTTAACTTTTCTATATATAGTCTCAGTTTAGTATAATTTAAATATAAAAAATCCATTATTTTATTTTTATGATATTAAATTTGTTACTGTTGGAATTATATGCATTAACCCTTTATGTACCGCAGTATGATTTACTGCAATTTTTTTTCATGGAATAATTTTTTTTGAATCAATACATTGAAAATTAAGGGAAACACATAAACAAAATACTCAACTTTCGGAAATTTAATTAGTTACGGTAATTAATTATGGTATTCAACTGTAAAATTAATTATATACACTGTTTCCTTAAAATAAATAGTCAAATCATTTTCTAAGGTCTTCATTAACATACGAAAAAAATAAGACTTAAATTTTGACATTAACTATTTTTTCGGGACAAAAATGATAATCTTCGTAATGCATTCAAAATTAATAAAGGTTATTACAATTTGATCAATACATTAAGCATTTACTTCTTCGAAGCAGACACAGCCTACTTTGATAGGAGGGATCCTATACTTTCAAAAATATAAAGAAAAGTACTGAAAAAAAACCTTTATGCGAAAAAGTAAAAATATGTATCTCTATGGGTGGGGTTTGGATCTCCCAATCTGCTCTGTACAAAAATTATAAGGTATTTTCAAATATTCTATTCAACAGACTTTCTCCATTAGAGGAAAACACAGTTGGAGACTAACAAAATGGATTTCGGATAGGAAGATCCACTACAGAGCAGATATTCATCAGGTTTTGGAGAAAACAAGGGAATTAGGAATTGACACTCATCACCTCTTTATTGATTTTAAAACCGCTTATGACAGCTTCAACAGAAAGGCTCTTATTGCAGCCTGGAAAGAGTTTAAAATCCCTGATAGGCCTAGTTCCACGCATTACGAAGATTTGAGTACTTTCGTACTATTACAACAATGCCTAAGTCGACGATAACTTAGCTTAACAAATTAGCAACCCAGTTTCGGCATGAGTTAACCAAGGATTTCTACGGCATTGGTTGAACGCACGGAATAATACCAAAGCTTTCTAGAAAAGCTCTGACACTGAAATGTCTTGAACGTATTCACGTGATCAAAGGAGGGAGGAATTTAGCGGGAGAATACGATTGCATTCTAACTTCCATCTTGTATGCTGAAGAAGTTGATAGATTTTCCCACGTGTATTTATATTCATTACTCAGGATAAATTGACTGGATTTTCTGGGAAAAGGATTACTCGGGATTTCTTTATTAACCATAAAGAAAAAGGTACGATATTTATATTACTGTGTAACTTTATTCTTGTCATTGAATGTTTTTCTTTTGAATCTTGAGAAAACGATATAATAAACTGACGCATATATGCCAACATCCTTGATTATTTGTAAAAAAAGGTATTTTGTTTTATAAGAGATATTAGTTTTTAAGTGTAAAATTAGTGTTTAGTTTATTCTGTCACAAATCTTAATTAACTGAAAAATATTATTAATAACTTAACCTAAAGCTGCACACATTTCATAATAATGCCTCGTTAATGTTGTGTACCAAATTTTTTCTCTAATAAAACGGGGCAGCCGTACGTTTCTGTGTTTCGTTTCCCATATATGAACAGTTGTTACAAACTTGGAAAAAGAAAATTCCTAGGGATTTTAAAAATAGTAACAATAGTGTAGTGTGCATTAAACATTTCCCTGGATTTTTCATTGTGAGAAAAGATAAAATTACAGACAAGACTGGTACTGTTATAGAAATACCTAGAGAGTATCCAAAATTATCAGAGAATACATATCCTTGCATTTTCCCTGGTTTTCTATCCTACTTGAATGAAAAAATTAAAGAACGCTCGGTGACAATTCAACGAAAGGAAAAAATGAAACAATTAGACGAACAACTGCTTGCTAATTTCATTAAGAAAGACGAAATTACCAGTTTTGAATGTTTAAAAGAAAATCTGCTAATGCTAGAAAATCCCATATCTGATTTCTTATCAAAAAATAATGTTCTAAAACATGATTGTGAAAGTAGCATAACATTTCTTTTTATTAATTACGAAAATTGTCCTTCTACTTTAAAATCCCTGAAAATAAATACATATCTCCCTATTCTTATATTTAATAATAATCGTGAATTAAATATATCTTCTGTTGGAAAAATTCGTAATAATCCTCCTAGGTTAACATATTTCAGCGAATTGTTAAATATTCTTAATACAGTAAATGTCTTTGAAGAAATATGTTCCATTAATTCTGTTCCTCATTATGTTATGGCTATTCAATCGTGGGAAAAGCATGTTTAAAATTGTAATGCTGAAAATTTTGAGGCAGCAAATTTGTTTCATTGCTGTTCAATTTTATTTACTTTCAATATTGATTTTCAACATTAATTCGCATTTGATTTTGGCTTTCATAATTAATGTTGATCGTTGATGCATGTTTGTTTTAATGTTAATTTTGTTTCATTGCTTTTCAATTTCATCCGCGTTTGATATTCAATTGTTAATTATTGATTGTTTGATTTGAATGTTTATTTGTTTAGATGCTTGTTTTATTGTTTTCAGTTTCATCACTGTACCAGTTACTTCGCGTTTGATATTGGCTTTCAACATTGATTCGCGTTTGATTTTGGCTTTCATTATTAATGTTGATTGTTGATGCATTTTTGTTTTAATGTTATTTTTGTTTCATCGCTGTACCAGTTAATTCGCATTTAATATTGGCTGTCAACATTAATGTTAATTGTTGATGTGTGTGTTTGTTTTAATGTTATTACTATGTTGGTATGGCTGTATAAGTGTTTACATAATCAACTATTAAAACATTTTTTTTATGAAAACACTTATTTTGCATACTGTGGAGTGACCTGTGGAACAGGATCCTCGCCCCTCACTCTGGAAACTGTGCTTTAAATATATTTAATTCACAGGCTAATGGTTCCACACAGATTACCTTTAAAAAAATGGTAGTTTTAAATGTTAAAAATAATATAATAAATTGACACTTTTATCAATTTTATTTGTTATGTTTAACGTTTATTTTATCGATGCACATACCAGTTAGCATTTTTTGATTCTGAAAAATATGCACTATTTCTTAAAACTGCAATAGTCTGTTTAACACAAAGAAATTTTGAAAAAGTATATCTTGCTGAAGCTTTTTCTTATAAAAGTAGAGAAAGCCTGTGCAACGCCGAGTCATACATCTAGTATATTAAAAGATAAATTAGGCTACCCAGAAATGTTTAGGGACACTGCAATATTCATCAAACATATTTTAGATTTCTGGCAAATAATGAATAGTAAAAATCCAACTAAAGGTCAAAATCTTAAATTGAAAAACAGTGTTCCTTTTTCATCAATGGATGATGATATTTTCACTTTTTTTTCAAAATTTGTTCAGTGGCTGGACTGCTGGAAAAATTTAAAACAAAATAAACGAGAAGGTTGTTTAAGCGAGGAAACATTTTTTGCTTTGAGGCATATGGTAAATACCATCCCAGAACTAATAAAGTATCTTTTGACGGAGCAGAATTTCAAATATGTTTTAACTGGAAAGTTCCAAACTGATAGTTTAGAAGCCAGATTTGGGCAATACAGACAAATGTCTGGAGCAAATTATCATGTCACTGTGCAGGAAATTTTGCAAGCTGAAAAAAAGTTACGCATTAAAAGTGTGTTAACTTTGCACTCAGATAAATATGGTACTATCTCACTAAAAAAATTAATTTCAAATCATTCAGGTGAGATATTTCATGTTAAAGTAGATATTACAGATTTCAACGAAATATTAAACATTAGAAATAAATCAAATGATATTTCAATCGAAGAGTATCAAGCTTTAATGTACATAGCAGGATATTGTGTGCATAATATAATATTTGAATGCTCCGATTGCAAGCATACATTTGTTTTAGATAAGCAGATTAATTTTGACTCGGAAAATATCGAAGGGACAAAATAGTTGAGATTTCTGGATAGAGGAGGTTTAAAAATTCCCACAGATATTGTTATGAAAGTCATTTCAACGCAGTATTTCATTTTTAATTTATTAATATCGAAAACATTTGAATCGAAGTTTCTTAAAGTTGATTGCCAATTATCTTGCTTTACAAGCATAACTGAAGCATATCTGGAACTACACGAGTTGTGGAATGTCTTTCATTCGTTTCATTCACCTTGTGTAAATTGTAACATTCCTGCATTTTCATATTTTAAAAAAGTTTTCGTTACATTTGAGAATATATGCTTATAAATAATTCAAAAAAGCGCAGTGAAATTTTAACCATGAAGGATAACCGAAAAATGAAGAAATTTAAGGCCAATTAAATTAATGTTTGCTTTTTGTATTTTTCTGTTTTATTTATTTAAATATTCAATTATCGATTCATATGTTATTCATTGTGTATGTATATCCTTGTAATTTTTTTATACTACATACATTTTATGAACATGTTTAATTGTTCATATAACTATTATTTGAAGAAAAATTATTTATTTACATTATTTGTTTTAATTATTTTCATAAAGATTTTAGCATTCCAAGTATGTAAAATTTTATTTTTTAATTTCAAAACTTTTGTTTGATTTTTAGATATTTTTGCCACAACATAATATTGAATTTTAATGCATATGCATAAAAATAATGTAAGTAATAATTTAAATAATATTGTCGCAAATGATTCAAAATTTGAAACTAATCAGTACATTGCCTCATTAATGATATATTCCGTGAAAAGATTTTTTTCTGATTATTTATAGGTAAGTGTATTTATTCTAATGTATATACATTTTTAATGTCCTATTTTTGCTATATAATTATTATGGTGTTTAAACTGTTCTTGTCATATGCATTTTTTATGTAATAATATGCCTCAAATACTTTACTTTTCCTATTTTCTTTACTAGTAAATGTTTCTTTTTTATTTTATTGGATTGAAATTATTTTATATTTTTGAATATTGAATGAATGGATTATTTTAATTGGATATTTTTAACGTATAATCTAGAATCTATTTTTACTATATAATTACTGTGGTGTCTAAAACTGTTTGTCATTTCTATATTTGTATATATTTTTGCATGCATTTTTTTATAATTCTTTCTTTTGTTATGATTCATTGATTCTATGAGCATAAAAAAAATATCATTTCACAGGAAAAAGGAACTACAGCAAAATGTTTCTAAATTCACTTGATTTTTTATTACTATGCCTCTAATGCTCTACTTTTCAGATCTTCTTTGCTAGAAAATGTTTTTTTTAAATATCTGTTTGAAGTTATTTTACATTGAGTCAGTTTTTTCTTATGTTAGGAGCCTTTCATGAATGATTTTGTCCCTTTATCCTGGAAAATATTATGCATCATTCTAGCCTGTTAAAACATAACTTTCAACAGAAGATATTCTGAGAATTAAAAAGAAATAATGAATATAAATGCGGAAAAGAATTATATTCCTCACAGAGCGAATGCGTGCGCGTAAAAAAGCTTTCCCTCCTTTCGTGACGACATCAACACTCTGTCTCGGCCTGTTCTTCAAGACGGCCTTGATAATACATACTTACGTATTATTACGAACGTATAGGTTCATTGATTGATTGAAAGGTTGAAGGGGATATAGAGCAACACAGGCTACGCTTATGGGAAGTCGTTAAATAAAGAGCACTTTTTTAGAAGAGGAGAGGGGAAGGAAACGGGGGGATGACAGTCTGCAGGGTTACAGAGCTTAGCAAATTTCTCGCCAATATCGGCGCTTGCTTTGAATACGATGCCAATCATTCATTTTCGCACGAGCAGACTCGCAGAAAAGCGAGTGCTGTTCATGCCTAAAAAATCCTAGCTCCGCGCCGAGAGTCGCGGATTTAACGTTCTTCTGAAGCGATGTTTACCACGGTCGGAATCCGAGAGGGTGACCCGATCAGATTCAGGGCTGCGGTAGCCCAGTGGTTAAGGTATCCAACCATGGCAGGCATGTCATGAGTTCGATCCCAGTACCACTAAAGACCCGCCGTGTAGGGCAGCGATGCACGTTAAATCTGTCGAGAGCTGAAACGTCCTCCCGTTGGTGTGGTGTGGTAGTTAGGAGAGGGGGGTGCCAGCTCAGGTGTCGTCCACGTCACTTGACCATGGTTCAAAATTACGTGGTCCGTCGCCAAAAGCCCTCGTGTAGCTGAACAGTGCGACGTTAATATTAACTCACCCGATCAGATTCAATTTTGTGGTTGTTCTCGCTTCTGCTTTCCTTTCCTGCCACCAGATGGAGGCACGGCACTAGCTATCTAGATTCTCTTAAAACCCACATTCTTTTGAATCGGTCTTGCGTGGTAGTTTAATTCCATGTCAATTATTCTCCTTTTCCACATCTTTTGTGGATCATCTTTTATTTTACTCATTTTCCAGGAGATGGCATCACATTATGGACACTTTCTGTCTCAACACTTTCTCTTTTCGATGCGACACTCCCGTCATCACTACACGATTCAGCAGTGTTTGTCCTTTCCCTTTATTTAAACATCATGTACCACGAGCACCACGGCATTAATTGCTTTTATTTTCCATTTCATCTTTATTATCTTCCAAATTCCGTGTCTACTTTCTGATTTCGTTCCGTTAAGGACGAATTAGTGAAGAGCACAGATTTCTACCACCTCCCTCCGGGATGGTGCCTCATTAAATATGTTCCATACTTGCCGATTGAATTATTTCTCGCTCTCTCACTGGTAGTATGTCCTCGGCTACTGGTGAGAAGCTTTCTTTTAGAACGGCTCTGAGCTGTTAATAAGTTTGATAGTATCTTTTAAATTTTATGGAACTTTCAATTAATTCTTCTCTTTTTTCTTATTAATTATGATGAGAGGGTAATACTGTTTTTTGGTAAGGTACCTCGTATTTTGAAGCCGTGGGCTGTTCATGCCATTCTTAAAAGGCTTATCTCCAGAAGGCGTAATCTTGCGATCCGGCTCAAGGTTCTGCTCTACAATTCTATCATTCGACCGGTCATGTGCTATGGATCGCAAATTTTTGGATCCGCTGGCATGTGCCTCTTAAAGAAAATATACACGCTGACGAACTCATTTTTGAGACAAATTGTTAATGCTCCCTGGTTCGTACGCAATGAGGTCATATATCGTGACTTAAAAATTAAACCATTCTTGCCATATATAAAGAACCTTTCTAAAAGGTTCTTTGATAATCTTCCTAACGTTCCCAATGAATTAATTAGTAACCAGCCTGCAAACGATCCCGCAGTGCCTTCGTCTCAAAAGCGCCCTAGAGCGCTTCTTGATCACGAATTTATAAATTTTCCCCAAGCCAAAAGGCTTAGGGTTTAAATTTAGCTTTTTATCATTGGGAACTTAAAAATAATTTTTTTAATTTTAACCTCATATTTATTTAAACTTTCTATTTAAAACTAAAAACTCTTTCTCTCTCTCTCACCGTAACAAGTAAATCCTAGCTCCGCGCCGAGAGTCGCGGATTTAACGTTCTTCTGAAGCGATGTTCACCGCGCTCGGAATCCGAGAGGGTGACCCGATCAGATTCAACTTTGCGGTTGTTCTCGCTTCTGCTTTCCTTTCCTGCCACCAGATAGAGGCACGGTACTAGCTATCTAGATTATCTCTTAAAATTTGTTTCACATCCAGTAATCATAAATCAAATCGTCCCTCGGAACGATCGTCATATTTATGAGAACTGGATATTCCTTGTTTTCTATTATCAATTATCATCATGATTTATCACTTATATGACTTCATTGCGTTATATAAATTCTTATACCGCGACTAGTCCTATATACTCTTGTTTTTAGTCCCCCCATTTTACAGGCAATGTGCAAGTTGGTTCATTTAAATTTTTATTCAAAATTCTTACTCCCCCACTTTATTCTATGGGATATTGGAATTTTATTTAATTCCAAGATCTCCTTGTTTCGGGTTGTTTATTTTCGGATCGACCCAATCCATCTCACGCCCACTTCTCTGCATTCGAACGGCCATGGCCAATCAAATTGCAGCAAGATTGGACTTTCTTTCCTCGGTGTGCGGACTTCGTCCGCCACTGCTTTCTTAGCAGACCTGATCTGCACATTTAATTATATCTGGAAAATTTTTCTTCTTACCTTATGTCACCCCATTAATTCGGCTCTAAACTTATCAATTCTGACGAGGAGGTACGTCCCTTTCAGGGACAGGAACTCCGTAAATTACATGCCACTTGCCATTAGACGTGGACCTGTTCACACGGTGAAAGCTGTATTCTTATCGAAAGCATAAAAAAAAATAGAAAACCATCTTTCGAAATAGCAAGTTTAAATACATGGAACAAATTTATTTTAAATAATTTATTTCTTCATTATTTTTTGAATAAAAAGTTGAATTGTGTAATTGCGGTGGTAAGTAATACGAGCAGAAAGCGCTTACAATATTGTTTAATTGTTTTTTGAAGCTCCGGGTTTTTAATGAAACGATACTGGATTAATTTAGATAATACGATTACTCATGGCACGGCAATTCAAAAAAGAAGCAGCTCCTCTGTTGTACATTTTGTAGATGTTACGAATAAGTATTTTAAACCTAACCAATAAGTGATTTAGTCGGATCTTTTACAAATGTTATTACTATAAATCGAAAGGGTAAGTTTTTTGATACAGAATAAAAAGCTTTTACTAAAAGTGATTTGAAAAGCTAATTTTCGTATTTAGTTTTCTATTCTACAAAATATAATGTTTATTTATAATTTTAGATAGCTAGTGCACTGAATATTGATAGATTTTTATTAAATCGGTTATTTATTTCGCTCATTCTGTGGGTCATCAAATTACATTTTAATCGTTACGTAATCGTAAATACTTGTTTTACTAATAACAATTCAATCTATAAATATAAAGGAGAAAAGCGACTCACTCACTCACTGACTGACTAATCACGATATCTCCGGAACTATTAAACCTACAAACTTGAAATTTGGTAGGTAGGTTCCTTTCATGGTGTAGACGTCAGCTAAGAACGGATTTTGCAAAGTTCGAACCCCAAGGGGGGCGTTACGAGGGTTTAAGGGGCGTTATAGATAATTATTTCCTTTACTAAACTATTAGATGTAAAGTCGTGAAACTTCTTACACATATTTCTTTCATAAATTAGAGATTCCCTACATAATGATTTTTACAAAAATTGACCTCCAAGGGGCGTTAAAGGGCGCTTAAGGGGCGTTATACATAATTATTTCCATTTTTAAACTATTAGACGTACAGTCTTGAAATTTAGTAAGCGAATTCCTTTCATAGAGTACAGATCCCCTACAGAATGGGTTTTGTGAAAATCGACTCCCAAGTTGCGTTGTAGAGAATTAAGTGGTGTTATAGGCAATTAACTCCTTTTTTAAACTATTAGACGTAAAATCTTGAAATTGAGTAAGCAGATTCCATTCACTGAGTAGAGATCTGTCATAAGATGGGCTTTGTGAAAATCGTTTCCTAAGTGGCGTTGCGGGGGCTTAAGGGTCGTTATAGATAATTATTCCATTTTTAAACTATTAGACGCACAGTCTTGAAATTTGGTAAGCGGATTCCTTTAATAGTGTACAGATCCACTGCAAAATGGGTTTTGTCAAAATCGACTCCCAAGTGGCGTTGTAGAGTATAAGGTGGCGTTATAGGCAATTAACTCCTTTTTTAAACTATTAGACGTAAAATCTCGAAATTTAGTAAGCTGATTCCATTCATTAAGTAGAGATCCGCTATAAGATGGGTTTTGGGAAAATCGTTTCCTAAGTGGCGTTGCGGGGGCTTAAGAGGTGTTATACATAATTATTTTCCCATAATCCTCCAAAATGAGGACTCACTGGAGGGCTAAAATGCCACTCTATATTCACTTGAGATAGAAAATAGCAAAAGTGTTCATTTTCATTAAGGTTTGATACAAATTTAAATATTTCTTGCAGTTTTCTTCTGGAACCAACAAAAGTGGTACCATTATCACAATAAATGTGCTTAGATGCTCCTCTTCTAGCACAAAAGCGTTTCAAGGAGGCAATAAAAGCCTCAGAAGTGAGATCACTCACTAGTTCTAAATGTAGAGCTTTGGTAACAAAACATACAAAAAGAGCTATATATTCCTTAGTAGTCTTTGCTCCTCTACCTCTATATCTTAAAATATTGATGGGGCCAACATAAAATGGCGTACTGGGAGTAACCCTATGAGTTAGTAGATCACCCATCAATTGCTTGGATGTAGTTGCTCGATACCTACAACATACTATACATTTATGAATACATTTTTTACAATATTTTTTAAACCAATAATCCAATAAGTTTGCTTAATAATACCTAATAATACAGAACATTCAGCATGCAAATATAAAATATGATACATATTTACAATTAATTTACAAATTTCATGCTGATTTGGCAAGATGATTGGGTGCTTAGCACCATATTGGAGTGTCGAATTTCGAAGTCGACCTCCTACTCGAATTAAACCGTTTTTGTCAATGAAAGGACAAAGAGCAGATAGTATACTTTTTTTTACTACAGGCTTATTAGCTTTAATGCAACTGATTTCCTCTTTAAAGAATAAATTTTGAATATACAAGAAAATTTTATTACTTGCCTGCCTCCTTTCATATTTGGTTAAAGGAGGGACATGGTATTTACCTTTGGAATCCAAATTTTTCATCTTGCCAACTCTAGCTTTACCGTTTGTGATGTATCTAAAACAGAATGCAAAAATATCAATTATCTTAGTAAATGATGAAAATTTTAAAAATAAAGAGTCAATAAAGTCACATTTGATAGCCACAGGGAAGCTAAAAGCTGTTCGTTTTCTTTCCTTTGACACTGAACTAGTCTGATCATTTCTCTTGGGTTGCTTAGGCCAAGAGTCCATCTCATAGGAAAGCCATTGAGGGCCTTTCCACCATAGAACACATGTAGGAAGTTCTTTAGGTGATAAACCTCTGCATGCAATGTCAGGTGGATTCATCTTGGTGGGCACGTAACACCAACTGTCTGCTGGAACCAAGTCCAAAATTTCGGATGTTCTATTGGCAATGTAAGGCTTCCAGTTCCTTGGATGAGAAGACAGCCAAGATAAAACCACTTGGGAATCAGTCCATGCATAGAAGTGAACATCATAATCCTTCAAGATGTTCTTGCAGGTTGCATAAAGGCGTGCAAGTAACAGGGCACCGTTGAGCTCCAATCTTGGAATTGATACAGACTTTAGAGGTGCCACCCTCGATTTAGCCACCACCACTCGATTTAGCCACCTTGGTATTACCATCGGCTTATGGCTGCACAGCATAGATGACCGATGCATAGGCCAACTCAGACGCATCACAAAAACCATGCAGAGTTATTTGGTGGCTAGCAGTGTGGATCCCCCTGGGAATGTGGATTGAACAAACTTGTTCAAACTCCTTCTGGAATGTTTTGCAACATAGCGCTTCTGAAAGAGGACTGTCCCAATCTAATTTCAACAGCCATAACTGTTGATAAAAAATCTTAATAGACACGGTACAGGGAGTCAGGAAACCGAGAGGATCGAACAATCTTGCCGATTGTGACAGGAAAGAACGCTTAGTGATATTGCCCGGAAAATTTACTTTTAAATTGAAAATGAAGATATCCTTCATAGAATTCCAGGTAAGTCCTAGGGCCTTGGAGCATTCATCAGGATGGATTTCCAAATTTGAACTATCTGCTACCCAGTTTGAGGAAATACGGGAAAGTACTTCTGATGAATTGAACCGCCACTTCCTTAAATGAAATCCTCTTGCTTCTAGTATGCTAGAAAGTGTTTTTATCAAGGAGATTGCTTCCTCACTCGAAGGGGCTTCGGCCATTAAATCATCGATGAAGAAAGATTTCTTTATAAGGGATGAAACAGCAGGATCATCTCTTTCTAGATCTAACCCCGTTTGAAATAAGCAGCGAGTAGCTAAATACGGTGCTGATGCTGTACCGTATGTTACCGTACACAGTTTATATTCCCGTATGGGAGAGTCCTTTAATTCTCTCCACACAATGCGCTGAAAATTTTAATCTTCTTGATCAATTAGTATTTGTCTATACATCTGTTGGATGTCAGCGGAAAAAGCGATTTCATTCAATCTAAATTCCACTAAAATCGTGAAGAGGTCAGGCTGTAACATTTTACGTATTCCCAAAATTGAATTAAGAGAATTTCCATTTGAAGGTTTACAAGTGCCATCAAATACAACACGTAATTTCGTTGAAACACTGTCACCTTTCATAACAGCATGATGAGGAAGAAAATAAATTTTTGAGTCCATAGATTTCACATTGTTTTCCACGGGTATCATATGCCCCAATGATTCGTATTTTATCATAAAATTTTTATACTGCCTTTCAAAGTCCTTATCTACTTGAAATCTTCTCTCCATTGCAAGCAACCGAGAAATTGCTATTCCTTTAGTGTTACCCAGCCGTGAGGTGTCTCTGTATATCGGTAATTTTACTACAAATCGACCCTCATCATTATATTTAAAATTTGATTTAAAATGGTTTTCACAAAATTGTTCCTCATCGGATAGAAATTGTTTTTTAACGGATAATTCCTCCGTTTCCCAAAATCTCTGAAGAAGCGAATCGGTATTTAATTCGTTTTCAGTACTTAAAAAATGAGAATATATTTCATGTGGTTCCTTATTTTTAACATTAAGTTTTCCTGCAGCAACCCATCCAAACATAGTTCTTTGTGCAATGGGTTCATTTTTAGAACCAACAATTTTTCCACTGCGAAGAATATATATATATATAAAAAAACAATCAGATCCTAAAATTATATCACATTCTTTAGGACTCATAAATTCCTCATCTGAAAGAGGAATCGATTTCAAGTAATTTAAATCCTTCACATCCAAAAACTCCGAAGGAATTTGTGAAGTGACTTTATTTAAAATGAAAGCGTTCACTTCCAAACGCTCATTCGAAGACTGTGATCCGATAACCAAATCAACGCAGCCTTTAGTTTGACCTGCAGTAACCCCCGTGATCCCGCGGAGAGAAGTTTTACTGCTTTTTCTTTTTAATCCTAAAATATTTACAACTCTTTATGAGATAAAACAACATTCACAGACCCAGAATCTAATAATGCTCGGCAGATAATTGATTCATTAGAATTATTATTATAAAATATCTTTACATTTGCTGTGGGCAGAAAAGAAAGATTTAATTCAATGTTCACCGAAGCCCCAGAATAAATCTGCGATTCTCCCGCTTGACCTTTGAACTCACTCGCTTCGTTGCGAGTCCCTGCGTTAGCTCCCTCTCCCTGTAACGAATTTGTAAACAACGCGTTTCCGTTAGGCCTTTTTTCATGTAAAAGAGTATTGTGGAACTTATAGAACAGCATAGAGAACATTTTAAATAGTTATTTGGGCAAGATTTATATTTATGATTATTTAAACATAAAAAGCACAATGAAAAACGTTTTACAAAATTTTTTCTACAATTAACATCCATGCTCTTAAATTGAATACATTTAAATAAAGGGTGTGTTCCCCTTTACATTTCAAACATTTTAAGATCTTATCATTTTCTATATTAGAATTTTCATAATTACTTCTTATCGGAATTTTACATTCAGATTCATTATGTAACATTAATTCTAAAGAAGAACACCTCACGTTTAGGAAATCAAGGAAAGGTTTCATGTTTGGAAATTCTTCTTCAGATGATTTAATAGCCCATAAACGTCTACTTTCTGGATCAATTTTTTGTAATAATAAATAAATTATAACCAGCAGTCTTTATTAGAAGCTTGTTCACCTAAAGCATTAAGCCATCTTAGGCATTCATCACTCGTGTCCAATAATTTACGCAAATTAAAACATTTAGCTTCGGAAATAGGTTTTTGATCCAAAAACGTTTTAATTAATGATTGAACAATTTGTTTTTTGTTGTCTTACCTATCTAACAATTTTTGCCACGCTTCTTCATACGAATCATTAGATATACGCATATGCTTAATTAACGAAGCTGGCTCTTTAGTAATTAGACCTTTCAAATACTGGAATTTTTCAACGTTCGATATTGACACTTGTGAATGCACAGTAGAAACAAATAAATCTTTAAAATTTATCCAGTCCTTAAAATGACCATTAAACTGTGGTATACTCAATTTTGGTAACCTAAAATTACCAACATTTGAGTTCGAAGTAATTGAACTCGCTACTGAATTTTGTGTTCTACCTTGATTCTGAACATTTAATTCATCTAATTTATCATTAAATTTTGCATTCAAATAAAAGTATCTCTCTTCGAACTCTTGGAGTTCAGATTCCTCTAAACTCAAATTCGAATTCTTTGAATAAGTCATCCAATCTGGATAACCGAATAGAAATTTCATTTCGAGTATTTATCTCATCAAAAGTATATCGGCCGCGGTAGCCGAGTGATATAGGTATCGGACAGTGGCTTGCTTTGTCACGGGTTCGAGCCCAGTACCACTAAAGACCCGCCGTGTAGGGCAGCGATGCACGTTAAATCTGTCGAGAGCTGAAACGTCCTCCCGTTGGTGTGGTGTGGTAGTTAGGAGAGGGGGGTGCCAGCTCAGGTGTCGTCCACGTCACTTGACCATGGTTCAAAATTACGTGGTCCGTCGCCAAAAGCCCTCGTGTAGCTGAACAGTGCGACGTTAATATTCAATCAATCAATCAATCTCATCAAAAGTATTTTCTAGCCTGGTCAAAGATGCCTTTATGCGACCTCTGGCTGCTCGAATTTCAGCCATTTGAGCTTTCTCTGTTTCACTCATATAAAAAAATTTATTCACCAAAATATCCAAATCAATAATAGAAATATGCAGTAAAATCATGAAATCAAAAATAATCCAGTTCTTTCATTCCAATTAGTTCTATGCACTATAAGTCCTAATAACAGTTTCAAATATCAAAAATATTATTCAAAATGACTTATCTCTTTGTATCTCGTCCTGGTGCCTCCACTTTCTATGTTAATGTCTTTCAAATGGTTTTATTTTAACAATATTTATAAAACAATATCGCTAACATTGAGCGAATGGCCCGCACAGCCTCTTTCAATTTCTTGTTTTTACATTATCATAAAACACTATATATATAAAGGTATCGCTAACATAGAGCGAATGGCCCGTACAGCCTCCTTCCAATCGTTCTTTTTTACTTCTCCCGCTTAAACAATAGTACACACCTTATAATTTAAATAGCGCTATCTAGTGGCGTACATGAACCCTAACACATGTATTGAATGTAGAATTTCTTTTCTTTAAATTTTTTTTATGTATTAACCAAATAGTTCAATTCTTTAAATTCGGATTTGCATTGTTTTTTTCCTCGATTGTACATTCTATTTCTTGTGTTGGCGGTTGCGGGAATGCAGCAAATCGTTTGCGCAGGGAATGGCATGTGCAATTTTTCGGCCTTTGTAAACACTGGGGGTGCATCCTGAACACATGCGCACTCATCGCTTGCAATTCTAAATTTAATTTGCAATAATTTTTTTAAATTGTAATCAATGCTTTTGGTGAATTTTTTTTACATTTCTTAGGCTATTAAGCACTGTCAAAGGTTACAAAAGAATTTTTTTTATCTATGCATACTCATCGCTTGCAATTCTAGATTTAATTTTCAATAATTGTCTTACATTGTAATCAATGCTCTTACGGTCGTATTCTCAATCGCGGGTTATCCTCGAGTTATCCCCGAACTGGAGGTAACTCCCAGATTGGCGAAATATCGTTATTCTCAACTGCGAATCACGCCAAATCCACGGATTATTCATCCAAAGATAATCCGTGGATTCTACCTGCCGATTTCGGAGGGTAACTCGCGGATTTGTAAACAAATATAGACGACCGCTTCGATTTTTTTCTGCTTGAGGATTTAGAAACATTGGAAAGTATTGAAAGAAGGCCAGTTTTCATTCCTTAACATATGAACAACGTTAGCAATTCAATACACTTTTTTTTCATGATTCAGCTAAAAATTACGTTTGATGTTATGAATTAATGTTATACAATGAGAATTCAAAACTCGTATTATTCTAAAATTTCAATTTATATTTTGATTGTATAAAAGTATATATATCCTTATCTATTTTTTTATTATAAATTTTACAGCAACCCTTTGGTAGGTTAAAATACAATGTTTATTATGTATTTAATCATTAATTTAAATAACTTCTAATGTCTATAATAATTCTTAATTCATAATTTCTATAAAATCTTAGAATGAAAAATCCAGTTTTTTTGTGAAGAATAAATTTGTTAACTGAATCTAAAGTCACATTTATCTAAAACAGAACAGGTAACTGAATCTTTTCCGATTCCATCTAACAAAAGTAATTATACTATTGGTATTAATCTGATTTTATTTGTCACAAAACACTATATATACACACACACACATTTATCAATGTTTTACAATATACAACAGAAAAAAAAATTACATATACAAAATACTTACAATTTTTCAGAAAAGAATATTTTGGTAGCAGAAAAAATTCAAAACTAACTATTCCTAGTGACATTTTTTAACATTTTACTTTACAAAAAAAAAAAAAAAAACTTACTATTAGTTACTATAATAACTAATTGAATAAGTAAATTAAAATAAAAATAATAAATATAATTTTTTAAAAAATTTAAATTATTCTGAAAACTTTTGTGAACATATTTTGTACATTTTGAAAATAGGTATAATAAATTTTATTGAAGTTAAAATTCATTATAAAAAAATGACATCTTCATACTTTTAAAAGTCAAGCAAACAATATAATAAATTTCAGCTATAATAATAAATAGTGACAAAATGAAATCTGACTATATTTAAATGACAATAAAGTTCATTTTCTTCCCCAAGAAAGCATGAGAAATAGAGAAGTCGGATGTTTCTTCAATTAGTTTCTGCTGCAATAAATGATAGAATTTAGAAAAATTACATAAATTATATTATTTAGTATAATTTAAAATGCATACATTAGTATTGTTAATTTAATATTAAATAAGCCACTACAGTTTTTGATACATTAATTTTTTACCACTACAAATTATTCCACTAAAATAAATCTTATTCATCGAAAAGAAATTTTGTAAGCTATTGCCTACTTTTATTAAATAACTACTTTTCTGTAAGTCCTTCATTATATATAAATTTTCATACTATAAAAGGGGATTATGCACTGTTTATAATTTAATGAGAAATCACAGTACATTTTCAAGTTTGATTCATTGTACACATTAAACAATGATAATTACTTTAATACATAAATCCATGATTTTGCAAGTTAATTCTTTTTAATCATTTTTAATTAGGTGTAATAATTTACATCTTCTTCTCTTATATATGTGCAAAAGATGTGCATGTCATCTTTAATTCTTTTTATGAAAAATATACATACATTTTACACAACCTGAGTTATTTCTTTACATAATTCTAATCAAATATTTGTGAGCACAATAGACAAGTGTTCGTGGTCACAATTTCATAGCCATCGAGTTTGGTGCCTCTGAAAACCTGAAATCTGTCATCGTTAAAAGTCCTCAGGTCTAAAATCTGGGACAACACACCTGAATTAGTAACTCATTCTAAATTGCCACAGTGCATCAGTACTGTGGCAATTTAGAATGAGTTACTAATCCAGGTGTGTTGTCCTAGATATTTGACAGATGTTCAAATGAAGTTAATTGCAAATAGACCTCACATTGCTTTAAGATGCAACATTAATTATAAATCAAATCAAACCCACTGAATTTTTAACTCTTTTTACGACCATGTTATTTGCATTCCTGGATGATAGAAAAATTAACCGTTGCATTTTAAGAGTGTATTTTTAAAAGAAATTTTGTTCAATTATTGATTCTTTTACTCAACATTTCATAATGTGATTCATATTAAGAGTTCATTTATGTAATAAAACACAAATCACTATCGGAAAAATCTATTCAGAATAATACGGAAAATTTAAATTAAAAGCTAAATAAAGACAAACAAAAAAAAAAATCCATGTATACTTACCCTGAGTTCCTGATGAAACAGCAGTAATCGTCGTTGCAATCGTATTTCTACGGCAATTGTTCAATGAGGGCACCCATAGCGGCCAGCAATTCATCTAACGATGGGGTCAGTCACTTTTTGGTTCCTCCACCAGTTTTGAAAGTTTAAACATTTTAAAGCTTCTTCGTTTTTGTGATTTTTTATTTTGCAGCTCTTGTCGACTTCATTCAGAAAGGCTGCCTGGATTGAAATCAGTAGTCAAGCAATCCCGTGCTTTTTCTTTTTTCATATTGTAAACTGCGCTGGTTATCTTGCAATGAATAACATCTCCTTGTATTTTTGAATAAGATTCCACTAGAGAAAATTTACTTTTATTTGACGTACTAGCCATGAGAAGAAAAAAATAGCTGTGAATCGAAAGTCTTGCGCAAAGATGTGTAAACAATATACCACGTGATTATCAGTGTCCAATCACAACGAATTTAACATCTCGCGAACGCATAACTCTCGGATCCGGTAATCGTCAGTTCGAGAATAAGAAAAAGGAATTACACGGGAGTTATCGTCAAGCGGGGGTTACCTAATCCGCGATCTTTGTTTTCAATAACTCGCGATTGAGAATACCACCGTTAGTGAATAATTGCAATTTCTTAGGCCGTTGAGCATTGTCAAAGGTTACAAGAATTTTTTTTGTTGTCTGATACATGCACATCATATTATTTATGTCATAATTTCGATGTTATATGGTTATATGTTGCGTTTGTTTTCTTGGTGCTATCAGGGTTCCGTTTTTTTAAAAATTCTTTTACCTCAACCAAAACTGTCACATTCTCATTGATTA
Source organism: Trichonephila clavipes (assembly GCA_019973935.1). Lineage (NCBI taxonomy): Eukaryota > Metazoa > Arthropoda > Arachnida > Araneae > Nephilidae > Trichonephila > Trichonephila clavipes. Next base: position 1,055,585 of record BMAU01021362.1, read on the forward strand.
TGTTTGTTTCACTTGTTTTTATTTCTTTCATCACAGTTTTTAATGTTTGTATTTGTGGTTATTGTGTTAGCGTCAAAGCTATGCTATATGTATGGTTTGAATTTACTATGCGTTACTTAATTTGATGTTTTTTCATTTACTGTCCCACGCTTAAGGTGACAGAACACCTCTAAAACTCAATTTTTGGTCAATATATCGATTTTTCGTTTTTGGTCTTATATTAAAATTCAATCTTTTATCTTTGTAAATATGTTAAAATTTTGTTTCTATCTTAATCAGAAGCCGAGTTACAGCTTTTTCAATATTACTTAATCATAAATTTCTCGGACCCGAAATAGTTTCTGCTAACCCGAAGTGGCCGAGTTGTTTGTTTACGTTTCTCTTTCATAAAATATGACATGAAATATTATAATTAATATACAAATATTTAGTCAGAAATTAAAATAGAACATTTAAGAATAAATATAAATGTATTTGGAAATACAGTTTTCCTTTTCTATGTGTAAAACCTGGCAGCAAGTTTGTTGTTTTGACTTTGTTTACATATGCGTTTTATTTTCATGCTGAAAGAATTGACAGCGTAAAAAAGTTTATTTGATTGTTTTATTCTGCTTTATTTTAACTTAAAAATGGTTAAAAGTATTGCTAGAAAGCGTAAGCGGCAATTTTATGGTAATAAATTCACAAACACTTCGAAAAAAATAGCACTTCAGCAGTTCCTGAATGTACTGCTAGCTGTTCTAAGTTGGGAAAAGAGAGTTTCTCAACTGCAGAAGAAATGCCTGGTCCTGTGTTTGGTAACAGAATCGTTGACCTTGAACTTATTGTGGAAGCTTTTTCTCAACTTTGCTGCCCAAAATGTTTTGCTGAAAAAGTAGAACTATTCGAGGATTCCAGATATGGATTGTGCTCCCATTTTACACTAAAATGTAAGTGTTGTGACTTTTTTTTTTGCATTTGCTTCATCAAAAAAGTTGTAAATGCACCTGTCATAAATACCAGGCTAGTATATGGTATGAGGCAGATAGGCAAAGGTTTTGCTGGGGCATTTAAATTATGCTCAACATTAAATTTGCCTCGACTAACCAAAACTGCTTACAAAAATCAGGAAGCAAAGCTTTTAAAAGTGGTCCAGGAAGTAGCTGAGGAATCCATGATAAAAGCTGCTACTGAAATTGTGGAGAAACAACAAAATATCTCATCCGATATTATAAAATGTGGCATATCGGTGGATGGCACATGGCAACGAAGAGGCTATACATCTATGAATGGCTGTGTTGCTGCAATATCAGTTGATACTGGTAAGATGTTAGACATAGAAGTTATATGTCGTCCTACTGTCCAACATGTAAGAGACTTCAGACTATGCCAAGAAACTTTGAATATGAGTCGTCAAAAGCCGACCACATATGTCAGTGTAATTTCACAGGCTCTTCATCAAAAATGGAAATTGTGGGGCTTCCCGAATATTTCTTCGATCTGAAAAAAACCGCAGACTGCAATACACTCAATATTATGGGGATGGCGACTCAAAAGCTTTCACTTACTCAACGACACTTACGGATTAAACAGTGTGAACAAGTTTGAGTGCATTGGCCATGTACAAAAAAAAGTGGGTTCGCGTCTGAGAAAACTAAAACTAAAGGACTGTCTGGTAAAGGCAAATTAACTGATAATTTTATTGACCGACTTCAAAACTATTACGGAATTTCTGTTTGCAGCAATGTCGGTAACTTAACTGCCATGCAGCAAAATGTAATTGCTGCGTTATATCACTGTGCATCAAGTGATAAGAAACCGATGCATAGTCAATGCCCAATAGGGAAAGAAAGCTGGTGTTATTTTCAGCGGGGGGTGGCAAATGGAACAAAATGTTTCACAAAATATGCTGGTTTATCAAATGATGTTTTAAATAAAATTAAACCAGTATATTTAGAACTATGCGACAAACCAATATTAAGTGCTTGCATGGACGCACGCAAAATGCCAACGAGTGTTTTAATGGAACAGTTTGGCAAAAAGTTCCGAAGGAAGTATTTGTTTCGCTCAAAACAATTAAATTTGGGTCGTATGATGCTATTATACACTTCAATGAAGGATTAAATGGGTGTCTAAAAGTTTTTAATAAAATGAATATTGAAAATCCTGGGGTGTTTACCTTACGGGGATATAAACATTTAGATAAATGCAGAATCCGTGAATCAATTCATAATGCAGACCCCAAAACAAAGAAAAACAGGAAAATTTTAAGAGCACTTAAAAAGAAAAAAATTAGTGTTTTAGAAGTCAAAGATGGGGAGAATTATAAATCTGGTGCATTTTAATAAAAAAGTAAGTGTTTATCTTGTAATCAGAATAGTTTAATGTTATTTTTGTCGTTCTCTCAAAATGAATTTTTTACATTTTTTCTTACCGCAAAACACAATATCTCAAAAAGTTATGCTTGAATGATATAAAATTTTTATATGTATGTTTTTTAAATACTTATACAGGGAATATACCATTCATAAGATTTTGTGTTGAGTAGAAATTTTTTTATATAGCAATAAAGTAAAAATTACAATAGCTTTTAAGAAAATTTCAACGTATAGAAGTTCGAAACACAATAAGTTCCCACGTAATGGTCATATTACAAAAATAAGAGTCTATTCTCTAGATAAGGTTGTATGTTATATTATTCAATTTACAAAATGTCAATATATTTATTTTATTTTCAATTATGATTTGCGTAAAATATTATTTTTGCTTATTTTTTTATAAAATACCCATTTGACAGTAAAAATGTGCACTAATAAAACTTTTCTTGGGTGTTTCTAATTTTAGAGACCCATAAGGTCATAAAATATGCATTTACTGGCAAAATTCAGGTTAATTCAAAAAATTTTCTTCAAAAGTGTATAAACATTTAGATAGATGCAGAATCTGTGAATCGATTCATAACGCAGACCCCAAAACAAAGAAACACAGAAAATTGTTAAGAGCACATTAAAAGAAAAAAAATAGTGTTTTAGAAATTAGAGAGGGAAAGGATTATATAAATCTGGTGTATTTTAATGATAAAGTAAGTGTTTTTCTTGTAATCAGATGAGTTTAATGTTATTTTTGTCGTTTTCTCAAAATGAGTTTTTTCACATTTTTTCTCACCGCAAAACACAATATCTCAAAAAATTATGCTTGAATGAAATAAAAATTTTATTTGTATGTTTTTTTAATACTTATACAGGGAATAGACCTTTCTTAAGAGTTTGTGTTGTGAGTAGAATTTTTTTTATATAGCAATAAAATGAAAATTACAATAGCTTTTAAAGAAAATGTCAACGTATAGAAGCTCGAAACACAATAACTTCCCACATAATAGTTATATTACCAAAATAAGAGTATTCCCTAGATAAGGTTGTATGCTATATTATTCAATTTACAAAATGTCAATATATTTATTTTATTTTCAGTTATCATGTTTTGCGTAAAGTCTTATTTTTGCTAATTTTTTTTATAAAATATCCCTTTGACACTAAAATTGTATACTAACAAAAAATTTCTTGGGTGTTTTTCTAATTTTAGAGACCCATAAGGTCATAAAATATGCATTTACAGGCAAAATTCAGGTTAATTCAAAAAATTTTCTTCGAAGGTGTTCTGTTACCTTAATGAAGTTTATTCTATTTGTTATTTTATATATATATAGTCCTTGTGAATTGTTCGGTGGCCCAGGTCTCATCTCAATATTTTTTTGTTCGGAAGATGAATTTGTAATTCTAGTTATTTTTTTCCCTTCTCTCTCAACGTTTAGGGAACTAAGACTTTAGTATGCAGCCATCTCGTTTGTCGTTTTTTTTTGTGCAAATTTTTTAATATTATTTTTTAACCAAGCTTTCTTGATTTTCTTACGTTTTAGTGATTGATGAACGGGATGGGGACCTTGGGTGTTTGAAGCCCTGTAAAAGATTGGGAAATTTTTTTCTCCCTATTTTATATACTGTACCGATTCTGGCTCTCCTAGGAGAGTGTGCGTGTTTTCTCTCTTTCAGGACATTATGTCATGGTTATTTCCGGTGCATTGGGTCTAGTTTGCGCACGAGATGAACCCCGACGAGAGTCAGATCTCACGATATACCATTAAAAGGCAGAGTTCATTCATGAAGTCCTTGCACTATGAGAGGAACCCCTACAAGGTTCAAGCAGCACCAGGTTACCACTACAAGGCCGAGGAACTGTTACGCTAAAGTTTCACTAAGATTAGGACACTCCAGACATCGTTTTTCTTTTTTCTCCCTTCGAGACGTGGACAGCCGTTCATGACCAGGAGTTTGCGAGTGCCCGTTGAAAGGACGACGGGTCTGTTGGAACTGCTCTCACTATTGCATTTTTATATGGACATTTTCTTCAATGAATTTTTCTTGTGTTGGAACTGCTGACGCTATTGCATTTTTATATGTAAATTTTCCTCAATGAATTTTTCTTGTGTTGGAGCAGCTATCGCTATTGCATTTTATATTTACATTTTTCTCAATGATTTTTTTGTTCCTTTTATTTTTAGTTTTGTTAATCTGAAAGAGGGGAGGAGTGATGGGAGGCCGCCGGTCCCTGAAATGCAATTTTAATTTTGCATTTGCCCTGTTTACAGGAAAAAGGGATTAGTACGAATGTGGGTACGTCTAGGTTCAATGCACTTTATGGCCGGCAAGGTTGTATTCTTACGCGGACTGTTGAGTCCAATCAGGGTGGTAGATTTGACAGTAATGAATTAGTGGCGGATCTTTTTCGAAGTGGTGCGGTCAGCTTTAAAAGCACTAGCACACCATTTCTCGGGGCTTTCCCCCTTATTTTATATATTTCCAGAGGTACCAACCCATCTGGAAAGAGAGCCCCTTGCCCCGGGGTGAACCCCCATCAAAATCCTCCTTCACTCAGATAAGTATCGTTCTTTTTAATATTGTTTTCTGTATATTTTAAAAATAAATACAATTGTTTACCACTATACGACCGGACTTTTAATTTAGTGTAAAGTTAATTTGTTAATACATGATTCTTGTTTATTTTAATTTTGGTCCTGATGCGATGTGAAATTATGGAAACTAGGTCGATATAATAGAAAATTTGAATAAGTTAAAATAGCGTCGCATCGAAAGAAAGGCTTGTAGCTGCTGGTTTTAATCAAATTAAACATAGATTATTCAGAATCGTATTCACCAGTTGTAAATATTGAATCTTTTCGATTGTTAATTGCACTTGCAGCTAAATTAAAGTTAAATGTTAATTTCTTTGATGTAAAAACTGCATACCAATATGGTGATTTAGAGGAGACGGCGTATGTGTTACCCCCTCCTGGTTATGAAAAATTAATTAGAGATGATAAAGTTTGTAAATTAAAAAAGAGTATATTTGGTTCGCCACAGTCTGGTAGAAACTGGTATATGAAAATAAAGGATGTCAATTAGAAAACTTTGGTTTAAAACAATTAGCTTCTGACAAGTATGTTTTTATTAAATCAGATAATCAGAGTTTTCTTATATTATGTATGTATGTAGATGATTTAGCTATTTTTTGTAACAATGATAAAATGTATGAAAATGTTGTTAGTAAGATAAAAGAAGTATTTGAAGTGGTTGAAAACAAAACACTAATAAGTTTTTAGGCATGGGAATTGAAAAATGTGAAAATTGTATTTACTTATCCCAGTGGGACTACATTGATTCATTATTAGTGAAACATAATTTAGAAAATTGTAAAAATGTCAAAACTCCCATTGTGAAGGGAGAAGACAAAAATTTTTCCCTCTATAAATGAATTTATTGATATTACTATGTATCAGGAATTAACCCTCTAACCGGATAGCATGGAAAATTCCGTCAGTGTAAAGATGCTTCGAAAACGCACTGCACGGAATTTTCTGCCTTCAAGTAACGTTTTCAAAAGCGGATTAGCCGCACTTTTCTGAAATCCTTTCCCCCTTTTAAAGGTTTAACATCTTGAAAGATAATTAGGGACGGTGGAAGCAACACAGTAGGACACTGATAGGAAGTTTTATGGCTCGCAGGAAACCCCGTGTTTTGACCCTGTGGCAATCGTAAAAAATCGAGGGGAAATTTCTTTAGACCCCAGGAAGTGTTTATTCGTTACCTCGTATTTTAAAAGTTTTGAAAAGTCCCAACGCATAAGTAAAATATGTTACAATTCACTTTTGGTTTCATATTAATTTGAAACTGTAACAAGTTGGGGCGTGTCAGTGCAATCTGCTATTTTATATAGTTAGACAAATTATATCTTTTTTTAAGTATATTCTTTCGCTTCATTTTTCTTATTTTAATCAAAGATTTCAGTTTTTGAAACATTATTTTTTTATTATAAGATACCGAAAAAATTAATAAAACACCAAACTCTTTAAAATTGGAAACCTTTTCAATTTTCCAACCACTAAAAATGAATAAATTTAAACTTCATCAAATCATTTGAAACATTTTCTTACACTTTGATAAAAATAATAACGAAAAAAAAACTAATTAAGATTTATTAGTTGTTTTTTTTTAGATTTCAAAGCCCAAGTGTTCAGGGAAGTTTAAGTACAGTACCTAGTTATATATTGTTAAAATACACCGAATTATATTTAAATTTTAAGTGCTTGAACTTCAGTTTACATCAAAGACAACATGAATGAAGATTTTCGCACATTTTTTTTATAACTTCAATGTTTGAATAAATGGTAATCAAAAATATACGGAAACATTTACAGTAGACATTTATGCATATAAATAAACATAAAAATCAATTTTAAATTCGAGCTATTGAAAAACATTCAAATTATTGTTCAAAAATATCAATACAAAATACCTCAACATTTATCTTTTTTAAAGGCTAACTGAATAAGTAATTAAAATCTGGATATTTTTTGAAATCTCGACCTTATAAAGCTAGAAATTTTATGATAGAAATTCCATTTGAAATTTCGAAAAAAAAAATGCATCGCGCAGTTAAAAATTATTTACTATAAGTTTTAGCAATTGTTTGAGTATAATAAAAATTTCAAATTTTATTATATAGCTTCTTTGGTATCTTTTAATATATTTCGAAGATTTCATACAATTCAGTTGAAAACTGCATGCTAAGAGCAAAAAATATACTAAAAAAATTGATGAATATACAGTTACAATAAATTTTTACATAGAAGCAAAACTGAGAAGCTAAAGCGTAGGAATGAAAAATTTTGAGTATATCTGAAGTAGTTTTCGAAATATTTATTTTAAAGTTCAGAAAATTTGTGTGCGTTATGTTATACTTAATATTAATTAAATGGTTAAAATAATATGTTAGTAATAGTCATGTAATCGTTTAAGGACACATTCATATACTAATAAAAATTATCATGGTCATTGATGCGAATGTCAAGAATTTTATGTAATTTTAAATTCAGACATTAAGATATTGATGCAGAAATATAAAACGACCATCTAAAACACATGAAAAATGCAGTCTGCTATAAAATGATCTTGGCAAACAAAATCGGGCATTTTCACTTACTATGGCAGAGCCGGCTTAGTCAGGGGCGATCTGGAAAAACAGAGAGAACCGCGGTTTTGATGGATGCCGCTCTAGCTTTTAAAGTTCACAGGAAAAATTATATATATATAAATTACAAATGCAAAAATAAATCTTGTAATTTTTCATACATTTTTATAACAACGAATTGTGGAATTGGCTTCCAATACATTGTCGTGTTTGACAATATGTAAGGTAACCAACCCTACTTTAGATAGATTTGTTCTACTTTTACGTAACCGTATTCCTTTAAAAATTAATTCGTGCTGCCGAAATACACCTTTGCACCCTTAAAAATTTATGTAAATTATAACGGTTAATTTTAATTTATGCAACTTGTGAAATGTTCATAATTAACCATTTCCGTCTAAACAGTTTACATAAAAAAAAATTTGGACTCTCTCATTCATTAGGGATTTATATAAGATTCTAACATTAAATTTTATTTTTCACCGAATAGGAACGAGTGGTAGTGTATAGCGCTTCCACACAACAGGTCTGGGGTTTTATTAACGGGCTACGCAAGGTCGACTCTGCCTTTCATCCCCTCTACATTGGAACGATAAATGAGTACCAAGCTTGCTTCGGGTCTTAAACACTGAAGGTCTCTGTTCAGACAGACTACCAAATCGGGACATCTGTTCATGCACCTCAGCGTCCAATGGTCACGTGTATTATGATGGGCACAGTAGTTCCTAGCCCTCATGGATTGTTGTGCTTCTGAGTTTGAGTCTTAAGTTTGAGGGTTACCTCAGTTTGGGGATACCCCTTAGATAAACATGTATTTCCACTCATTTGCAATTAAACATTTTTCTTTCGATTACGTTTATTTCAGAAGGAAGTTTGATTTTTGAAATGTATTTGCTTAATAACATGTATATTTGTGTATTATTTTAAACATTTTATCAATCCAAAATTACATGTTTTTAGCTCCTCTAAAAGCTTTTAGGATTTTACAACTGATCTTACAATCCATATATATACGTTTTATAGTAGTATATTTAAAAATGATAAAGACATTTTTACGACTGTGTGAGCTTTTATGCCTCGTTTATAAATATAAAAAATTGAATTCAGCTACAGTTTTTAAAATGTACTGAAATAAGTGGAGGAATAGGATATTTACAAATTATGAATATTTTTGACTGCAGTAAGATATATTTATATTTCAGTTTCTTTACAATTTGAATAGAAGTTGTAAGCCATTTTGCGAATAGTTTGATATTGAGTATAAACCCATAGGCTGTTTAATATTGTAAAGTGTTACTTTGATACCAGCACACATTAAAATAATGCTCATTTGCAGTTATATATGATCAGCTTCAGTGATATTTAAATTTTCAAAGATAGTCTACACGTACGAAAACATTCTTTCACAACCGCGCACCACATCTCTTACTATATCTTCCCTACAGCAGGAAATATTTGTGTATACTGAAAAATTTAATACAGGATACATTTTCAAGTGTTAAATTTGTTTTTAAAATTTGATATGAATACATTGTGGAACTGTCGGTTAACTTCACTGAACAAAATTGTTTTAAGTGTACTGTTTTGAAAGACAAAATTAATTAGGGAGAACTTTTCTCACAATAGAATTTGTAATGACTGAATTGTGTGTAAATGTAGTTATCGTTGTGTGACATTTTTCCTTGTAATAAAAGAAACATAAAGATAAGAAATTTAACTTGAGTAGAAAATGGTTAGAAGTACTGTCATGCGCATTTGAAGAAGTATATCCCCCATTAAAATTAAAAATTATTGACTGAATGTGTGTTATGTCCATCACAAATGCCGATGTAGAAAAGGAATTTTTATTTAATACAGGAAGTTCGAAAAAGAGAACACTAGGAAGGAAAATTAAAAAATTTTCCGAAAAATATTCAGGTAACATAAAAATATCTTTTATATGATTTTAATTAAAATAAATTAAAAGTATTGAAATCCTTTTTTATGCTATTTTAAATTAAAAATATAACTGAATAGGAAAAGATCGGTTTTATTTCATAAATATAATCATCGTTTGTATATCACCGTGTGTACCAGTTATTGTGTTATTGTTTAGAAATGAGATAGGGCCTTTGCTCTTTTTACCTCATTACTTTTTAAAAAAACAGGAAAGTGAGCGCGTTTTCTTACTCTCATATTCAAAAATGAATACAGGATACTTTTTTCTGGTTCAAATCGCAATACCCAAAAAAATATATTGTTTTTTTTAATTTTTAAAAAATGACAGAAAAATAAATTTTGTTTGAAGAAAATATAATTATTTTTCAACTTCTAACATACTATTTATTTCATTTTTTCCTCTCTTTTTTACCTTTCATTTTGTTTTAATTTTACTGTGACTGAACATATAGGAGAAAGAAACACCGAATTCCACTACAGCTTTCAAAGATGATTGCCCAAGGCAACTTAACAGCTAGCTGTAAACGATTGATCTCTTGGTTCTTACTTGACAAAGGAACCGAACTAGGTCATAAAATTGTCCCCGTTCGACCTCCCAAGTTCTAAAAGGGGGAAAAGAAAGAAGTCTGTTGCATTTTTAAAGCGAACTTCAAAATAAGAGTTAAACGCTTTCGGAATAACTTTTCAGGAGGAAGGTATCCAATTAGAGGGTTAATTGCTGAACTTTTGTATTTAGCTAATAGAATTTGTCCTGATATTTCTTTTGTAACATCTTATTTATCCCAGTTTAATCATAATCCAGAGAAGAGACATTACAATTTGGCTAAACGAGTGTTAAGATATTTGATGGGCTCAAAAGAAAAAAAAAATGCGTTATGAAAAAGAAATTGGTATTTTAAATGCTAGTTGGGGAAATGCAGAATATGGAAAATCCCTTTCTGGAGGTGTGTAGTTTTACTTGGTAACTCATTAATTTTTTATGGAAATGTCGTAAACAAAAGAGTGTTAGTTTATTAACATGTGATATGATCTTCAGTGGTTCAGTTAATCAGTGGTAGAATGCTTTTATATCAATCAACTTTCATATCATCACAATCATTAGTCTGAATTAAATTCAATAAATCATCGAAGACAAGTGTAAGATTAAATAATAAGTTTAATGGAATATGGAGTGCATCTGCACTCGGTCACGTACAGAAGATCTCTGATGTAAACAAAGCATGTTTTTACAAACAGCGCCCTCTATACTGGGGGGGGGTTCTACCATTACTCCCCACTTAAACTCCTGCGGAGTTTACATTAAGATAATTAAAATTCTAAGGTAATTCAAGTAAAATTTATGCAAAATGAAATAATACAAATAAAATTCATGCAATGTGAAATAATAAAAATAAAATCCTATGAATTCAATTCTCAAATCACATGCATCATCAATAATTCTGAAATAAAATTAGCAATTCTTAAATCACATGCATTATCAATAATTCTGAAATAAAATTAGCAATTCTTAAATCACATGAGTTATCAATAATACTGAAAAATCAAATTAGCAATTATGTAAATAGAATAATATAAAGGTTAAAGTTCAAGAAATTGTAAAATGTTCAAATGTTCTTTTCTACAGTTGTAGGATCAACTGGAACAGGTAAAGGCATCTCCGTAATGTTAAAAATGACCAAGTTTAAGGAACATTTTTTAAAAATTGGCTGGTTGTACAGTCATGAATTTTTTTTTGTGTATTCATTGTATTGTTTTTATTATTTTAATGGGAGCATTTTTCAAAATTTTGATTAGTTTTTTTTAAAAAAATTCATATGTGGAGTAACACGTCAAAAATTTTAAAACGATGAAAATTCTTAAACATTTTAATCCATAAATATTTTTTGAATAATTTTTTTGACAAAATCTCTCATTAAAATATTTATTTGTATAGTGTTAACATATGTGCAAAGTTTCAAGGCTGTAAAATAAGTAGTTTTTTCAAAAATGTTCCTTTTGTGTTGAAATTTACACTTTTGAGAAATAGTGATTTAAAGTACAAACTTACTATTAACTAATGCATACCAGAACTTTAACTTGGATTGCTAGTGTCATCTGCAAGATCATCTTCTTGCCTACATTTTAATTGTTTGTTTTTAATTTTGGCTTCTTTGGTTCATTGTAAAACTGACTATTCTGCTTTCCTAATACACGGATAATCTACTTTTTCCAATGCTCGACATTGGTAAAATTCAGGTGTTGAATGTTTAATACATCTAAAACTTTCAATTTGGTAATGAAGCTTTGATTATATAAGTATATAGCTTCATGCACTATAGTTTTTGAAGTTCCCAATTGCACAAATACAGTTTTTGGAATTATACACCAAAAACTATTTCCGCTTTCACTAATATTTTGAGTTTTTATCAAGCAAGCATCCAGATAAATGTTCAAGATTAGTGACCTCTAAATACTTTGTTTATGTAATTCCTAATTACAATAGGTAAGTCGTGTTTATGCTTGTATGTGTAACCTTTCAGTATGTGGACATATTAAATCTACACCACAAGTCACATCCCATGGGGCATAAACCGTGTCGTAGATTCAAACCTGTGAACATTTTATCAAAAATTATAGCCCATATAGCTTGCCTTATGGCTGACAAATTTTCCCGAGTTGTTTTGAACAGCCAAAACATAGTAACTTTGCAATTTGTTTATTTCAGCATCTGTCAAGCCATTACGGCATCCTAGAGATTTTTGTCTTTAAGCTTTCTGTCTTTTAATTTTAATTTTAAGGCCCTAAGTCATGTCCCCATCATTTTCTCAACATGATTAACACATTCTAATTGTTCAATATTGACATATCTTTAGATTCTAAAACTTATTTGTATGCTTTAGAGTTCCCATATAGTCCAAATATTGTGTATATCGTAAATTGTGTAATGTCTGCGAGTGATGAGAGATACAAAAAAAAGTGCACCTCTTCAACTTCCATTCCCCTACTATTTTCAGTGTAACTTGCCGAACACTCATTGCTATGTACATCGCTGTTAAAATTACACAAACATTTCTGCGATAATATTTTAGCATCAACAACTTTCCCAGTGTCCAAACTAACTGCCGTAACAACACCATTTAGAAATATATAGCTTATTTTTAGCCAGGTACCATTGATAGCCACTGGTACATTTGGTTATCCATTATTAAATATTGTTTCGGCAGCAGCTAAAGCCATAGACACTTCGGTTACTTTCTCTGTCACATTATTTAATGTATGCATGGAATCACAAAACCACTATGGTGTAAGTGACAAATGTATAACTCTGCAAAATATTTTTGCAACTGCTACTTTTTAAATAGACCTCATAGCATATGAAATTCTATTGTGTCCACTTCATATAATTTTGTACCTTTTTTGATTAACTACTGTTTTAGAAAACCTGGTAATAAGAAATGTTTGAATAAGACCACAAAAGTTACAAATTAACAATTTTGTAGCCAAACCCTAGATTTGGTGACCAAAATTTATGTGAATACCTTGGTTTTTACATTAATTTTATGTAATTAATGTTGTTTCAAAGCACAAAAGAACAGTATAATGTCAGGAATTTCACAGAAACATTCAAATGAATCTAAAAAAGAAACATACTCTTTATTAAACTTACCTAACTTAGATTTTAAAGCTGATTTATTTATGTTGAAATTGTCTGACTTATCAACATTTAAATCCATAAAAGTTTCGAATGTTGTACATTTCTTTCCAAACTCTTTCGTTTTTAAACATTTTATTACTTAACAGAGTTTAAAAAACGTTTTGTAAATGTTTTATTAATGTTTTGATGGAAAACACTATTGAAAACGATCGCAGAAATCCGTTGCATTTAAGGAGGTAAAAAATAGGCTGTAAGTAAACAAACATCTATAACTATTCACTTCACTTCTTTCCTGGATAAGCTGCTGATCAAAATAAATTCTTTTAATCAATTTAAACCATTTGATAAGGCTGAAAAGTAGCACGTGTCTTTTGTTTTGATTTCAGAGGGCGTGGCAATCAGCGGTTTTGGGGTTTGACAGAGGTAAACAACTTTTTAAAAAAAATATTAAAAATACTTCTAATTAAGCTAGAGCAAAAATTTAAACTGCATTAGAAAGAAAAAGATTGGTATTTTATGTTTCAATCAAAATTGAAAATCGATTGTGTGCTATCATTAATTTCAAAATAACGAGGAATTCATCTGAAAGTATCTTGATTGAAAAATTATAATTCAAAATTGGGGTCACTCATGTATTGCAAAGATGAGTCACATGACGTATTTAATTTCCATGTGTTTTGCAACAATATTTTGGGTGTTAGAATCACTTAACATAACATATCTATTGGAAAAAAATTTTGCACTGTTGCTAAAATAAGTCTTTTAGTTAAATTTTAATTTCAAATTGAAAAAAGTTTCAAAATTAATTTTGAAAATATGCGATTGTCCTTATCAAGATCCCCAAATCATCCCTAATAATTAGGGTTCATTGTATCCATTTTTTATAAAAGTTTTATTTATTTATTTTTGGCTCGTAACGCAAATTAAAACACTTTTTACGATAAAATTTCCAACTTTGGAATGTAACAAATTCTCCTTTTCGTGTGCGGTAAAATATCATTCACCTCTGTAACGCAACAACTACATAAAAACCCCTGTAAGAATTTTTCTTTTGAGCCATTACTTGGAATGTAGGTAGCGTAACTCAGCATAATGCTGAGCTGGAAGCTTAGATAAATTCTGAATTTGCATTTGACGCCTTCCTGGGCAGTGAAAACCACGTGAGCTAAGATTGAATGAGATCTCCCTTGTCAGGGTAAATTTATCTTTCAAAAACTTAACAGCAGGGTAATCTGGAGCTACAGATTGCACGTGTATCTATATCGGCAGAAATTATTCAGCTGGATACCTAAATATTTTAAAAGATTCTGGTATCTGCTCAATTAAATTTCAATGTGATGTTATACTAGGTAAACATTTTCGAATGTATTCTATACGTCAAAGCGACGTCGCCCTCATCCAATGGTACGCCCCCTTGAGCGTGGTAATGTTAGGGGGACGCGAGCCAATGGAGTAACTTCATGGACAGACTGACGCCAGTAAGTAATCACGTGATTTCTCCAACGTCAATAAATGCACGTGCGTAATTTTACCGTTGGTTTTCGATATGTTTGTTGACGTCATTCTTGTATCTTAACTTTTATCTAATTAAAACATATGACATCATTGTATTTTTGTATTATTTTAGAATATATATTTGTTAGGAAATAATCTTAACAACTATTTTGTATAATTTTTGTTTTATTCTAATTCTATTTATCTAATTAGGTAATTGGCTACTTCCGACTAGTGTTAGCTGGCATATTTATTTATCCTAGTTCGGTTGCATCCTTGTATTGGTTTATAGTTCATGGTACTTAGGTGCTGGCTTTTAGTTATTTGTTCTTATCAATTTAGTTATTTATTATATAGTTTTTATAAGAATGGTTGACAGTATAGAATTAAAACTACTTTTAAAATTGTATGATTATCGAAAATACTTATTGATATCATTTCTTTAAAAAGAGCTACACCTATTATACAACACAGCGTCAGGTGTGAATAATATAAAAAATGTCTGTTTGTAATTTTAATTAATAATTCAAAGTCAGGAGAAAATATTTATTCTGATTTTTTTTCAATTTGATGATAATTTTGTGGGAGGAATGTTTACAAAAATTAAAGAAATGTTTCTTTGATTTTTATCTTCCACATACAAATTATCGATTTCTAAATTATTTATAATTATTCTTTGCTGTTAAAATTTAATGTCATTTCTTTCTTTAAATTATAATAAAATATTCTTAAGGGGAATGAAACCATTACAAAGGGAGTAACAATTTTTAGAAATATTACATTTAATTTGATATGTTATTATCTTATTTTTTTTTAAGTGCATATCAAACTTGCAAGAAAGTTTGTTTCTTGAAGCCTGTGTACATAGAACATTAGTTAATATGAAAGTTTTAGATAAATGAAGAGAATTATCTTTTGGCAAACGTGTTTTTTTTATCCATCTTTTTTTTTTTGAAATCTCAGTGGCTACTTAAGAAGTAAGTATTTGTTTATCCATGATTTAACTATTGTCCTTTTTTGCACAAATCCTTAAAATAGTTTAATTCCTGAAAACTCAGTATTATGCATGTAAAGGTAATTAAGGATGTAAGTATATGATTCATATATAGTCTCCCTGTGATGAAAATTGAATTTTGAAGTGA